>CM045032.1:24393886-24721386 GCA_024542945.1 allo-octoploid hybrid of Carassius auratus x Cyprinus carpio
CCTCCCACCTACAACTCCTGCCAGCACCGAGACTCGAACCTGCAACCTTCTGGTTACAAGTCCAAATCTCTAACCATTAGGCCACAGCTGCCCCTTATGGTTTACCCTGATCATGAAAAGAACCTCTTTCTAAAATGACTGACATATTTCTGGAGAGCATGAAAATCATTTCTCTTCTGCTGCTTCATGGTGAAGCTGAATATTCTCCAGCGTCAGTGTGCTGGTGGTTCTGTGGTGCGCTGATGCTATAAACAGCAGGTTATGGGACAGTGCTTGTGGCTGCAGCTGCTTTCCATGCGCACTTTCTTTATCTAGCCGTTTATTTGCTTTCAGCTTGCAGAACTAAACCAACCTAATTGCTGTATATTCAGTCCTGAGAAAACTATTATATAAAAGAGATTTGTCACACACACACACACACACACGCACACGCACACACACACACACACACGCACACACACACATGCACACACGCACACACACGCACACAAACACACACACGCACGCACACGCACACACACGCACGCACACGCACACACACGCACGCACACGCACACACACACACACACACGACTCACTGTATTAGCCCTAACAGTCTGACTCTCCTATACTATCTCCTGTCATTGTTCATCAAAATCATTGTAAAGAAAAGTGTTTATTTTGTAGTTTACCATGAAAACAGAGCAGGAGTGTTCTGTATAATAATTTCCAGTATGCAGTACATGAATCACAAGCTCCAGTAACAGATCTTCTCAGTGGAAAGTGAGCGGGTGAAAGCGACGGCTAAAGCATGACTCATCTGGATCCTCGAGTGTCTTCTAAACAAGCAGCTTTACATAACTATCATTTCAACACATGCTTTAATAGCAGTGAGTTCAGACACGAGGTTCACAGCGGTCCAACGTGACCTTCTGCTGCCAGAAACACAACATTAACGCTAGCTCAGTAGTTCATCCGTGTTTCTCCTACAGCCCATGATGCTTTGCGTGGACTATGGGAGTAATGCTCAAGAAACTGTAAACAATCAGTGAAAGGTTCTCTTTATGTACGCAGTAATAAGCATTTTCATAAACTGGAAGCAGTGAGGTGACATTATTCTCCTCACCCTTCAACCATCAATCATTGAAATATAATGGAAAAATGGAAAAGCATTAACAGACTGCCTACGTTTCCTTTTGTTAATAAACTATTTGCATTTACCTGCCTTTGCCTTTGAGTCCTCCTTTCCCCGTGACATGAACACATCACTGAACAGACCATGAAGAAGCCCAAAAGCTCAATCTTTTTCCACAGCAACAGTACAAACTTGTTTAATATCACTGTAGTAATGTATGTCTATATTATGTAACGTACAACGCCTTTATCAAAAATGTTCATTAACAGGGATTAGAAGTGAAAGAAAATGACATTTTAAAGCATCTGTGTGAAAACAAACCTGGAAAGAGACGTGAAGGTTAGGGGAGAAAAACAGAATCTTAGTGCATTCAGTCAATTATTGATGGGATATGTCCACAAATGCACAGCGTATGTTGTCTTTTTCATATTGTTACAGTGAAATACAAAGAAACAAGGAAAATAATAAGAACATGAAAGCTCTTCCATACATATTACACAGTGCTGGGTAGATTACTTACAAATTTAGATAAGTGCACTGGAAAAGGACAAAAATATTGAGTAAGAACATCATTTTTTACAGAGCAACAGGGAATTTCTTATCAGACGAAAGGTTTTGCGTCGGGTTCAGCTGGTCACGTGAATTCAGTGTGTTGACCAACAGAAAGATGTTCGGTCTGTGAGCGCAACTTAAGCATCCACACAATGTTAAAATACTTCCATTTTAATCAAATACAATGGTTTTGTTAATGCTCCAGGGATAATCTGATATTTATTTCACAAAGAACGACAAACCCCCCCCCCCCACCCCCCACCACAAAAAAACAAAACAAAAAAAACAAAAACAAAACAAGGAAAAAACAAAGAACACATAAAACTGCCCCTGATTGCACAAACTGAGATGCATTTTAAACATTTCAATTTTTAATATATTAAACTGATTTTAAACCATATGCAGAGCTAGTTTGGATTTAGCTTGTGAAATTTCATTTCTAATTTTTGTATTTCGTGTTTCAGACTAAAAACTAAACTGAACCTGACAAGCAAAAATTGGTTGAGTGGTTTAAACCTGATTTGATGGTTTTATTTTTGCAGATTGAGCAGATTTCTGTCGATACACCAAAAACTCTGAATGAAGCCGCTGTCTTCTGTTATATTCTGCTGTATAACACCAATCCTGCATCTCAGCTCCTCAGCTCGAGATGATGAGCGCTGGTCATTAGAGTTTGACTCAGATGGAGTGAAAACACAGTCTCTCTCAGTCTCAGAAGATGACCGCTGAGAAATGCAGAGGAGGTTTGCTGAGCGGGAACATTCGGGAGAGAAAGCACTGTGTTCTGTGTCTCATGCAGACGGATCCGTGCTGAATGCAGAGGAATCTGAAGGCAGTTTTGGGGGTCAGACTTTGGTCTGTCATCATGACACCGCGACTCCGCTGGAGAGACGTGATCTCAGGGGGCTTCTGACGGCCTCCAGACCTTCAACAGTCACAACCACTGAGACATTAATAATCTAATAAATACTCATTTGATCAAGATCACGCTGTTTCTTTCTTACAATAAACACAAACGGAGGTATTTTAAAAAATGCACCAGTCCCTCTTTTTCCGTGCGGTTACAATGAATAGAGATGAACTGAATGAAGCTTCAAAAAATACCATAAAGTATTATAAAAGTAGCTCATGTGACTCAAGCACTGCATTCTATAGTAGTTAGTGTTCCTGTGGCTCAGTGGTAGACCAATGCGTTAGCAGCACAAAAGGTTGTGGGTTTGATTCCAAGGGAACACGTTAGGTAAAAAAAAAAAATGTTGTCCTGAATGCACTGTAAGTCACTTTGGATAAAAGCGTCTGCTAAATGCATAAATTTTCTATGTCTATGGAACCATATGATAGATCTGCACGAGAGACAGATTCAAGTTTTAGTCCATTTCAACTGTTAATCTTTACTGGAGAACTACTGCGATCCGATCATTAGGCCATCACTGGAGAAATCAACTTATTTCCCTGATCTGAAGTAACCACAGTCATCCTTCATGTGGGGGAGTGATAACTTCTACTAATTAACCAGTCTGCCATCAAATGAATGTCAGATTATTGCTGTAGAATATGAACATAGCACCCTGTTCTCCGGTGTCTTGCTTTATTTTCAGATTTAATTGCAGGTTTCCTCTCCGTTGAAGAACTAGAGCACTTACACACATTCATTCTCTTGACAAACTACAAGACTTAGAATGAAATCTGTACGAACTATTTCAAGTGCAGAAACTGACAGAGCCGTTTGCGATGCTGTCTGTTGGACTGTGGTTTTGGGAAACACCGAATTGTTGAACTTGCAGAACTTGCGATCATAGTTGCTTTTGAGAAACGCACCTCACACCAGTTTGTGAACCAGTCTGGACTCAGCAGAACAGAAAAATTCTCCTTTTCTGTTCCTTTGAAAGAAAAAACAAAACGGGTTTGTAATGACATGAAAGTGAGTAAATAAAGAGATTTTTTGGAAACTACTCCTTCAGCATGTTTCTTATCTGATTCCTTGAGTGGGTGGGAATCCCGTGGAGTCTGACCAGAGCACAAATCACAGCTGATGTCAGTCACATGCAAACATGAGCTCCCCTTGTTGTGGCCTTTCACGCGCTTCGACTGCTCTTATTTTAGCTCGTCCAAATGTAGCGACGATGAAAGGAGGCCAAACTAACAATCTTTGGGATGAGTCCAGAACAGGGGGAAACCCCTTCAGTAGATGTCAAACGAGGAGGACAGAGAGTCTGTGGAGACTCGGCTCTTGAGAAGAGCAGAGCAGAGAGGCCAGCTTTGGTTCTCGCGCTACACAGACCCACACTGTGAGCATTTATGATGTTTGCAGTTTCATGTTTTCATTAAATGAAACTCTTCAGCTCTCCAGACATGGCTTTTGTTAAGTTTATTGGGGAATAGAAGTGCTGTAATGTTTTGATAACCTTTCAGACTCTTGTAATCCTGCCACTGATGGGATAAACATTTGTGATTTGGGAAAAACACAGAGCGGCTGGAGAGTCAGATTGGGTCGCTGGGCTCCCAGACGGCCGTCGCGCTCTGCTCTTTCTGCTCGGCCGTTCGCGAGGGTTTCACGAGGAAAGAGTGGTTCTGAGGCTGACAGCTGTGTGTACATCCATTATACACAAACAATTCACAGACCTGAACGTCAAATGCAACAAGTAGCTCTTCAAAACTGTTTTGAAGACGTTCCCACATAAACGCAGCTGAGGCGCACAGGCGTGTAATTCAATGCAGAAATATTTACGTGCAGCTAGTGCACACAGAGACACAGAAACACAACATCCTACTGAGACCGCCATGTTTTGTGTTCGGATCCACACGCACCGCACGCAACACTTAACTACAACTGAAACTAAAACCAGTTTTCTACAGTGCAACATTTCTCATGTTAATATATGTTTAACCTGATGTAGTAAAATAAGTAAAATTGAGTTTATAAAATGATTAAAAACATTCTCTGGGTCAATGACTGCACAGTCTGTTTTTCAATTTTTTCTTTTCTTTTTTCAAAAACACGTTTCAAATGCGAGTCATTCATATACTGACTATACTGACTATGATGAACATCTTTTTAATTTGTGAATTAATTCAATTTCATGTTTATTGGGGACATAAAGTCAAAAATGTTAGTGTGATGCATGATATAAAATGAAGGAAAAAGCCTGGCAAGAGTAGTTCAGGACAGACTGTAAAATACCATGGTGGCATTCCCGTAAAATATAATCTTCATGAATTAATCACTCATGATAGTTGTATTCAAAAAAATAGCTAAAAAAAAAAATCTAAATAATAAAGGTAATTGCAGTTTTTTATCTCAAATTTCTGACTTTGTTTCTCGCAGTTCTGCAGTTGCGAGATACACTTTGAGATATAATCACAGAACTGAGTGAATCACAATTAAGTAAATTATTATTTTTTTATTTTGTGGCAAAAAAAAAAAAAAAATATGATATGTAAACTCAGCATCACAAGAAAAAAAAGTCAGAATTCTATGTTCATATTTTGCGATTTTGACTATTTTTCCTCCAAATTGAAAGAAACTCTGTTTTGTGTTTCAGCCATTTCTTTATCATGAAGACTCTTACAGTGGGTGTAGGAAAGAATCACTCCCCTTTAGAATAATCACATTTTGTTGCTTTGCAGCCTGAAATGAAGACGGACACAGTTTTTGTTTTATCCAGCTGTACCCAAGGATGAGCTCCTCCTACAAATGACTTGTAAACTCAATCAGGTGCAGCTAATAACCTTCTCAATGGCACACAAAGCCATCTGACTTTCATCTGTGATCAGCTGCTCATTTTGATCAGCTCAGCATGAAAAGAGCTTTCCTGGAGCATTTCAGTCTTTGGTAGAGCAACTGAAGCAAACAATCAGCTATGAGTGACAAGACACTGTCAAAAGATCTCTGAGATAAAGTTGTGAATATACACAGGTCAGGAGATGGAGACAAAAACATTTCGAAGGTTTTATCAAAGCCTAGAAACACAGTGAAGTCTATTATTAAGAAGTGGAAGGTATTTGGTAAAACACAGAGCCTCTCTGGATCAGGATGTCGCTCCAAACTGATGAAAGAGCCGGAGGAAACTGCTCAGAGAGGAGACCGAGAGCTACAGCAACTCTGAACAGCTGCAGGAGTTTATAACAAAGAGTGATCACTGTGTGCATGTGACAACAATATCACAGATTCTCCACTAATGTGGCTTGTATGAGAGGGTTGAAGAAAAAAGCCCCTCCTCAAGAATGGCCACATGCAGTCAGACTGAGCTTTACCAAAACACACCTTAAGATTCTGAGGCAGATGAGAATAAAACTGAATGATATGTCTGACAGAAACCCAATCCGGCTCAGCATCTAGATAACAGTATTCCTGCAGTGAAGCATGAGGCGGTGATGTCCTGTTATGAGGTGTTTCTCTGCAGCAGAGACTGGAGCACTCGTCAGGAGAGAAGGAAACATGGATGGGGCAAAATACAGTCAAATTCTTGAGGGAAATCTGCCAGAAAACTGTCAATGGAAAGAGGGTTGTGAGAATGAGAATGACCCAAAGCACACATCAGAACTGAGCACACAGTGGCTGAAGGAACATCATTAGAAGAATGGCATCTACGCTAATATTAGTCGGTTTCTCTCTTATTCCGAGGTCACCATATCCACCAGATCCAGTCTGTATCCAGATCAGAGGGTCACTGCAGTCACCCGGATCCAGTCTGTATCCAGCCCAGATGGTGGATCTGGTGCAGCCTGGAATTGAACTGCTGGTTTCATCTGGTCAGAGGAGAACTGGCCCCCGACTGAGCCTGGTTTCTCCCAAGGGTTTTTCTCCATTCTGTCACTGATGGAGTTTTGGTTCCTTGCCGCTGTCGCCTCTGGCTTGCTTAGTTGGGGACACTTCATTTACAGCGATATCGTTGACTTGATTGCAAATTATTGCACAGATACTATTTAAACTGAACTGAGCTGCATGATGAATTCACTGAATTCAATGATGAACTGCCTTTAACTGTCATTTTGCATTATTGACACACTGTTTTCCTAGTTAATGTTGTTCAGTTGCTTTGACGCAATCTTTTTTGTTTAAAGCGCTATATAAATAAAGATGACTTTAAGGAGGAAAAGCTGAAAGTCTTGCATGGCCTTCAGAACCCAGACTGAAACCCCACTAAAAAAACCTGTGACTGCAGTCCACAAACACTCACCATCAGACTGAACTGAACCTGAGCAGTTCTGCAGAGAAGAGTGAGCAAATACTGCAAAGTTAGTAGAGACATATCCAAACAGACTAAAGCCTCTAATTAAAGCAAAAGGTGCTTCAACAAAATACTGACACAAGGAGCTGATCCTTTTTCCAACTCAGTGATTCTGTTTTTTATTGTTTTATCTTTGGCTTGGATGTTATAAGTTGCACAGCTGGACAAAACAAAAAAACTGTGTCCGTCTTCATTTCAGGCTGCAAAGCAACAAAATGTGATTTTTTTTTTATTTATTTTTTTAAATGAGGTTGATTCTTTTCTATACCCACTGTATATGTCACCGACCCATCTATTACCCTCTCAGTATTATACAACAGATAAAAATAGATATGGAAATAAACCCAGTGGCATTCATTACTAGTTCAAATCCATCTCACAAACTCATATTAATGTATGTATTCCATGTCGGACATCTATTCTGATTGGTGTGTTTACCTTAAACAGCCTCTGCACCTGCTAATAAACAGCTGGCAGTGTTTGCTTAGAGTGAGTTCAGAAATAGCTTTCCCATGAGTTTAGGGTTTAAATAAAGGCTCGAGCAGAAACGCCTGGCTGCTGGAACGACCCCGCCATGGGAACATTTTCAAACTGTCTGTATGAATTGAATAGCGTGAAGAAAAACAACAAGAACATGTAAATATCTATTTTGATCCGTTGGTAGAAGCAGAACTGCCCTTCTGGGATTTGATGCTATAAATGCCTCCGAACGTCGAGGTCGAGGACTTTACCAGTTAAACCTGAAACACCAAAACATGATCAACAGGTCCGTCTGAGAACTAAAAGACAAAAGCAGGGAAATCATGAACTAAATGACTGACAGAACCTACATCCATTCAGATAAGAGACAGATAAACACAGCAGAATCCTATGTGAGAAATCAGTCAGAGCGTGGCATCTGGGGCGTTTCAGAGACGTCATGTAATGATGCGACTTTCAGCTTCCTGAGTCTGTTTTCTAAATGGGATGCAGCAGTTGGCCATGTCTGTTCTTTTCCAGCGTGATTTTCTCTTTATAACAGCTCAGTAACTCGTTGTTGTGGTGTGCAAGCCCGTCCTGTATTAGTGGAGCGAATCCACTGCAAAAATACGTTTCTATGCTTCCCTAGAAAGTGAGTGTATTTACTCTGAGCTGACGGAGATATGCTGGTGAGATGAGTGTTGCGAGGTGTCTTGGGTGAGAAGGTCTGCCCAGATACAGGAGAGAGCAGATAACATGCAGAAATTGACAGATTCGATGCCAGATCTTCCCTTTAATGGGCGAGCAAGCTTTTAAAACGTTTTTAACTCAAATACATAGAGTCTATAATCCATAATAACACTTCCTCCAGTGAAAAAGTGTTCTGGTGTGAATCAGGAGAGAAATCTGCACAGATCAAGCAGCGTTTAAACAGCTCTAAACAAATATGTGTCTGGATTTTGATGTGAGAGACAACAGGAGATGCACTTTTTCACTGGAGGAAGTGTTATTATGGATTATAGACTCTTTGTATTTGAGTTAAAAACATCTTAATGCTGGATGTGTTTCATCTTTTGTCTTCTCCAGATGTTAACTGATGGACTGGAGTGCTGTGGATTACTTGTGGATTATTGTGATGTTTTTATCAGCTGTTTGGACTCTCATTCTGACGGCACCCATTCACTGCAGAGCATCCATTGCTGAGACACTGATGCAGTGCTACATTTCTACAAACCTGATGAAGAAACAAACTCATCCTGATCTCAGATGAACTGAGGGTGAGCACATTTACAGCTAATCTTCCTTTTTGGGTAAACTATTTCTTTTAAAATAAAAAAGGGACATTTATAATGGCTACTGGGCCCTGTCTTGTTGGTTGATGTGATGCTATTAACATTAATCTGCTCTCATTCTAGCCATGGGCACATAAACAACACAGTTTTGTAGCCAATTAGCCTAATAGCTGCTGTAATATCCACGATAAGAGTGTTCACATGATTTCTGTCACCAGGTTCACTGGCGCTGTCAGTACAGACACATGCCAACAGCAACAGCAGCTCAACTGAGGCTTTCCAGAGTTTTATTGCATTAAATGACAAAGATAACAAGCTGTCATTGCAGATTTTGTTTTAAGCTCTGGCTTCATAGCTTTATGTAAGAGAACTGGAACGCTGGAATAAGGCCTATGTGAGCTGAAACAGTGATATTTTGAAAGCATCCCAAACATGCTGACGTTTGGAAAGTTTGGTGTGATATCATCAGATAAGCGCTGGTTCCCATGTGATAAGAGCTAGCAGAGCGTTTAGTGGGAAATGACCAGGGAGTGCTGCTGTATTGAATTATTTTCTTCTCTGATGAAGCGACCGTTCTCAAGATTCAGTAAGGAAAAATTATCAAATCGATCGCTTGTATTGATTTATCATGCTCACTTTCCTTAAGCTCTACACAAAGATTAAACCCCGATCACAACCCGTGATGAAATGATGTTCTTAAAAACTTCATCTAAGAACTTCTAGACTGAAACCTGAAACAAGTCGGCCGTTCTTACCTATTCTTACTGGGTTTAACTCATGAAAATGCGGTTTGTCTGTATAAATCAATGTACAAAGGTCAGTTCAGTGATGTTAAATAATATTTTTGACCAATATACAGGTGCTGGTCATATAATAAGAATATCATCAAAAAGTTGATTTATTTCACTAATTCCATTCAAAAAGTGAAACTTATATATTATATTCATTCATTACACACAGACTGATATATTTCAAATGTTTATTTCTTTTTAATTTTGATGATTATAACTGACAACTAAGGAAAATCCCAAATTCAGTATCTCAGAAAATTAGAATATTGTGAAAAGGTTCGATATTGAAGACACCTGGTGCCACACTCTAATCAGCTAATTAACTCAAAACACCTGAAAAGGCCTTTAAATGGTCTCTCAGTCTAGTTCTGTAGGCTACACAATCATGGGGAAGACTGCTGACTTGACAGTTGTCCAAAAGACGACCATTGACACCTTGCACAAGGAGGGCAAGACACAAAAGGTCATTGCAAAAGAGGCTGGCTGTTCACAGAGCTCTGTGTCCAAGCACATTAATAGAGAGGGGGAGGGAAGGAAAAGATGTGGTAGAAAAAAGTGTACAAGCAATAGGGATAACCGCACCCTGGAGAGGATTGTGAAACAAAACCCATTCAAAAAATGTGGGGGAGATTCACAAAGAGTGGGCTGCAGCTGGAGTCAGTGCTTCAAGAACCACTACACACAGACGTATTCAAGACATGGTTTCAGCTGAGCATTCCTTGTGTCAAGCCACTCTTGAACAACAGACAGCGTCAGAAGCGTCTCGCTTCAAAAAGGACTGGACTGCTGCTGAGTGGTCCAAAGTTATGTTCTCTGATGAAAGTAAATTTTGCATTTCCTTTGGAAGTCAGGGTCCCAGAGTCTGGAGGAAGAGAGGAGAGGCACACAATCCACGTTGCTTGAGGTCCAGTGTAAAGTTTCCACAGTCAGTAATGTTTTGGGGGGCCATGTCATCTGCTGGTGTTGGTCCACTGTGTTTTCTGAGGTCCAAGGTCAACGCAGCCGTATACCAGGAAGTTTTAGAGCACTTCATGCTTCCTGCTGCTGACCAACTTTATGGAGATGCAGATTTCATTTTCCAACAGGACTTGGCACCTGCACACAGTGCCAAAGCTTCCAGTACCTGGTTTAAGGACCATGGTATCCCTGTTCTTAATTGGCCAGGAAACTCGCCTGACCTTAACCCAATAGAAAATCTATGGGGTATTGTGAAGAGGAAGATGCGATATGCCAGACCCAACAATGCAGAAGAGCTGCCACAGACTGATCGACTCCATGCCACGCCGCATTGCTGCAGTAATTCAGGCAAAAGGAGCCCCAACTAAGGATTGAGTGCTGTACATGCTCATACTTTTCATGTTCATACTTTTCAGTTGCCCAAAATTTCTAAAAATCCATTTATGGTCACTGAATGTGTTTCCTGAGGTAAATGTGACATTATTGATCACAAGCGTTTTTATTGACGTCTTTCTGTGGTTGAAACCCTGATTGATTCAGGATTGGTTTCAGTGAGACGTTCTGCTTCTTCTGATGTTCATTCGTGTTTATTTGCTGCTGTAACTAGTAGTAAATAATAAATAGCATCTGTCAGAACACATTAAAGAGACACAAAAACACACTTATTGATCAAATTTAGTGATAAACTGAGACTTCATTTCATATCAAAAGTAACAAACCGTATTGTGATTAATAGATAGCAGGCACATAAACGATGTTTAGTGAAGTTTTGTTAATATTAATATGATAATATTAATAATCAATATCAGTACATCAGAATGAAGACTGATTAAAAGTGAGAAATCGATATGTTCAGCCCATTTGGCAGCTGATGTGTAGTTTATCCATGTTGTGTGCATGAATTAGACACAAACGCAGTCCAAAAATTGCATTTGGAGAACCGATCACTCAATGATTCCTGCACTCCAAAACCATTTATTTTACCATTTTGGTTATATATTTTGAGATTGCTGACATGCACTACTTAAAATTGACCATCCTAAACCTGTGTGACTTTCTGTCTTCCGTGGAATGTAAATAAAGACATTTCAGACTTTTTTTTTTTTCTTCTTTCATACAAGTCCTGGGATGTTTTGGACCCCACTGGCTTTGATCAAAAAGAGTTTAACATTTGCAAAGAGCTGCAGCAAATGACCTGTCAAATATAGAAAGTGAATCTCCAATGTTTGTGTCCTTGATGATCAGCTGAAGGTGTTCTCTCTGAAGTGGATCTGACGTCTGACAAACTCAGAAAGCGCTGTAACAGAACGGTTATTCCATTATCTGGTAAAGCGCTCAGCCACGACTGCGACACAAAGGAACAGCAGGAAATCTCATCTGAGCCGCTCAAGCGTGAGCCGTCACCTGTTTCCACAACAGATATTAATCCAGTGCTCAGAGACTCTCCCTGCAATTAAACCAGCCCTCAGACTATTCATGAAGTCCTCTCGACTGCATCAGATCACACATCCAGCTCTTCACGTGTGAAACACTGTCTCTGATCAACAGATCACACTGAAACACGTAAACGGACACATGCACTCTTCACCAGCTCTTCATCTCCGTATTAAGGTCTGACGTCATGTGATGAATTTGGAAGATCTATGAGAATATCATCTGATCTACAATATCTGATCACATGTTCAGAATTTGCTCTTATTTCCTCAAGATTTCTTCATTCTTCAAAGCCTATCACAAGTCATAATTCAAGTTTCATTGTTTTAGATTTTATATATATATATAAATAAATCATAGGCAGTTGTATGTTAAACTATAATTAAAATTAAATTATATATATATATATATATATATATATATATATATATATATATATATATATATATATATATATATAATCATAATTATTAATATATTAAATCATTTATAGAAACCAAAATTATAGTGTAATTAATAATTATATTTAATTAAAGTGTATTTTTGTCTTTTAAATTATTATTAAAAATGACAATTAAAATATTTAAATCAAATAATATTAATATATTCATGTGAATAAAAACTAAATGATTAATAGATAATAGAACATTTTTATTTTAATTAATAATTGAATTTAATGAAATAATTGAAATAGTAAATGTAAATTCAAGTATATAATTTTGTTGCAAATTAAGTTATTAAAATGATTAATTTATTTTAAAAATGTATTCATAAATTTATTTAAAATGATTCAAAATAAGTAAATTATTTTAATATACTAATATAAATTAAACAAAATAATTCACTTATAGACAAATAAAAAAAATAATTAAATATCATTAAATAATTTAATTTGTAACTATTAAATAAAGTGTGTAATTTTAGGGATATTTAAATATGTTGCTATATGCAGATTATTTAGCCATTCATGGGAAGATTAAGTGTAAATGATGAAATATTGCTCTGTAAGACTGAACTTCATGAACAGCATCAAACAATGTGGAGAATATGGGGCGGGGCTATCCGTTTGACTGACCAATGACAGACGGCGACACTGTTCTAGAAAACTCTTTCAGTATTTTTACTTTTGTCTCGATTGTTTTGCGAAACATGCTTGTTTTTAATAAATCTCAGTACAGACAATGTTCCCAACATCAGCCACGCTGTGCTATGGTTATTATCAGACACTGAAAGTCCAGTCAAACATTAATATTATTATACTATGAAAATGCCACAAACATAAACCACCTGAAGCATGATGTTCAAACGATGACATCATTGAGAATTAAGACATTTACCCAATAATTCCCCGTATTAGATTTCAGCCGAATCGACTGCACATGTTGACACTTCATGAGCACTGAACACAAACAATGAAAGCCACTTATGAAAATATGCATGATAAACAGGAAAACATGACGTTTATGCAAATGCAATTAGTAAACTAATGTGGTAAAGTGAAGTAATTCAGAACATCTGCAGCCTTTCCAAGCCTGAAGGATTCAAACCGGATGAGGGACAGAGCTCAGATCCCATCATCCTCTGAACACACTGAAAACATATTCCCATATCAGAAGAGCCACTTAAAGTAAAAGAACTTTATCAGGCTGTGAGGAGCTGCATCTGCTCTCGCACGGCCCATCTCGAGCATTCTTTATCGTGAAGTACACCGGCTATCATATGCAAACAGACTGATGTTGTTTACAGTGCATTTTCTTATCAAAATATTTACAGTATGTTCGAGGGCAGCGTTTGTTTGTGTGTTTGACTGTAAGCAGATGTTTCTTCTACTCACTGCTCACCTATAAGCAGATGACTCTTACACACACTGAGCAGAACTAATGATCCTGTAACGTCACCAACCCATGCGCTTTCCACACACACACACACACACACACACACACACACACACACACACACACACACACACACACACACACATGCAAACACACACACACACACACACACACACACACACACACATGCACACAGACACCCCCCCACACACACATACACAAAGAGACACACACACACACACACACACACACACATGCACACAGACACACACACACACATGCAAACACACACATGCACACAGACCCCCCCCACACACACATGAAAACACACACATGCACACATGCACACACATACACACACACACACACACACACACACATACAGATACACACATGCGCACACACACACACACACACACACACACACACATGCAAACACACACATGCACACAGACCCCCCCCAACACACACACACACACATGCACACACACACACACACACACACACACACACACACACACACACACACAGAGACAGAAAGAGCTAATACTCTTCATGTGAGACACAAACAGAGTTCCTGGCAATGATTTAAAGAAGGTGAGGTAAGGAAATCTGGACTGAGTGAAGAAAATAAACCTATTTTTACTATGCAAATTGTTCCACAAGGTTTTAAAATGAAAACAAAATCTCACAATATGTACAAGGTGACCTGCTTTATGCCAGATGGACTGGTCACTCATTTGATCGCTTAAAACTCATCGTTGATCATCAAAATGACATATTTTAAATAAATAAATCTCCATGAAAATAATTTATTTGTGTCTTAATATGGCTTGAATATAACTCACTTAGCATACGAGGAATCATGAATATGCTAATTAGTCCCCCGCCTCCACCCAATCACAGCAGCTCGATCCTGCTCCGCTTTTACTCCGGTAACTGAAGTAAAAAACGCTACACAATGCCGAGCGACAACACTGGATTCATTCAGCCATATCCCATTCGATACAAAAAACTGAAGATTGGAAAGTATATTTCTTCCTGATTTTGTGTTTTATGTGTTACATGTTTTATTTAGTCAACAGAAAAGTTTTTCTTAAAATATGATGTATGTGAGTGTATTTTCTTGGATTGAAAAATACGGAGGGCAAAATATATTTTTAAAAGCTTTTAAAAATATACATGAATCTTTTCGGAATATATGTTCAAAAATCTCAAAAAAAAAAAAAAATACATTGAAAGAAACGGCTCAGGTTATGTGTGTAACCATGGTTCCCCGAGAGGGAACAAGAAACTGCGTGTGAAACAACACGGTTACATGCATAACCTGAGACGTCCCCCTTCAAGGGAACTCACGCTGCATGACACTATGGGGAACAGAATGCTCACTCACCCATGCTGCGGCGCTTACCTGTTCACCTGCTGAGAGAGCGCCAGGGGCTACCTACTTGAAAAACCCTAATAAGGGGACAGCCTGACCACAGAGTACTTGAAAAAAACCTACATCACAAGGGCGGGACCGGACCTTTAGTCAATGGTTCGCCAACCAGCGAAACACATAAGAACAACATTACTCCAGCCTCAAGCCCGATGTCAGCAGCATCTCTTAGCGCTCGCCTGCCTCAGAGCCAAACTCCTAAAGAGAGGAGAGGCGCAAGTGGCCACGCTAGTCTTCTGATCCTGCCTATGATCCTCAGATCGAGACGCACCAGCCTCCTCAGAGGTTAGGAGGAAGACTTGGAAAATAAACTTCCTGAGGAAATAAACTGGGCAGGAAATAAACTTCCTGAAAGGCAGTGGACTGCGCCTTCACCTCCCTGATCTTCTCAACCACCGTCTCAGTGAAGGTGCTGAAAAGACAAGAAGGCGATAGCAGAGCATCAAGAAGAAAGGCTTTCTGCCCTGAAGTGCCCTGAAGTGGTCTGGAAGGCAGAGCAGGAGTCTTTAAAGAAGATGACTGTGGTGGTCGGAAAGAAAGGGGAGGTTATGACCAGCCAGAAAGCACTCATCTAATCATCCACGGGTGGGCTTCTGCCTTTCACATGAACAGACTACATCAAGTCTCTTAGTGGTGCGTGTCAGTACTCCCAGCATTTCCCTGTATGCTGGGCTGGAGTTAGGTTAGGAGGATTCAGTGCTCAACCACATCCACGCCCTGACTCTCACTAGATGAGCCCAATATAGCACTATCCGCTGGATCCGCTAACCCAAGAGAAAGAGCGTCTGGATGCCGCAGAGCGCTCAGACTCACAGCGGAAGCTTTCAGAAGGTCCATACCCTTTCCAAACCTTACTGCAAGCTTGACCTGTGAACCCTGTGATCTGAGTCTTCACTGTGCCTCAGCAGAAGAACCGCAAGCTCCTCACCAAGACACATAACGCATAGATCGAGTGTGTCCTCGGGTGTCAGAAACCTCAGACAAGGAGGCACACACTTTCTAAAATGCTCACTTGCCTTGGTTTCTCCATAATGCCTTCACATGCACTGTCCAACAAACGGCTCCTGAAGACAATAAAAGTTGATGATGTATAATATTTTGAAATATGTTTGAACCAGAATTTGATTCAGAAGAAGAAGAGGAAGCATGAATTATACAGGTTTCCCTACAAGTCCATGTATCAGAATGAAATCAGTAATGCATAGTCCATAATGCAAGCCTTTGTTTGATGACCGGCTCTCAAACCGCAGGCTTGTGCTAATCTGGTTTTATTATCATGTCCTGCTGGAACGCGGACTCTTTTAATCATTTCATTATTGTGAGAGGTTGTGGATTGCTGCTACTCTGATTTCTCCTCACAGAACAGCAAACACTGAAACACATTCATCTGACGAGGAGCATACGGATTAAATGAGACACGCTTTACTCACTGAATTATTAAATACTCTCAGGTGTTTTTCTTCAAGGTGAAATGATTTCAGATAAGCACAATCCTTTCTAATCCCCGTCATAAACCGGCTCTGAGCCGGACATTTGGGTCGGATCTACTGTAACTACAGCATTACGTGCAGCAGCAGAACAAACAGACTCCCGTCACGCACACGCTCCCTGCTTCACAGAATACTCCAACCTCAGTCACAGTGCTTTTTAAAGGATACTCGACTGATCAAAATATCTGAATAATTTATCACGTCACAAAAAGAAGTCTCTTCTGCTCACCAAGGCTGCATTTATTTGATCAAAAATACAGTAAAAACAGAAAAATATTATTGCAATTTCAAATAGCTGCTTTCGAATATCTGTTAAAATGATTTGCTGCTCAAGAAACATTCCTGAAACGTTTTAGTTTTTTTATTTCTTGAAAAAAGAAAGAAATTTATATTTTTATTCATCAAGGACGTATTAAATTTATCAAAATTGCCAGTAAAGACATTTATAATATTGCAAAAGATTTATATTTCAAATTATTGCTGTTCTTTTGAAGTTTCTATTCATCTGTGAATCCTGAAAAATAAAATTTATCAGTTTCCACAAAAATACTGCTTTCAACATTGATAATAACATTAAAAATTGAGCACCAATAATAAGTGATAATAACTGAGCACCAAATCAGCATATTAGACTTCTTTCAAAAACATAAAACAACAACAACAAAAATCTTAATTATTCCAAACATTTGTCCAGCAGTGTAAGTGATTATTGATTTAGTCAGGATTATAGTAAAGTCATGCTATGAAACTGTGATGAAGTCATCCCTGAGAAACTCTAACGATCGACAGCAGTGTTTGTGATGGGCATGCTCCAGATCTCAGATCAGTCTCAGAAGCAGCTGACGCTCAGATCGTCATGCTGTCTATGTAGTGCTCTTAAATGGTGCTCAACACGTGTCCTGGAAGAGCTGTGGCCATTTCACCTGAGCTTCATCATCATCATCATCATCCTCGGAGAGTATCAGCTGAGTACATCTGTGGAGAAAACAATATATACATTAACGATTTCACTGCACACAAACTTCAGTGAGTTTCTGGCAAACACACAAAAAACCTGATGCTTGATTTGCACAGCAGAGGAACGTGCTGTTCATACTGAGTTTGATACGGAGCGTATGACCGTAAAACATACTGACGGAACCTCACAAGACACAGATTCATGCTGATACAGTTTGAGGAACCAGATGTTTTCCTGCAGCTGATGTTGGTCGTGGTGTGCTGCTGCGGTTGGAAACAGACCATCATCCCCTGCCCAAAACCCACGGGCAAACAGGACCATTGAAAATGAGATTTCAGAAACATGCAAGCTTGATTTACCACTATACAGTACAGCATATAGTATACTGTATATTGGTGTGGTCGAGTATTACATTCAAATAAATAAATAAATAAATTGTTGAAAAAATGGGGGGAAATTATTACTTCTTGTAGCCGATTCTTTATTACGTAGGTTTTGTAGTAGTAATTCTTTTATTATTATTATTATTAATTTGAGAGGTCTGATTAAAATTGCTCATGATTTATTTATTGAACTAAAGGTTTGTTGTTGTTTCTTGCCCCCAAATAATTTCACTAATGTTAATTTTCAGCTTCGCTCAGAAATCTGAGGCCATTCCTGGTCCGTTGCCTCATTAACATTGTTTTCTTTCATTTCTCAATTCAAACTCATTTAATCAAAGTAACTCA
Organism: allo-octoploid hybrid of Carassius auratus x Cyprinus carpio; assembly: GCA_024542945.1. Taxonomy (NCBI): domain Eukaryota; kingdom Metazoa; phylum Chordata; class Actinopteri; order Cypriniformes; species allo-octoploid hybrid of Carassius auratus x Cyprinus carpio. The sequence goes on from CM045032.1 coordinate 24,412,166, forward strand.
TTAGAGCATTTGAGATACACAGAGTGAAATCCACGTCCTAAAATAACTCCAGCATTGAATTTCCTCATCACTCTAATGGTTTTATTATTTTTTTTTAGCAGTATTCATCTTCTGCAGGCCTCGCTCACAAAAGCAAGGGAACTTGAGACAAAACAATATTGTTGCTTCAGCTAGCAGGAATTTATGGGCAGAAGCTCAGAAAGATGAACCCCGGAGGATCTGAAGGCCACTGGAGACTCACACGACACACAGACGCTCTGGAGCCGCGACCCGCCGCTCACTGATTCTGAGAAAAACACGTCCCACGGGCCACAGCTTCACACGCTCCACACTCTTCTGTTTGAACAACCTCGCTGTGTCAGAAACCTCCAACTCCAACCACACACACTCTCTCACACTCTCTCTCTCTCTCTCTCTCACGCACACACACACACAACACACACACACACACACGCTCTATCTCTCTCTCTCTCTCACACTCACACCACACCACACACACACCACACACACACACACACAACACTCTCTCACACTCTCTCTCTCTCTCTCACGCACACACACACACACACACACACACAACACACACACACACACACACTATCTCTCTCTCTCACACACACACACACACACACACCACACACTCTATCTCACCACTCTCTCTCTCTCTCTCTCTCTCACGCACACACACACACACACACAACTCTATCTCACACTCTCTCTCTCTCTCTCACGCACACGCACACACACACACACTCTATCTCACACTCTCTCTCTCTCTCTCTCTCTCACACACACACACACACACACACACTCTCTCTCACACACACACACTCTCTCTCTCTCTCACACTCACACACATACACACACACACACACACACACTATCTCTCTCTCTCACACACACACACACACACACACACACACACACACACTCTATCTCACACACTCTCTCTCTCTCTCACGCACACACACACACACACACACACACACCACACTATCTCACACTCTCTCTCTCTCTCACACACACACACACACACACACACACTCTATCTCACACTCTCTCTCTCTCTCTCTCTCTCACACACACACACTCTATCTCACACTCTCTCTCTCTCTCTCCACGCACACACACACACACACACTCTCTCACACACACACTCTCTCTCTCTCTCTCTCACCACACACACCACACACACACCACACACCACACACACACACCCTCTACTCTATCACACACTCTCTCTCTCTCTCTCTCTCTCACACACACACACACACCACACTCTCTCACACACTCCTCTCTCTCTCTCACACACACACCCACACACACACACACACACCTATCTCTCTCTCACACACACACCACACACACAAACACACACACCACACACTATCTCTCTCTCCACACACACACCACACACAACACACACACACACACACACACACTATCTCTCTCTCTCACACACACACACACACACAACACACACACACACACACACACACACACACACACTATCTCTCTCTCTCACACACACACACACACACACACACACACATACACACAATGACAATAAAATACACTTCATCTCAGAGCTGACCGTGACTGAAAATAATGCCACAAACTACAGCTGCAAATGATCAGTGTATAAACTGTTATGAACAAGCATAAATTAACAATGAACAATAGTATATGCATTAATGAATATTAGTCTAGATTATTACATACTGTAAAATAAATAAATAAATAAATGTGTTTCTGATTAGCAAACAGTTCACCTCCTGCTGAAGATCAGTTTGATTAGTATCATCTTATGATCAAACTGAAATGTTCAGAATATCTTTCTTTGAAAATCACTTCAATCTTAGCCTGCTTTTGCAGAAATACAGTATTAAGAAATCTTGCTCATAAATGGAAGCAATTCAATATTTTGAAACGATACATTCAACGAGAAAAAGTGAGTTTTGGCGAATTACAGTTGAAATTAATCTGACATCATTGCACATTTATGGAGCGCGAAATAACTGAAGAACAGCAGACGACAATGAAGCACATTTGTCTCATTCATAATAAACCCAGAGTGTGCGTTATAAAAGCTCATGCTGAAGACCTGAAACTGCTCAGTGAAAAACTGTTGTATTTACAGCTGCTTTGACATATGAGTGATTAGAAAGCATGCAGATATGATAACAGTTCACTCTCATGTCTGGAGCACTCTTTCATCTCAACTGACCTGATCAAATATTTCATTATTACTCATTATATATTATGTGTTAGGAAATGTTGCTAAAACAAGAAGGCCACTGAAGTATGAACTTTCACATACATGTAATTCACATCAATTCACATGAGACGAGCAATCCTGAGAATAAACTCATTTAATTAACCTTGTAAAGCCTGAGATATGGCACAATAGTCCGTTTTTTCTTTTCTTTTCCTTTTTTATTTTTTCAATGGATCAGTTTATTGAACCTTTAGACAAAATAAAAAAAAGAAAAGTTTGCATATGTTTTTTGTTGAGTATCACATATGATCCATCAGGATTTTATGGCTCATATAGTCTGCTATAGCGATAATATGGAGTAAAAACAAGGTTATTATGTAGGTAATGCATGCATTTCTTACAGAACAACTCCTTGAGAACAGAAGTCAAGAACCGAGTCTGTCTGACCTCGATTACAGCAGTCCCCTAAAGATGCATCATGATGTGTGCTCTGGGAAGCAATCAGACTCTTCTTTGGACTAAACTGGATGGATGTGTGGAGCATCATGTGGGAATTGCCAAAAACTGCACAAATAATGGGGCTTATGTCATCACATACTTCATAAGAATCACAGCTGCGGAGAAAAAAATAAATCAAATCAAGCAAATGGATAAAGCTTATCATTTTAAAATGCAAGTTATTTTTAGAAAAAGTAACAAAGTGCTGGCGAGGGCCAGGAATAGAAGGGCTATTTCTGCCGTTTCTCTTGGACGGATGTCATGGACTCTGGTGCTGATGCTATGCATGCAGGAGGATGGATTCTGTTTTTCAGGAAAGCGTTAGAGCTCGCTCTGCTCACATCGCTGTTTGGTGACTCATCAGACAAATATTTAAACACTCCAGGCGGCTTCTTTAAGACGCTCAGTCTCTTACTATGAATGGTCAATGAGCTGATTGGACTGCATCTGATCAATACGCATTTACTTCTGCAATATTTTAAAATCAGAAATACATTGTGGTCACATTTTCATTTTTGTGTTAAATCTAAGAATGCGTGAAGATCATGAGAATGAATGACACTCAAGCTATTGTTCATATATTCATACAAACAGTAGAAAATATTGATGGCCTTTATTTGGACACATATATGGAATCATGCTTCATATTTACATCCTCTAGCTTATGACTGATGATTTCTGATGCAGTTTTATCTGTGTTTCTTATCGGCTTCACTCATAAATCCTGGCAGTTATCAAGACTGACACGGTATTCTGTTTCACCTTTGCAAAAAAAATGTACATTAACAAAATCCTCTTGATTATTTAGCCTAATACATATGAGAAATAAGGACACTATATCTCATAATACTAGAAATTGTACAACAAGTGAAGCCAAAAAATGTGAACTAAATGAAAGTCTGAAAGACAAAGTCTATCAATGAAATAAAAAGCATCTGTAAGGACAGAACGCCATTTCAGATCTTAAAATTAGTGTCTAAAAAATCCATATAACTATAATATACCATCACATGTACCTGGGTATCAGTGACAAATAAAAGTGTCCATGATAAAATAACAAAAGTAAAAACCCATGTGCCAAGAAATTAATATTCATGACACTTCAATATGGTTAAAAAAAAAAAAGTATACAGTGTAGGAAAAATGTAAACGTAATGATGTAAATATTTTTTCCCCAGAGTGTTTTCCAGAGTAAAAAACTTTCAGTTGTTGCATCTGTCTGTCCATCCTTACCAGGGATGTCAAACTCAGTTCCTGCTCCAACACACATACCATGATGCTTTCAAATAAGCCTGAAGGACTTGATTAGTTGGATCAGGTGTGTTTAATTAGGGTTGCATCTAAACTCTTAAGGGCTCCGCCCTCCAGGAACTGAGTGTGACACCCCTGATCTACACTTTTATTGGCATTGATGGTTCCAGGAAGAACCTTAAACATCCACTAAAGGTTCTTTATATATACATGGTTCTTCAGATTATTAAAATGTTTTTTCTCACTAAGAAAAAATGCTTCTTTTAAGAACTGATCACTAAAAGGTTATTTGGGAACCAACAATTGTTCTTCTAGGGCATCACTGCAAAATGTTTTAAGGAATAGTTCACCCAAAAATGAGCATTAGCTAAAAATCTACTCACTCTCAGATCATCTGAGATCAGGATGAGTTTGTTTCTTCATCAGGTTTGTAGAAATAAAGCATTGCATCAGTGTCTCAGCAATGGATGCTCTGCAGTGAATGGGTGCCGTCAGAATGAGAGTCCAAACAGCTGATAAAAACATCACAATGTTTTTCCCCGGGCGCCACAGCATAAATGGCTGCCCACTGCTCCAGGTGTGTGTTCACTGCTGTGTGTGTGCACTTTGGATGGGTTAAATGCAGAGCACGAATTCTGAGTATGGGTCACCATGCTTGGCCTTACGTCACTTACACTCACTTACAATAATCCACAAGTAATCCACAGCACTCCAGTCCATCAGTTAACATCTGGAGAAGACAAAAGATGAAACACATCCAGCATTAAGATGTTTTTAACTCAAATACATAGAGTCTATAATCCATAATAACACTTCCTCCAGTGAAAAAGTGCATCTCCTGTTGTCTCTCACATCAAAATCCAGACACATATTTGTTTAGAGCTGTTTAAACGGTGCTTGATCTGTGCAGATTTCTCTCCTGATTCACACCAGAACACTTTTTCACTGGAGGAAGTGTTATTATGGATTATAGACTCTATGTATTTGAGTTAAAAACATCTTAATGCTGGATGTGTTTCATCTTTTGTCTTCTCCAGATGTTCACTGATGGACTGGAGTGCTGTGGATTACTTGTGGATTATTGTGATGTTTTTATCAGCTGTTTGGACTCTCATTCTGACGGCACCCATTCACTGCAGAGCATCCATTGATGAGACACTGATGCAGTGCTGCATTTCTACAAACCTGATGAAGACACAAACTCATCCTGATCTCAGATGAACTGAGAGTGAGTAGATTTACAGCAGATTCTTATTTTTGGGTGAACTATTCTTTTGAGAGTGTATCATTATTTCAGGTTTATGGTCATCTTAATCAACACATGACGAACTCAAAATACATGTACTATATTTTATCTTCAGAACTGGAAAGCTTCAGAGCTATAATAGTAATCAGTTTGCTATGATGCAGAACAATAGCAACAGAAATGAGAACAATTCTTTTGTTCGTACGCTGAGAAACGCTGCTCAATGATGTCATGTCTCTAGAAGGCAATTGGGGCGAAGAGCAAACGCACGAAAGAGATCCAATCAAAAACACATTGTACCTGATGGAGGAGGATCTCCAGGATCAGAAACACACACGAGTGTGTAGGGAGGGACGAGACACGACTACAGCTGACAAAGGAGAGCGATTTGCCAAACTACATAAAAGAGAGATCCGCAGCCGCATTGAAGTCAACTTCCAGCATTTGGTTTTGATTACGCCTGGCTCCTGGGATCAGTCCTGAAGATTCGCTCCTTCTGAACAGTTCGACTTCTTTAAACAACCAATCTTCTTCAGCTGACGGCTTTAAGGCAACGGACAGGCCAAGACGTCCACACATTCCTCGAGTAATAATCTCAGTTTTAATGTATTCATTTACATCACACTGCAAAAATCCCCAAAGCCAGCCAGTGCAGAGAGCCAAGAGGCATCTAAACACTGCGTGTCACTGAATCTAAACGCTCAGATCAGGACATCAGCACAGTGCAGGAACACCGCATTGAGCCGTCAGCACAAGCAAACACCTTTAAAGCACAAAAGCATTTAAACAAGCTGCTTTTGTCAGATTTGTCCACTAAAGCATTTACAGAAAACACACTTTAGAATATGTGATTCAGCAAGCACCTCTGTGGAGCTTCATCTATGAATCAAAGCGCAGGCAGGCCTGAGAGCGTTTGACTGCAGGTGTGAATGAGAGATGTGTGCAGGCCTGACCGGATCAGCGATCAGGAATTATGTCCCCACTGGATACAACAAATGCCTCGTTTGTAATGGGTTTTATTGTTTTTGTCTCAATGTTCTGACCGAGACACACATCACAGTATGTGAGGGGCATAACATTTCCGTCTCACGCTTGAGGCATTCAGCCAATCACAACGCGCTGGATAGCTGGCCAATCAGAGCACACCTCACTTTTCAGAACGATGAGCTTTGTAAAAATCAACATGTTTCAGAAGGCGGGGCATAGAGGAGCAACAGTAATGTACAGTATGTGGAAAATAATGTGCTGTTTTAACCTTAAACCGCATAAACACATTTCATTACTCCAAATACACAAAATAATGTTCCTTTCAGCCACATCATATGACCCCTTTAAAGGTAATGTGTTACTTCAATAGTTAATTAAAAAAGTAATCTGGTTATGTAACTTGTGTTGCCTGTAATGTGTTACCCCAGCACTGCCCAAATGCAAACATTCTTCATGTCCAGATAGTTTCTGCCTTTATATATTTTGCCGGACTGTGAGCAGAAGAATGCGTTCACTGCAGTAAAGAGGAAATGAAGGTGTACATCTAGGTCATGCGCTCTGTGAAACTGAGAATATCTGACAGACTGTTTGGTTTTACAAGCTTTAGAAAAATCACCAGCCAGTGTTAATGATTTCAGCTCCGTCTGTCTGACAGGAAGCTGGGGTTGTGATCGCTTCAATCTTTGAATTTTCTGAATATGTTTAGTGAGTGATTTATACACACAACCACAGAACGCTCTTATGACAGGAAAATGGCAAAAGAACACGATTGGCCACACATCACCCACCTCTGACTTGTTTTGCTGCACATTCCCATGACATGAAACAGATTTATTCAGAAACCTCTGTACCGTTCCTTGAGTAAGACAGACTGCAGCCAGCTGTAAAACATGATGACAATGACATCACAGGTTAAATTTAGAGAGGATTTCACTTCGTGTGCTATATTTGGACTCCAAACCAGCCATGATGTCAGGTTTTTGCAGTTTTGACTGAACACTGAAAAGAGTAGTATGTCATCCAATACCCACAGAGCCTGCCGTGGAGTTTCATGCTCTCTACATGAAATGTTAAGGCAAAAATAAGCGGCTAAGTTTCAGCTGCAATGAACCCAAAACACATTTCTGTGAATAGAGTTCCCTCAGAGAACCTCCGTCAGTCCTCAGCCGCTCCATCTTTCAGTGTGCGAATGACACAATGATAGTTTTGAGTGCATTCACACAATACACTCAGTCTAAGCCAAACATCTCCAAGAGTCCTCCAAAGGGTCATGAAATTCAGTTTCAGATTTTTGTATTCTGTTTCTTGAGGTCATTTTATAAATTTTCCAAAGGTTTTATTTTTATTATTTATTTATTTTTACATAAAAATAATAAAATACTTTTTACATAAAAAAGGTCCAATATTATAAAAAATGACCATTTTCCACCTTTATTTTCACACACTCAGGTAAAGGGATGTTTCCTCTTGTAAACGCCCACTGCTGTGATTGGCTGACTTCATCATACCGTAGCCACGCCTTCCTTTAAAGCATGTCCTGTGTTTTTTTGCTCGAGAGCCGTACATGTTTTTCAGCCCAGGCAGAAGAAACATTTGCAACGCAACACTAAACAAACGTAACCAAATATCTATATATGCACTAATGATAACATGTTTCTTAAAAGACGTTGACAGTAAAACTCTAGCTACACAATGTGTGAAGCAATGCAGCTCAAATATTTCTGATCTGGGTTCGTACTGGTTTTATTATCAAACAATGATATGCTTGGTGTCTTAATAATGTTAAACGCTGCTTTGACGTTTATTAAAAACACACTGAAAAACACACTGAAGATAAAAAAATAAATGCCTGTGTTTCCTCCAAGAATAAAATGCTTGGCACTGCTGTTTTTTTCCATACGAAATAATAATAATAATAATAATAATAATAATAATAATAATAATAATAATAAATAATAATAATACAAATAAAAATGGCAGAATAATTCACAAACAGTCTGTTGTGAACTGAACAAATGAAAGCTTTATCTTTCAGTCATTAAAAAATAAACTTCAGCCATACATTTCTGAAGCTGGGATCTTTAGGAAGGCTCCGCAGAGTTTTTGGAGATGCTCTTTTTATTGATGGACAGAAACCAGTTGTTCCTCCTCGATCACATTCACCGGTGACTTCATCATTCTCCTGATTTCAAATCTGGCTATTTCGGAAGGATAAACAACAATATTTCATATTTTAACCTGGACTGTTAGTTTTGAGCTCTGAAACTAGCAGTATGTTTTTATTGTAGCGTAACCTCTCATATGTGTAAATATTAAGAACATTTTGATTCTTTCTCCAACCCCTTTTAACAAAAAACTGAACGTAAATTCACAATGAATGGATAAATGAAGTATTTTTTTAAGTTTAATGTGAATGTTTAATCTAATAGTAAAGCTTATTTCAGCTTGATTTTGCTGTATTTCCCTTGCGATTTGGACAATTACATGATTTCTGTTTGTGAGCATGTATTTAGTACACATATGTTGTTGTGTTTAGAGAAACACTTGAAAACCCTGCTGAAGTGTATATATATTTATAAGTAACATTAATATGTCTCAAAGCATTTGTTTTGACATGCTTTAGGGGGGGTTAGGCCTTAATTAGTGTGTTGAGACGCTGCTCTCGCTCGCACCCTGCTATCCTCTCACACACTCCTGCGGTAAACAGCTATCACACACATCACTCAACGCAAGCGGAAACACAGAGACAAAAGCCTGAGATTCTTTACTAGCATCAGGTTCTTTCTGTTTAACAAGTAACCAGGTTTTAAACTTTGTCAAGTCGGTTCATATGTCTATAATATTTTGATTTATTCATAAAGAATTCGGAACTCCAGATGGTGGGAAATAAAGCGTGAAGCATACATTTCTGCTACATTTTAATCTGCCATGAGAAATAGTTCACCCAAAAATGAAAACTGTCTGTAAATGTGCTCACCCTCAGACCATCTGAGATGTAGATGAGTTTGTTTCGTCATCAGGTTTGTAAAAATGTAGCACTGCATCAGTGTCTCAGCAATGGATGCTCTGCAGTGAATGGGTGCCGTCAGAATGAGAGTCCAAACAGCTGATAAAAACATCACAATAATCCAAAAAAAAAAAAAAAAAAATTATTCAAGTGTGCTATTAGTATACTTCTTTTAAACAAAAAAAAGGAAAGTATGCTTTTAGTTTAGTTTTTATGTACTTCTCATAAATATACTTAAAATTACATTTAAGTATAGTTGACTTATACAAAGTCTAAATATATTTGAGATAAACTTGTGCTCCTAGAATCTGTGTTTTCATTGTTATATGGTAGAGGGCGCTAAAAGAAGAAAAAGAAACAACAGATACTAGCACAAGTAATCTAACATGATCATCTGACATGAAACAGCATCAAAACTGTAAGGTTATGGAATAAACTGTGGACCGATGAAGAGGTAATAATGACAGTCAAGCTTTGGGGTGTTGATCGACTCCATCTACGTTTTGATTATCATTCTGAATCCAATTTATAGTCTTTTTTCAGCTTTTTGTTCAAAGTGTTGTTTCTTTATTTTTTATGACACTTACCCACATTAAAGTGTTTAAAAAAGAATGCATGAAGCTAGAATAAAATGTTTTTGTTTACAAGCAGATACTCTGTTCTTTATTTGGATGTTTTGTATGTTCAGATATTCATATAACAAAATATATACAAATTAAAACCTAAATAGGGACATAGTAGTATACTTAAAGTATGATGTAAAGTTCACTTAAAGAAAACTTATGAGTATACTTGCAGTATAAAACTACTAAACTAGTAGTTTACTGAGACTATACTTCAAAGTGTACAAAGTATTTAATTAGTAAACTATCAGTATACTTATAAGTTCACTTTTAGTATAATTGCAGTACAAACTACAAACATAGAGGTAAACTAGTTGTGTACTCAAAGTTTGCTGCTGTTATACTTAAAGTCAGAGGTGGAAAGAGTACAAAAATATTCTACTCAAGTAAAAGTACCATTACATTAATGAAATTTTACTTAAGTACAAGTAAAAGTACCAGTCTAAAAATCTACTCAAGTAAAAGTAAAAAGTAGTTCATTTAAAATTACTTAGTTACATTTTAACAGCGGGAGGGAGGCAAAAATGGGACAGGCCAAGGGTGTCAAACTCAGTTCCTGGAGGGCCACAGTCCTGCACAGTTTAGACATAACCTTAATTAAACACACCTGATCCAGCTAATCTAATTATTTAGGCCAGTGGTCTCCAACCCTGCTCCTGGAGAGCTACCGTCCTGCAGACTTCAGTTCCAACCCTAATCAAACACACCTGAACCAGCTAATCAAGGTGTTCAGGGCTACTTCATAATTACAGACAGGTGTGTTTGATTAGGGTTGGAACTGAAGTCTGCAGGACGGTAGCTCTCCAGGAGCAGGGTTGGAGAACGCTGATTTAGGCTTATTTGAAAACTACAGGATATGTGTGCTGGTGCAGGGTTAGAACTAAACTCTGCAGGAACTGAGTTTGACACCCCTGGGATAGGCCTATTAATCTCAAACTAGTTGTTTTTAATTAAAGAAATCAGTTATTTAGAATAATAAGACATTTGGGCTGTTACCAGGCAAATCAGTATCAACAAACTCATCTTTTCAATGCAGACCAAATGCAGAAGCTTCATCGGAAGTGGCATTTAGATGTATTTACACACTGTTTAGTGCAGGACATGAATGCATTTAACCTGCAGTTACAAATGCATGAATAATGTTTTGATATACAAAACTTAAAATGTTGAATACTCATTTGAAATTATAAGAAATTAATTATTAAAAAAAAAAAAAAAAAAAATCAAAAGATACTTTAAATGTGAAATTAAAATGGCCAGTATGTGTCAGCAAGTCACTGTTAATAAGTGAGTCATTGCGATTGAACCGAATCATTTAAACGGTTGATTCATTCAGGAACGAAACACTGTCATGTTGCTCAGAGACGCAAAACTGTGCTTTGGTGGCTGTGTTTGGAATTATTATTTGTTGTAGAAATAGAGCAAAAACAGGCAATATGGTGTCTAAAACGCAAGTCTCTTAATTAAATTGTTTACTGACCTGTTGTAAAAACAAAAGAATATATATATATTTATATATATATTTAATATATATATTATATACGATTATATATTATATACGATTTAATATATATATATTATATACGATATATATATACGATTTATTTAATTTTTTTTACTCAGTAATTAATGTGTTTTAAAATGTAGCGAAGTACAATACTTTATACAAAATATACTTAAGTAAAAGTAAAATTACAGATTTTAAAAATTACGTTAAAAAGTAGAAGTACACAAAAAAGCTACTCAATTACAGTAACGCGAGTAAATGTAATTCGTTACTTTCCACCTCTGCTTAAAGTATACTTAAAAGTATACTTTTATACACTAGAAAGTGGGACAATTTAGTCCCAAGGAGTATTGAAACAGTACACTTACAAGTATACTACTAGAACATACTACTTGCTACATAAAGTATACTTAAAATATACTTGAACTTTACTTAAGTATACTTAATAAAATAAACTTGAAGTATACTATTTTTTGGTAAGGGAAGTAATCCACAGCACTCCAGTCCATCAGTGAACATCTGGAGAAGACAAAAGATGAAACACATCCAGCATTAAGACGTTTTTAACTCAAATACATAGAGTCTATAATCCATAATAACACTTCCTCCAGTGAAAAAGTGTTCTGGTGTGAATCAGGAGAGAAATCTGCACAGATCAAGCAGCGTTTAATCAGCTCTTAACAAATATGTGTCTGGATTTTGATGTTAGAGACAACAGGAGATGCACTTTTTCACTGGAGGAAGTGTTATTATGGATTATAGACTCTATGTATTTGAGTTAAAAGCATCTTAATGCTGGATTTGTTTCATCTTTTGTCTTCTCCAGATGTTAACTGATGGACTGGAGTGCTGTGGATTACTTGTGGATTATTGTGATGTTTTTATCAGCTGTTTGGACTCTCATTCTGACGGCACCCATTCACTGCAGAGCATCCATTGCTGAGACACTGATGCAGTGCTACATTTCTACAAACCCGATGAAGAAATGTCTCTTTAATGTCACTTTTCATCTGCCATGAAAATAAAGACAAGAATGTAACTGTCATTAAAGCAAAGGATCAGCGATCTTCAATATCTCAGTGTGTAGAAGATGAAGAGCAGAATGCAGTGTTGGGTTGAATTAAGTGTTCTAGCATACACTGTCTGTTTTCAGTGCATGTTCCTAACACAGTTTAACTTCTCAAGCCCTCGAGGAGAGACTAATAAGATCCAAATGCTCAATGAACCGTGCTTCAAATAACATTAGAACTATATTAAATTTTCCTCCGTGAAGCACCTTGCCCAGTGAGAGTGTGCTGAAGAGGCAGCGATCACGCTAATGTGTTTAAGTTCATTACGACAGCAAATGGAGTTTGTGCAAAAACTGATTGGGCAAGGACTGCGATTGTTGATTCAATAAATCACAGAATGTCCTGAGGTCTTGCATGGCTTAAGATACTAAAATCTGAAATTTCTGATGAATGTCAGATGAATTTCTCAATACTCTGTTTGATATTCCAGAGATCTCGCCTATTCCTAGGGCTAAGGCTTTCTTTAATTATTGAGTCCTGAAATGTTTCTCCACAAACTGATCTGAAAATATTAACATTATGTTTCTATTGCAGACAACAGATCATATTAAAAATGAACCGACAGTCAATGAATACAAACCATAAAGTAAATGTTGTCTGTAAACATAACCATTTGATTATTTCAGCTATTGACTGCAAACCCGATGAAGATCCTCAACGCTGTAAAATCCAATAGTTTACCTTACTTAGATAAAAAAAAGAAAAAAGAAGCAACAAACGCATATTGGTTTTAAATTAAAATTTCACAACATGGAAATTCCGAGGTACATTTCAAGAGCATGCCAGAAATCAATCTTTAGCTGCCACTGATAGAATTAATTGTTGACTGTAATCTTTTGCAGTGTTCCCTCTATAATTTTATAACACTGTGATGCTTTGGTCACGTTTCGGGTTAAAGTTATTTTTCAGTTTGTTTTTTTAATGTCAATATATTTTTTAATAAGTCACAATAATAGTCATTACATGATAACACCTTTGAGGTTTAACGTAAATGAGCTCTTTGTCTTGCAGTAATTGTTATTTATTTGCTGTTTTGGAACAATTTCTTTCTTTCTTTCTTTCTTTCTTTCTTTCTTTACGTAATCATTGTAAAGCATGCAAATATCAAGTAATGAATGTGCCTCTAATCTACAAGCCACAATATTCATGGAACTTCTTTTTAACTGAAGAATTATTTGTAATGTTTAGGAACAGCGGTCTCATAAACATATTTTGCACCAAAACATATTTGCACTGTAATTTCTGAATGCCTTAAACTTTATTTGCTTTTTTTTTTTTTTACTTCTAGAACCCAGATTTGACAGCACTGTGTACCCATCTGAGGCCGGCCTGTTTGACTTTGTGATTTCCGGAGACTTCTACAACTAACCCGCTTTGTAAGTTCTTATAGTCACACATAATTGAGCAGCACATAATTGTGGAAATTTGTATTTGCTGGTAAATTACTAAGATATTTATATAAAAAATAATGTCGATTACATACTGTACCTAGTTCACCCAGAAATGAAAATTCTGCCATTTAATCTCTTTCATGTCAGCCCAAACCCATAAAACTTGTTCATCTACATGACGCTGAATTAAGATGTTTTTCATTTAAAAAAAGAGAGAGAGAGAGATTTCTGTTCCTCATTTGAAAGTCTGTTAACCCCAAATTCTGACACTTCAAAATGTTCTTAAAGAAAGCATAAAATATATCCATATGAATGGAGTGGTTAAATCTAAAGGCGCCTTTCTGCAATCATTGTTTAGTGCATTGCATAACAGTCTCCAGAATCTACCTCAACCATTTGCTTCCGGACTGTCCTTTGGATTACCCTAATGCTGTAAAAAAAAAAATTTTTAAAAAAAATAAAACACTTTCAGGTTCATTCAACGTATGATGCTTGACTTGGGACCAAAAAAAAAATAAAAAATAATTAAATTAAAAATAAAGCTAAAGTGCCTTTTTGAACCATTGACAACTTGTGCGTCCACCCCAGTGCCATAACTCATCCTACTGCCTCCACTGTTGACAAGAACATACCCTAAGTCAGACTGTTTTTGCCTTGTTTCCAAATGTTTGTACCACAAGTTAAAACTGCATTGTTGGTGTAAACCACAATAGCAAAGAGCAATGACTGTTGTAGAAAAACAATAAAAAATACATCACCTTAACTCTGAACTGTCACTATAAGTGTATGTGTAATTGTACGTGTGATGAATGGAGCATTGTTTTCATTCATTTATAATGGATGTTTGAAGTACTTGAGTTACTGGAGTAACACTTACTTGGTTTTTTAAGGTTTTAGCAAGTAAATTAGATTGCTGTTCAAGTAAATACAACTAAGAAATTCTAAGTTGCAGGAAATGTTACATTAGTTAGCTCAACTTAAATAAATTTGTTTTTTGAAATAAACACATAGTATATTGCACTTTATTGTTTATTTTTTTAAAATAGTAATTCTGAGTTACCAGAGCTTGTGTAAGTTTACAACACTTAATCAACCTTTGCTAGTGCAAAGCACTATTCTTATTCCACTTTACTTGTTTGTTTTTTTTCAAGGCAATCGGTTTGCACAATTTTTTAAGTAAGGTTTCCTGATTAGACTTCACAGTGACATTAGCAGGTGTCTTTATGTTAAATGTCTCTTATCAGCACAGACGTTCGTAATATTAAGAGGTGAGCGGGGCTTAATTACATCTTAAACGCAAATTTACTTATAATAATACTCTTCAGTATATTTGTACAATCACTGGCTAAACAAGCACCATTTAATCAATGTAATACATGAGGCTCGCTGCAAACTTTAAACACATGCAATGCGATCCGTTTCATTTGTCTGAAAATCATCTGTTGAAGCAGTTTTTGGAGCATGTCGTTTTTCATAACATTGTAAATGAACGGTGTAATTTAACAAGCCTCGTGTGATTGACTTTAAGGTCGAAGCTGTGCACCATGTGTTTACGAATCTACAGGCGCATGACAAACAGAGTCTCGGAAAACAGACATTCTTCTTTCAGCTTGCTCAGAGAGTGTCTAAACATCATGTAGCTGTGACTTTCATTTGTCGACAGATTATGAAGTAGATTCCCAGGATGCCAACATAAGCACATCGCTGTTATTCCAACGCAGAAGGACGTCTTGCAGAAAAACAGACATGCGATACATCCAACGACAGATCTGAGGCTTTAAAAATCCCATTTTTATAGTCGATGCAGACAATACAAGAACAATAATAAATGGCATTCCAGCAGAACTGGGCCTGGTGACTCAAGATCTGGCCAAGACCATTTTTCAGCTTTTTCTGGACTGGAAAATAAGCAGCATTTACATTCCTCGGCTTGTCCTTTCGCTCAGCATTTGGAGAAACGTTATAAGTCTGGCAGGAGTGCAATCAAACAATAAATCGACATGCATGCATACAGGCGGATTACACCTAAACGTCCAAGATCATAACTGGCAGAGAGAGAGAGCAGGGTGATGATGTCATTGGCAAAATTATCGCTTTTTCAACATAATTTGCACAAAAACAAACATTCTGTCATCACTGACCTACAAAACCTGCATGACTTTCTGTAGAAAAATGACTCTGATTGTACGAACAAAGAACAGAAGAATATCTTCTCGTATGTTCCACAGTCGCACAGGCTTGAACGACACGAGGGCGAGGAAATAAATGATGACGGAACAATGATTTTGGGGGGAACCGTCACAGTTATAATTTTGTAAATGGCTTTAGTTGTTCGTGGATCCTATAAGAACAACATTTTTCTCTCGGCAGGAGGACAGAAATGATCGATCAACATGGTCAGACTGTAAACAAGCCAATGACACGTGGCAATATAAAACCCGAATCTCAAATAAACAGCAGCGGGCCTGTTTAGAGGCAGCATCTCAACAATAGAGCAGCGACACACACCGCAGTCATCATTAAGACTCATAATTCACAGAGCAGAGAGGTTAAATAAACACTGAGCTTCAGCAGGCACACACACACACACACACACACACTGAGACTGAAGCACACGGGATGGGAAGAGCTGCAGCTCTGTGTG
This sequence comes from allo-octoploid hybrid of Carassius auratus x Cyprinus carpio, assembly GCA_024542945.1. Classification (NCBI taxonomy): domain Eukaryota; kingdom Metazoa; phylum Chordata; class Actinopteri; order Cypriniformes; species allo-octoploid hybrid of Carassius auratus x Cyprinus carpio. The sequence goes on from CM045032.1 coordinate 24,428,608, forward strand.
TGGCACCAGCAGACCAACATTTATTTGTGACCGCATTGAGTTTGGGAAAACATGACATCATATACCTCTGAGTCTATCTGAGTATCTGTCTTACAGCAAAATATATGAACAAAAAGGAAGAGAATGCAGTTTGGAATGAATAAAGCTCTTGACTTCAAATGAAACTTTCTGAGTTCTGCAGGTGAGGACATACAGACCAATGGAGTTACAGATAAAACTGGACAGGGATGAAATGAACAGAATGGCACTGATGGAGTTAGAGCTATATATATAAATATATAAATGCAGTATATATAAGCAGTTGATCCGAAGGTCTTAAGAGCTTAATGTCAGTATAGCATTCATATACTTTGTCCAAAGAACATGTTTTATCTAGGCTTCTGAAAACACTTCTGAAAAATAGGGCTCAGTGGAAGCATATACAGAGAGAACAGCAGTGGCCCCAAAATCGACCCCTGTGGAATCTCAAAATGTATATAATTCTCTTTATGAAAATAACATTTACAAAAAGCTGTAAATACAGAAAGTATATAGCTTTATATCTCCATAAATTCATTTAAAAATAAAAACACTTTTGCTGCAAAACAGTGGTTGGTTTGTAGTTGCATTATATTCTTGTTGATGATTCCAAGAATAAAACAAGTTATTATTTGGATTCTCAACAAAACTGCATATGATAGTCAGCTAGATGATGTTGTTGCATATTCTGATGATTATTCCCCAAAATAATGTGGATTATGTCACAGAGAACCAGACGTGTGTGTTTACAAGAGGTGTGGATGGCCAAGATCAGTAAACGTAAAACATCCCATGACTGATTGGACCAGCTTTGTATAATGTGTGTTATATTTGTTTGTTTGTTCTGTCACGTGTCACAGGATCCTTGTGGATGAGAGTGAAATACATTCATCATATACAGTGTAAACGGGCCTTTATTTCATCGTTTGAGACGCTGAATCTGAGGTTTATACAACCTCAAACTGAGTCCAGGAACATTCTCCAAAGTGACCTCATGAAGAAATTCTTCACTTTAATTGAGCTCTAATTGGCCCTGATTACACGCTATGAGAGCGAGTTCAATGAGAAGAAACACCAGCTCCTCTAAAGGTCTATCAGTGAAGATGCTCTCATCACGACTGACGTGAGACGTGCCAATTATACCTGATCTCTGAGCTGATCTGTGTGATTAATGCATGACAAACATCAATTCAGCGCTCACAGATCCTAACGTATGAATTCATAGTTTGATATTAGCCAGGACTCGCTCCTATTGTTTTTTGTGGTATTATTTTCTGTGTCTCCAGTTTTCTCTCAGGATCTGCACGCAGTCATTTATCAAGTGCAGTAAGTGTGTTTACACAGTGTCCTTTCAGTTTAAGGCTGTAAAGGTAATCGGGGAAACAAAACACATTTACATCTCATATGATTGCATTTTCATATTTTTTTACATTAACCATTTAATTCCTGGTCTTTAAAAGTCAGTTTTGTATTATTTATTGTGTGATATCATTTCTAAACCAGCATGGGGGATCAGCTTTGGCCTGTCCTCTTCATGTGTCATTCTTTACAAATAAAACATAGTTGTTGTTGTTGTTTTTTTTGGTGGAAACCGTGATACATTTATTTTTCGGGATTCTTTGATGAATAGAATGATCAAAAGAACAGCATTTATTTGAAATATATATTTTTTTGTAACATTATAATTGTCTTTACTGTCACTTTTCATCAATTTAATGCGTCCTTGATGAATAAAAATGTATTTATTTATTTGTTTATTTATTTTTTAATCTTACTTGCAAATCATCATATTAGAATGATTTCTGAAGATCACGTGACACTGAAGACTGGAGTAATGATGCTGAAAATACAGCTGCACATCACAGAAATACATTACACTTTAACAGAGATTCACATAGAAAACAGCTGTTTTACACTGTAATAATATTTCACAATTTTACTGTACTTCTCATCAAATAAATGGAGCCTTGGGGAGCAGAAGACACTTCTTTCAAAAACATTAAAAAAAAAAAAAATAATCCCAAACTTTTGACCATCAGTGCTTAAATGATCAGAAATTGATGGAGAGTTTAGCAGTGAATCTTCTAAATTCAGAAACACTTCGATCCTGCTGTGACAGTGTAAAAAATAAAACCATGATGTGCTAAGAAACAGAAAATTATTAAATCAGAGATTATTGTATGTTAAAAAACAGCTTTTTTTCTTTCTTTTTTTTTTCTTTTTAATTGATTGATTGATTTTTATTTATTTATTTATTTATTTAGTTTATGTATGGCTGGCCAACAGAAGCATCTTGTAAAACATGTCCTAAGTGAAGCTGCTCATGCTGGCATCTGTTCACACAGGCAAGCCTGCTTTAAACTCAAATAAAGTGCTTGTATGACACTTTCTCTGACTTCACGCTCTGGGAATTTGAACCAGAACTTGATTCTTGTGAAGAGCATTCTGTGTTATCAACAGAAGTGACGTCTTGCGTTGAACCCTGTTATCGGTTAGAAGTCTCTGTGTGAGGAATGAGTCAAACGATGCCACGGCTTCACAACAATCAGCTGTTTAACTCAATGTGGCATGACAGGTAGATGAAGGAGATAAGAAAAACGCCCTGAGATCTCGTTAACAATGAACGGCAGACGGTAGACGGACTTTAATTGAGCAGTACGTCTCAGCGGCACATCAGTTCAGACAGTGTTGTGGTGAAGACTGTCAAAGCGCATTAAAAACCCTTCCAGTTCTAATGAGCCAGTGGAATAATGTGTGTGAAATTGGGAAAAGCTTCCATTAGATGAGCGAACACGTCCCTGGATGGCCATTACTAAGCCAATATCCTGTTTCAGGGTGAGTCTGCTGCTCTTGGCTTCTCACCAAAGCGTGGAACTCTGAAAATGGTCCAGTCATGGCCTGAAGCGCTGAAAGCTCCAGTGTCAGAGGCCTGCACATGTTTGAGAGTCCTGCGATGATACCGTCCCTTGTACGCCGGACGATATGAGCGTGTATGTGAGTGACCGCAGCGCTCTGTTCTGAGAGCAGATAATCAGGCCTGACTTCCTGCAGGCGTTTATCAGCCGCTCTCATGAGTCCAGCGCTCAACGTGTGCAGAGCCGCTGGAGGACAGAGATAGCTCTGACGTGGAAACACAAGCCACTGCAGCGGGTCAGTGATGAGAGAACGAGACTCGAAACACAACAACAGAAGGGCTGTCAAAATCTAATATTAGACATTTGTTCTGTGAGTCAGTGACAAGCAGGAGCCTCCACGTTAAAGGAAAGTTCTCACAAATGTAGTCTTTATATTGGTTTCATATGGTATTGAAAATACAACTTTGAAGAAAACGTTCCATTTAATAAGTCTGAAAATGTCATGTGGTGTGAACAAGTAAAAAATATTTGCATTTCCTTAAATCCAGAATACATGACATTTTACAGGCTCCTCTATATGATGTCATTTCCAGTTTTTCTTTTTCTGTTTTTCTACAGAAGTTGGTAGGAAATTATTTTTCAGATATCAGTAAGCAGTGAAGCAGTTTGTTAAGATATAGATGTACTTCTTTCTTTCTGGGAAATAACAAAAGATTATTACAAATTAATTAGTAAGGTTTTCTGTTTTATTTTTTTTCCTTCGATATGATATCACAATGACTGACTTTATGTCAATAAATAAATAAATAAAAAGTATTATAAATTCAATTAATAAAAAATAATATTAAAAGTGTAAAAGGAAATCATGCTTATCATAGAAAAGAAGTCATTTTATGAATAACATTTTTAATATATTTTCAGTAAATTAATAGATTCATAAAAAAATGCATTAATACAACAAAAATGTCAGCTCTTGATATTAATTTCTAATTGCCAAAACAAACTAATGACTAAGAGCCTGTATGATGGGGTGATTAATAACTCATAGTCTGCAGGGTCAGGGGTCTCAGACGTGCTGCTTTAGCTCCCTCCATCGGTCAGGAACAGAAGCTGACGGCGTCAGAACTTTCAGCAGATAATGCTTCACGTTTCCAATCATCCTGTTCCAGCTTCAGCATCTTATCAAATCTTCAGTCCTCGTGAGCCACTCAAACATCTACAGCTTTCTGAAACAATTCAACATCCCAACGAAATGTGCTTTGAATTACAGTTAAGAGATATGAATTCCTGTGATGGAGAACATCAGTCATGATGATATGCAGCTGAGGAGAAAATAAACCCTGATATCTGAGCATGTTTATGTTAGGTTACTGAGTGAGAGAGACAGAGACGGTTCATGTGTGTCTGTACGTGATCACCTGAATCTGTTCATGGAAGAAATCCATCTAATGCCATTTCTGCTCACATGCACTAAAGCATCTTCTATAATTAAATATTTGCAGTTCAAATGTTGCTTAATACTTCTGCCTGTGAATTAATCATATGTGCATTCTGTAAGCTGTGGAAATGTTGTTTTTAATGTGTCTGTCTGGTCATTGTGTTAATTAGTGTTTTATAGTGTATTAGTGTCAGATTCTAAAACCTGAAATCAGATCTGAACAGAAAATATTTGGGGGAAAAAGTAACAAAAAAGAAATAACAAATATCAAAGATTTTGCCATATTTATAGTTATAACATTAATAATGTTACAAAAGGTTTCTATTTCAAATAAATGCTATTCATTTGAACTTTCTATTTATCTGTGAATTCTGAAAACAAAAAATGCATCACAGTTTCCACAAAAATATTGTGCAGCACAACTGTGTTCAACATTGATAATAATCAGAAATGTTTCTTGAGCAGCAAATCATCATATTAGAATGATTTCTGAAGATCATGTGACACTGAAGACTGGAGTAATGATGCTGAAAATACAGCTGCACATCACAGAAATACATTACAGTTATTCACATAGAAAACAGCTGTTTTACTTAGCAATAATATTTCACAATTTTTACTGTTTTACTGCATTTTAGATCAAACAAATGCAGCCTTGGTGAGCAAAGAAACTTTTTTTTTAATCATTAAAACACTGTGTGTTAAAACTGTTTGGCTCAGGAGACACTGAACTTCCAAACAGAAGAGATTCTCAACAATCCAAAGCTTCACTGTGAAGGGAAACTACTTCAGGACAGTAAGGCTGATGATACACAGGGCAACTTTTTGAGCAATGCTGCTGTCGATGGGCAACCAGGTGAGACACGGGGCCCACAGCTGATCTAAAGTATCCAGATAGAATGTTGATACCCATTCTCAATGGGAAAGTGCCTAAGTAACATTGCTCAAAAAGTTGCCCCATGTATGATCAGCCTAAAAACATCATCTGCTCTCTTTTACTGCCCTCTGATGGCATTTGAAGGTTACTGCATTTAGAGTTCATACACAACACATACATGACTACAGTGCTTTTACATGGAAAATCCTCATTGCTGAAATGGAAAATGAATCTGTATGTGAAGTACAGTAGCATGTGCATTAAATAAATTAGGCCTAAAGGGCAACTGAACACAGACCTCACTTACATTATACAGTCTAAAATAAAACCATAAATATGATATAAAATTAATTTACAAGTCACCAACAAAAACTGCACAAGTTTGAAAAGGCAATGCACTACTGGTTTGCATCAAATTAAGAATTTGCATAATTATTACTTATGATTCACTGTCTAGTGCTGCTGTTTTCTGTTTGTTTGTTTTGTTCCTCTCTTCCTTTAAAGTCTGAAGAATCTGTTTGTCCTCTCCTCTGTTCCTGTTCATCCCAGAGCTCCGCCCCCAATAATCAGCTGTGTCCTGTGATTGGCTGAGAGAGTGCAGCTGGAGATATAAAGGGCGAGCGCACTAGAGCCCCGCTGCTGGAGAGTTGTTTGGGGATCTTTCAAAATGGGAGTTTAATTTCTCTATCTTATGTATTGTCTTTGTAACATTTACACTCAATGGGAAGTTGTAGAGAGTCATTTTGGTTGCTATATATATATATATATATATATATATATATATATATATAGGTTTGTAAGGGAGGAAGGTGGGCAGCTCTTTTGATTTATGTATGTTTAGTAATTCGGGGAATTCAGTTATTTGTGTTGTTTTGGCACAAGCTTCTCCTGAAATGATAAACTTCAGATTTATTAAGAACTCTTTAGAACCTGCTGTTGCCGTCCAAAACCTTTTTACCAATAAAGGCAACAACAAAACTACCTCAGACTGCGTCACTGCTCTGTTTCATGAACATTACATTTACGTTTACATTTAGTCATTTTGCAGACGCTTTTATCCAAAGCAACTTACAATTGGGGCATACATAAAGTGATTTTTCTTAAAGAGGCAGACAGACACAGGAAGTGCTTGTAATACCAAGTTTTAGACATTGTTCAAATAAGTACAAGCTAGAAAGAGAAGGAATCAATAAAGAGAAAGACAGTTTTTTTTTGATGAAGTCAAGTAGCTTCGGAAGAGATGAGTTTTCAGCTGTCGCTTGAAGATTGTCAGGGATTCATCATTCCGGATAGGGGTTTGAAGATCATTCCACCAGTCAGGAATGGTGAACGAGAATGTTCTGGAAAGTGATTTTGGGGCTCTCTGTGATGGTACCACGAGGCGTCGCTCACTAGCAGATCTCAGACTTCTGGAGGGGATGTAGACTCGTAGTAGTGAGTGGAAGTAGGCGGGTGCTGTGGCTGTTCTATATGCAAGCATCAATGTCTTGAACTTGATGCGAGCCGCAACCGGTAGCCAATTGTAGCCAGTCGCTACTGGCCGCTTTGTCAGTGTAAGTGAATAAATAGGCATATGGTGCAATTAAAGCATATTACTGTATAATTCTGGTTTGTTTACTAGCATTTTTGAGCGCATTAAAATACAGGTTTGCAACCGTATGTATACATGTGCAAAATGAACTGCAGATGCATTTTATATTTTATATATATCAAAGCACTGAAAAAACATTCAGTCTAATCCATAGACACTGCTGTTTTCAAAACTTCAGACATGCCAACTGAAAAATGAATCTGTCTAATCATCCATCTGCCCCCAATTGAGTATCAAATAGGTCTAATAGAGTGTCAAATATCTATTCAGTCTGTACAATGTAATTTTACTGACAAATGGGTTTCTTAAAAAGTTTAATTTTAAAACTGCTTTTTAAAACTAATCCATTTTGTACTTAAAATAAAAATGTAATTCATTTACATTTATCCATTTCGATAAATACTCTGATAATGAACTCCTTAATTTGATTGGCTCTTATGATCCACCTGTGAGACGGTGCATTTCTCTGACCGTAGCAACAGCAGGTCGCTTCCTGTAAACACTGGTTGCTATGGAGACAGCGGTTTAAAGGGCATCAGTCGCTTCTAGTGATGGGAAGTTCGGATCATTGTACCGACTCTGATTTTTGAGTCTCGTTCAGCAAAATGAACAAATCTTTTTTCGAGTAATTTCGTTCATTTTGTTCATTTTAGCAAAATGTAATTAAAATGTTATGTGTTACTTCCATAACACATCTATTACTTACGCAAATGTTGATCACACTAGAAACAAGTTAAAAACTATAACGCTATGAGAAACAGAAAATATTAATTCATTGCTTAACTGGATCTTTAGTCTATGCTAGCTCACCTCACCTCTTATCTGACAAGTCTTTGGGTTTGAGGCGTTTGTTCATCATGTGACTGCCCCATAAGCTTCTTGGTTTTGTGTTTCTTTTTGGAGCTTAACCTCAGTTTTTGAGTGAACATTGCCAAAATTATCCACACATAATGCTTTATTCACTCAAAAACTGCTCCGATGAATGAGACATATGATCAAATGGTTCCAAAAAGAAATGCAAAACCTGTGCTAATTGAAATAAAACCAGCTAAAAGTCCATATTTGGTGGTGATATAGCAATTTTATAAAAATCGTACAAAAATGATCTTTGTTTTTGGGGATGTTGTTTTACCCTGTGTGAGCAAAGTATTAGTTCAATGCAAAAACATGAACTAGCATTTTCAGGATGACCAAATACACAACATGAAGGTGAGTTATCTGATTTGACTGTTTGCATCTGGTGGATAAACGCCTCATCTATTCGATGGAGACTGGTGTGATCGATTGGAGTCATCAGGTCTGTAAGGTCCTGAAGAAGGACTCATCAGAGCCGTTACTCAAGGGCAAAAAACCCACTCCACAAGCATTTGAAGTGCAAAATGTGAAATCAGTGTTGTCTGGTTCTTGTTCATTGTCGTCGTCTAGACTCTCCTGCTGACTGTAGTTGATATGATGAAGTTGGGAAGGTAGAGTTTGGAGGGATTCTAGGAAAATCTCTCAGCCTGCGAGTCCAGTGCTTACATGAAGACTCTTGGAGACATATAAAACATTCTCGGAGCTGTATGACTGCCTGGAGAACTTCTAATGAATGATGAACTTCTCCAACAAAACACCACAGAAACATTGATGGTCGAGGTTGCTTTAACAAAGGGTGCTTCTTTGTAGGAGTTTGAAGCAGATTTCATGGAGTTCCAGCTCAAGGTGGCTCTGGGAACGATCTTTTGTCATGCTTTTGATGATGCTGCTGGTCTGGAGCACGCATTTAAGGTGAGCAATGCTCTCTGAAAGTGTGACACTAGAATAAAGTCCCAAAGCCTTTTTTGGTGTGGAGCTGCACACATGCTCTATTGGACATTATACATAGACAGATCCAGTGCTTTTTCTGTCTTAAATGAGTTATAGATCCCTGCATATTATCAAGGCCCAATCAGGAACGCAGCCTGAATTTTAAGACTGGAATGCACACAAATCTCCACAGACTCCAGATCTTTAACAGAGCTCAGTTTGAACCCTGCAGGAGAAGAAAACATGCTTCAGGCTCTTTGTGTGTTTCTGAGTTGTAGTCTTGCATATTTTCATTACTGCTATATTTGATTTTTGCGTTTGATAGTGCAGTGAACTGTAATATTAAAAAGTATGTCTTTGGATGTAGTTTGTGGGAAGCATTTGTGTTTCTACAATACAATAAACACAGTACAGTTTGATCTGTGCTTGGCAGGTCTTGGACATGTTTGGCAGACTGCTGGAGCGACCCCTGATATAGATATCCGATGCTGATCAGAGTGTTTGACAAGCAGCTGGAATGTTGTAAGACGATCTTCATGAAGCAGATGCAGAACAAGGAAACCCAAGGTTCGACGAGCAACATCACTGGTGTGTTTGCTGTTAGCTGGCGTTGACTTGGCAGCTGTTTATTGGTCTTTCAGGTTATTCTCCTGTCTATAAAAAATGCCTGCAGTTGCCAGACCCTTACCAAAAACTAGTATACTTCAAGTTTATTTATTAAGTATACTTAAGTAAAGTTCAAGTATATTTTAAGTATACTTTATGTAGCAAGTATACAAATATCAGTGTTCTAGTAGTATACTTGTAAGTGTACTGTTTCAATACTCCTTGGGACTAAATTGGCCCACTTTCTAGTATATAAAAGTATACTTTTAAGTATACTTTAAGTATAACAGTAGCAAACTTTGAGTACACAACTAGTTTACCTCTATGTTTGTAGTTTGTACTGCAATTATACTAAAAGTGAACTTATAGGTATACTGATCGTTTACTAATTAAATACTTTGTACACTTTGAAGTATAGACTTAGTAAACTACTAGTTTAGTAGTTTTATACTGCAAGTATACTCATAAGTTTTAAGTGAACTTAACATCATACTTTAAGTACTTTAAAATACTACTATGTCCCTATTTAGGTTTTAATTTGTATATATTCTGTTATATGAATATCTGAACATACAAACATACAAAGAAAGAACAGGGTATCTGCTTGTAAACAAAAACATTTTATTCTAGCTTCATGCATTCTTTTTTAAAACACTTTAATGTGGGTAAGTGTCATAAAAAATAAAGAAACAACACTTTGAACAAAAAGCTGAAAAAAGACTATGAATTGGATTCAGAATGATAATCAAAACGTAGATGGAGTCGATCAACACCCCAAAGCTTGACTGTCATTATTACCTCTTCATCTGTCCACAGTTTATTCCATAACATTACAGTTTTGATGCTGTTTCATGTCAGATGATCGTGTTAGATTACATCTGTTAGTCAAGTCAAGTCTGCTTTATTGTCAATTCTTCCACATGTACAGTACATACATACAGCGAATCGAAATTGCGTTACTCTCAGACCCCCGGTGCATACAGATAACACTAACAGTAGAGCCTAAAAATCTAGATCAAATATAAAATATAAGATATAACTACACAATAAGGGAATGTAAAAAAGACATATAATAAAAAATAAAAAATAAAGTTAAATAAAGCAGTGCAAGGCACATGGCAGATAGAGTGCAAACCAGTGAACAAAGAGTGCAGATAAAAAGATTTTTAGTGCATTAAAAAAAGTATCTGTTGTTTCTTTTTTTTTTCTTCACTTGTGTTTTTTTTCTACCGCATAACAATGAAAACACGTATTCTATGAGCACAAGTATAGCTCAAATATATTTAGACTTTTTGTAAGTATAATTCAAGTATACTTAAATGTAATTTTAAGTACATTTCTGAGAAATACATAAAGCCCATTTCTGAGAAGTACATAAAAAGTAAACTAAAAGCATACTTTCCTATTTTTAGTTTAAAAGAAGTATACTAATAGCAAACTTGAATAAACTTCTTTTTCGTAAGGTGAGGCTTGAAATTTGCCCAGCAATTGCAGGAATGCATACAGATCCCTTACAATAACTTCAGATTAATCAGCCACCTGTAAATAGCTTATGCTTGATGTTTGTTGGGAAGTCTTGATTGGAATTGCTTCTGTGTTGAAGCACCTCTTTATCTGTGTGGTAATAGATGCATGGAGTCTGTGGATGGAAAGGAGATGATCCAGTAATACGATGAGTTGATGCAGCAACTCAAGCAGTCAGTGAAAATATTATGTATTATGTATATATATATGTATGTTTGTATGTTATGAATCTGGAATCCCTGTATTAATCATGTTAATTTTTTATTGTGTGTAACAGTTGATTTAATCCCAGATGACTCGATTTTATTTAGCCAATGCAGAGACCGCTCTGGTCCACCTTTGTTAAAATAAATGAGGCTTTTATTGAAGGCCCTATATATTCTTGAGCAAGCGTGAACAGAGCAGTGTAAGATGAAGACTGGGTGGTATTGCTGAGGGACCTTAAACCTCTACATGGAATCAACGAACAAACATGATCGATACCAGGTCAAGAAAATATGATCATATTACCCCAATACTACAGTCTCTGCACTGGCTACCTATTAAGTTCCGTATCAGTTACAAAATATTATTACTTACTTATAAGGCCCTTAATGGTTTAGCTCCTGCGTACCTAACTAGTCTTCTTCCACGCTACAACCCATCACGCTCCCTAAGGTCACAAAACGCTGGACTTTTGATAGTACCTAGGATAGTAAAGTCCACTAAAGGAGGTAGAGCTTTTTCGCATTTGGCTCCCAAACTCTGGAATAGCCTTCCTGATAATGTTCGGGGTTCAGACACACTTTCTCTGTTTAAATCTAGATTAAAAACACACCTCTTTGGCCAAGCATTCAAATAATGCATCTCATAATTATGTACTGCAGTTACATCTGATCAAATGCACATTATTATTCTTTAGCTTGGGTTAAACTGATTAATTTTACTTGGCTGGAACAGCAGCTATGCTAATTATGTCTCTATTTGTTTCTCTGTTTCTTCTGGATTTACATCCCGTGGTAACTAGGATTTACACAAGCTCCAGTCTGGATCCAGAACACCTGAGAAGAGATGATGCCAGCCCCTCAGAGGACCTCAGATGATGCTAACCCAGAGACAACATACAGAACTACCACATTTTTCTATAAGTTTGATTGCATAATTGCTGTTAATAGTGTTAATCATCTGTTTTTTTACGCCTTTTATTGATTTTTCTGAACATTTCTGTAAAGTTGCTTTGCAATGATTTGTATCGTAAAAAGCGCTATACAAATAAACTTGAATTGAATTGAATTGAATTTGCTCATTTAAGGTGCTAGTGTCTGTAGATTATTATTCAGGGTCTCACTTTCTCCAGTTACGTGCAGTCCTTCCATATCACAGCATGAACAATGGCTGTGTAAAGCGTTTCTGATGTAGGAATGCATGCAAGTGTTAGACGGTGTCTGTGTGACCAAAGATGTGAATGCATGTGTGTGTTTCCATTCATATGAGAAACAAATGATGCACTTCCCAAAGAGCCAGATCTGTTCTCTCCAGTCAGAAATTAAGCCCCCTCATTAGATGATGGTAATCAATGATGTTGTGTGAAAGCAAAGCTTTTATTAGTATCTCGAGTCATTATGTCTTGACACCGAGACGTATGACTTGTGTGAAGCAAAGCTATATTTGATTTCATGGACTGCAGCTCTGCAACTGTAATAAGACGATCAACCACACAGAAATCCAATAAAGGCCGGAGTGTACATTCTCTCACAGTCGGCCTGTAAAGAGATGACTGTAACAGTACAGGGACCCGGCGCACTTGATGAATGCTGTGCCAATGGTTAAAACCTTCTAATAGACATGCAACCCTACTTCGATCAACATTTGATGGTCTAAACGAGTCTAAACTGTGCATATGTTCAAAACTGAGATTTGAGTACTTAAGAATTTGCCTGTTCAGAGCTGTGATCCTATGGAAGTGTTGGCGGCGATTCCCTCAGCGTTCCCATCTGTACTGTCCTTTGAATAAATGAAGCTCAAAACATTTGCTAATATGCAGTTCTGAGCCAATATTTATTCTGTGAAAAGCAAATAGAGATGTTTCATAGATAGTGATTCATACCTCAACAAGCAAAACTGCGCATTATAAAAGTGGTCCATACGGCTTGTGCACTACACAGCTGAAAAATCTGATTTGTGATTTTGTATGATAAGTGTTGTGCCACATTTGACATCAGAGATTTGAGAAATTTGAGAGGAGCAGATTATTTCTGAAGAATTCTGTGTAGCTTTGTTTATATCATTGCACACAAGTTCATTTTAGCATGCATTAAAAAAAAAAAGGCATGTTAGTAATTCTCCTGCTGGCTTTATCACAAGATATGCCTCTAAACTGTATGATGTCTGGAGGAGCTCTGTGGCTGAGAAGTCAGAGTTTAATCTCCAGAAGTCTCTGATATCCCGAGAGCGGAGAACGAGACTCATCTCAGTCAACTTCAGCACGCTCTCCTCACACACGTACTGTATGTTAATGTCTGCCGGCCTGTTCCCTTATCGAACGTGACTCTCATCTCACCCTGTAGCTGGTGTCGGTGCTGTGGGAGGTGAAGTACCTGGAGTCATCCCAGATATGGCTGCAGAAATTTATTTCAACAGAGAGCTGCTATGGCAGTATGTGGCCAATCAAGAGCTCACAGCCAGCTGGTACAACAAAGTGATGAGCGCCGTGCTGGAGGTGGAGATGCTGCTGATCCAGAGCCAGCTGACAGACATTGATGCCAAGCTCAGAGAAGCTGAGGAGAACAAGCCAAGGTAGAGATGATCAGTGTTGAACCCTAAGGTAACTGACATTGATCCACTACAGCTGTTAGTGTGACGCAAACATCATCAAGACTGCTCAAAATGACAACAGCGTCCTGCAGGCAAACATCAGGAACAGCACAGGTGTGTTATTGCAGGGCACTAGCTGAACTTTTTCCATAAAATATCCCATCAAAAGCATCTTCAAAACAGGCTTAACATAGTTAACTAAAATTGAAACTTAAATTAAAAATTAAAACCACACACACACAAAAAAAAAAAAAAATTCTCGTTTCCTGAAATGAAATAAAATATAAATAACTTTATTTTCAGCTATTTCTCATTTTAACTACTAAAATAACTCAAATTTAAACTGAAATAAATGAATTAAAGTTGTATAGACATATAAAAACTGCTTAAAATGACAAAAACACACAACAAAATGACTAAAACTTATATTAAAATAACAAATATATATAAAATATAAAAAAATACAAAATTCAATGCAAAATATTCAAAATTCAATAAAGAAAATCTAAATTCAATAATTTTAAATATTAATAAAAACTATAATAGTAATTTAAAGATACTAAAATAACTGAAATTATCAGCATTGTTATTCACAGTATTCTTTACCATAGACCTCTCACTGAAGGCTCAGATCAAACAACTTTGATCAGTTTGTGCTTTTATTTGAAGATGGAGTTTTATTATTTTTATTATTTTTACATTTTTATGCATTTAAAAATTAAACCTGTGTTACCTATGTTGTTTCTTAAAGGGGTCATACGATGTTGCTAAAAAGAACATTATTTTGTGTATTTGGTGTAATGAAATGTGTTTGAAGTTTAAGGTTGAAAAAGCACATTATTTTCCACATACTGTACATTATTGTTTCTCCTCTATGCCCCGCCTTCTGAAACGTGTTGATTTTCACAAGGCTTATCGCTCTGGAAAGCAAGGTGTGCTGTGATTGGCCAGCTATCCAGCGCATTGTGATTGGCCGAATGCCTCAAGCACATAAACATAAAAGCCATTATAAACGTGTTATAAACATGATTTCTAGTCGTGTCCTCTTTTGGAAGATAAAAACAAAGTAGTTTCGCTTTCTCAATGAAATAGCGTAACACGCTGCAGCCTTGAGCAGAGGCTGGAGGCCTATAGTGAGCCGCAGTCTAGAGTGAGCTGAGGCAAGTGGCTTGAGAATGGTGCGGCAGACGGATTATATGAAGGAGTGTACCTCGGTGTTGCAGCAACCACATGTGATGACCCCGGGCTGGACGCCACTTCGTCCACGGTGAAAGCCAATTCAGTGATCCACAGCGCAAAGTTGATGTATTTCCTCAGCGTCCAGCACGGATCAGCTCCAGACATGACGAAGCAGATATCGTCCTCTTTTGGAAGGCCAAACAAAGTAGTTTCTCTTTCACAGTGAAACACACAGCGTCTATACGACATGACGGTGGCGGCGGCAATAACAATACTACAACGAGAATAAAAGATACGCCTTCTTTCTTTGCGTGAACATTTGGGCAGCGTTATGCTAATCTTCCCACATAGTGATGTAGAGATGTGGGGGCGTGTTAGAACGAGCTGTTTTAGGGGGGCGGGACGAGTGTTAACTTTCATAACTTTCAAGAATATCTCTTTGGATTTGAGTCTTTGCAACTTCACAGATTATTTTATTCACCAAGAGCTTGCAAAGAGAAAGGAAATTTTGAAATCTCATCATATGACCCCTTAAATCATGCTTTTTTTTCTTCTTTTTTGTTAAAGAAATAGTTTACTGTCATGTTGTTCCAAACCCATATGATTTATTTCTATCTGTTGAGCACAAAATCTCTCCCCTGTTGTTGAAGATCTTACAGGTCTGGAATGACTGGGGCCATAGTCACTCTTAAGACTGTGGGTAGACAAGGGTTACTCAGTCTTACTTTTCATATTCAAATTAGAGCAGTCTATATTTTTGTAAAATAATTGAAAAACTTATGACCAGTCTTGAATATGATTATTCATTCAGCTCTGAATATTCACCCGATACACACATACTCAAGACCAAATGTGAAGCAGACATCTATGACGTTTTACTGGAGAGCCACTCGGATCCAGGAGCATCTTGTCCTGCCCTCTGCCACTGTGTCCATGATCTAGATGAGAGAGGAAATGTCCATTGCATGCGTCTGGCTGAAAACATTGGTATAATTACTGCTGAGTGCCTGTGGCCAGACGCACAGATGTTCCTCAGAACCTCAGAAGCTGTTTTGGGTTTTTCTGTCTGGCAGATGAAGTTGTTTTGTCTCATTCTCTTCTGAAGGACTCCACACGCTTCAAAGGTATCAATATT
This sequence comes from allo-octoploid hybrid of Carassius auratus x Cyprinus carpio, assembly GCA_024542945.1. Taxonomy (NCBI): domain Eukaryota; kingdom Metazoa; phylum Chordata; class Actinopteri; order Cypriniformes; species allo-octoploid hybrid of Carassius auratus x Cyprinus carpio. Next base: position 24,444,409 of record CM045032.1, read on the forward strand.
GATTTCAAAGAACTGACGCACGAAGCCAGTAAAACGGCAAACATTGTGGAGACCACCAATAAATCTGGGCTCTACAGCAAGTTGGAGGACTTTCAGAGCAGGTCTGGATCGAGGTGTTCGTCCACTTCCTCTCTCTAAACTTTAAGGAATAGTTTTTTGTCACTATTTACTCCCACTCATGTAGTTCCAGCCCCATATGCTTTAAACTATAACAATAACTATAACGTTTTAATAATCACTCTACACTGTAAAAATAAATTGATAAAAAAAGAATAATAATTTTCTTCCTCAGTATTTCTGTCTTGTTTTCCAGTACAGATATCTAAACATTCTTAAATCAGTAAGATACATTTACTTGAAATGCACAATGACTTTGATGTGTAAATGTTTTCAGAAAACATCAAAGCGATGTTGCATAAAACAAGAGAGAAAAAAAAAAATCTTTTGACAGATATTTGTTCTTTTTTTTTTTTGATAAATTTTACAGAAAACAAGACTAAATATCTGATCTCATTGTGCTTCTCCAGTAAATGTGTCTTGATTTAAGAATGATTAGGTATTTGTACTGGAAAACAGATCAGATATACTGAGGAAGAAAGACGTGTTTTGCAGTGTAAAGTTCACACTACAGTTATAGTGATAACCACACAGAATAAATCAATGGAATCACTTTCAGAGCAGTTTTCGTCCAGCTGATGAACGATAAAATCAATCACAGACAACATTAAGACTTTAAGAACTCGATCATTTAAAGCGACTGCAGTGTGCTGCTGTGGACACTAATATAGTTATAGTTATCATTCTGTGTGAACGGGTCTTTAAACCGTAAGTGTCAGAGAGGCCAATAAAGCATCATGAATCTGCCATAAAGAAGTCATAGCCATTCAATAACTGATATTCATCTGCTGGATCTCATGAATCTCACAATCAATTAAAATTACATGTTTGGACATTATTTCTTGTGTGTCATGTGACTGACTGCAGACAAACTATTCCTTTAAAATCCTTGTTCAGGAAGTGCTCCTTTCAGATGCACACATGAAGTGTCCCAAGATGCTTTGCACTGATTGATTGTGTCTCAGATTGAGAGTGATCATCGTTCACCTGTTCTTACAGATTGGCTCTTTGTGAAAAAGCTTTGGCCAAGTATCTGGTCACCAAGCGCTTGGCCCTCCAACGCTTCTACTTCATCTTATCTGCTGACCACTGACCCTCATCAGGTACAGCTGCACTCAGACCGTCCCAGAAACACAGGTCATTGTGCAGTGCAGCGCTGTCAGTATTTCTTTGCACACACTAGATGGCAGTGTTGATCGCTGTTTCTCAAGCTGTCTTGAAGGCAAACTGCAAGTTTTCCATCTGTCACTTTGGGACAAACTTCAGCTGAAACAGCAGCTGTGCAGTGGTGAAGCTGTATGCTTTTTCCCTCAGGTTCAGAGGCGTTTGACAATATGCCGAAGCTGAAGTTTGAAATGGACGTGAGCAGAAAGCCCACCAAGACGGGGCTCAGCATGCTCAGTAAGGAGAACGAGTTCGTTCAATTCAACACACCCTGCGACTGCAGTGGCCTTGGCTTCATTTACCCACAATGCACCACAAATTATCACGAGGAGTTTGTTTACAGAGACAGAGACACGTACTGTTTACTAAAGGCATTTTAATTAGGTTTTAATTTATTCATTGGATGACACCTGAAATAGTGATAGTGGTTCATGCTGCATTGAGACAGACATGAATAATAACTCAAAGCATGCACTTTGTTGAGAAAACGTGTGCTGGCACTGTTCTAAGAGACTGAAATGTGAAATAGATTTAAACTGAAAGTGTACAGTAGTGGCCAAAAGTGATTTGCTTTTAATGACCATACAAGATCGAAATCTATTAAAGAAGAAAACAATAAAATAAAAAAAAATAAAAGAAAAAGAACAACAACTAAATCTTATCATGGAAAATGGATTTTATTTAACAATGCAAAAAAATAAAAATAATAAATGCATAGAAAAACAAAATGCTGATGGGAAATAAAGCATGCATTGAGAACAAGAATACAGTCAGTTATTAATATGCCATTGTTTTTGATTACAACAGTCATTGTGCAGGGCAGAACTCAATGTGTTGCTCATGTGGCATGTGTAATTTGTCATTTCATTGTGCTATTACAAATGAAACAACTGAGTGCATAAATTAATCTTACACTTCAAGCACAACTATGTAATAATAATAATAATAATTAAATGTTTGAATAAAGGCAAAGGTGTCCATCAGTGTTGGCCTCTGCTGTAGTCCAGAGAAGGCTCTTTTCAACACTTTTCAGCACATGTGAGGTTTGAAGGATCTGCTGTGGATTACGGCGCTGGATGTCTGTGTTGAAATCATGTGATAATTTATTTTATTCAGTGGAGCTGAAACATTTTAAGCTCTCACTTAAACCTGTGAATAAAAGTTTTATGAATGTGAAAAATGTAAAATGAAGACATTCTGCAGTATTTCTAGGTCACAGATTAAATGTGTGACATTGACCGCTTCCTTGTAGCTTCTCAAACCAAACGAAATACACCTCTTCTGTTATGAGTATGTCTTAATTTCTAAACTAAAATATTGATATTTCTTTGGAAGCATAAGGTCAAAAATGTCAGGGTGAAATGACTGACCTACTGTCATAATGGCTTTGCATAAGTCATGTGAATCATCTGGAAACCACCGGTGGCCTTCAAAAGACCAAAGCTGAAATGGTTTGAGGGTTAAGCAGTGTTTCAGTGCAGCGGGTGACCATGTGAAGAAGCCTGCAGGCGTCTCATAAGAGATCATCCAGTGCTGCCTCCGTAATCAAAGCCTCAGTGTGCTCTCCTGTGATTGCTCACATTTTGTTCTCACTTGAAGACCCGTGGTGCGGTTTAGTAGAATAGCAGGCCTAATGAAAGCGCCGTCGAGTGGCTCAGAGGCGCACTGATGTTTTTATCCAGCTCAGGTGTGATATTTTCCTCATGCTAATCCTTCATAATCATCTCTCTCAGGTGGAGAACTCTCTGCTTCGCCAACATCTGCGACACCCAGATCCTCTATTCATACGAGTTTCTGTGCAACACTCCACGATTAGTCTTCATGCGCTCACAGACAGGTGAGAGAAACAGCTTCAGCTTCGGAGTGACTCGTTAGAGAGCCAGCGTGTCCCATCAGATGGCCTTATGCGACAGGAAGACGGCAGGTCGCTCAGGCGGGTCGTCTCGACCCTTTGAAAGTGTCACAAAGCAGAGACGCTGCTGTTTGAGTCAAATCAATGACAGTGCTCTTTCCTGAGCATATGGTCAGTCTCTGAGCTCTGCTGACCGAGTCACACGTCTGCCTTTCATTCACACCGAACTGAGACGATGCAGAAACATGACACCGGGCCACAGATGGCTTCATTAAAATACCAGACGCTGAACACCATTCATGCCCACAGGCCGCCTACTTTATACTTAAACTGTAAATAAGTTTTCACAAAATATTTCACTTGCATTTTGTTTGGTTTATTAATCAAATCCAGCGTTGGGGAAAGTTACTTTTAAAAGGGTCATCGGATGCATATAAGTTGATATGATTCTTAAGGGTCTTAATGAAATGTCTGTAACATAGTTTGGTTAAAATTTCTCAATGGTAGTGTAACAAACAACTTTTTTTTTTAACCATCAAAAACAGCTCTTTTCAGAGCTAACTGTTTTGTAACATTTTCCTTTAAATGTTAATGAGCTCTGCTGACCCCGCCCTCTCTTCTGAGCCGTTCTCTGAGGGCCTGTTTACTTTAGCCACATTCATTGTGAAACTAGCTAATTAGCACATTATTAGGAAAGGCAATTTGCAAAGATTGATTAGAAACCCTTATACTTCTTCTGTAGATGAAGCTTTTCGCGTGAACGTAGACACATTTATGCAGATCGGGGCACATTCTCTTCAAAAACAAACGTAATCCACTGCGTCTTCAGCGGCTCAGATGTCGGGAGTAAATGACAACTGCTACTGTATGTTCATTATTACATCCAACAACAGAACACCTGTCGCTCCAGAGTCTTTCTTGTCTACATCTGCTCTGGCGGTGAAACAATGAAGGACTGATGACAGTCACTCAGGGCGGAGCTAAGGTGAGACATCAGTCCAGTCTGTGCTGAAACGCTACTGTCAATCAAACTATTGTGGGAGGGGTCTGTCTGTGTGATGTCACAAAGACAGGCATCTGAGATCAGCTCGATTTGAAAAAGGGTCAAGATTTTAGTAGATTAAAAAAAAAAAAACACTGGATGGATTTTTATCATTTTAGGGTGGTTGTGTACACACACTGCACACACACATTTCAGTTCAAACAACTTGTTAAAGTGCATGTAGCATCCTATGACCCCTTTAAAAGTACTGCATTACAATATTGTGTTACTCCCTAAAAAGTAACTAACTGTGTTACTTTTTATGGAAAGTGATGTGTTATGTTACTTTTGCGTTTTTGCGTTGTGTTTGAACTGACTCATAAACATTGTTTGTCAGTATTTTGACTTTCTCATTTGTTCGTGATTCAGGTGCATAGAATTGCACTGGATCTGCTCTATGGTTTTGGTTCAGCTCATAAAAGTAATTTGTTAAGGAGAAAGGCTGTTCTGATGGTATTGTGCTCTTGATTCACTAAAAGATTTAGAATGTTTTTCCTGGAGCAGTAGAGGATGTTGATTCAGGAGCATTGCCTGTTTGTATAAATCGCGTGAAACAGCACCATCTTCACCTGTGAATGCCAACGATCCTCACTGTAGGACTCTTCAGGGCTAAAGGCTTACTTAAACACATAAAACACCTCTGTTCTTTACGCAGGTCATCAGTAAATACACCAAACTCGATGTTAAAACTTAATCCATTCAGTGCTGCTCATCTCCCAGAATCGAGCTGAACACACGCAGCACACTGTAACAGCAGGACTTTAGCTGCTTGAGATACTTGAATTTGAGGAAGTCTGTATTTCTACGATTAAAAATGTGTTTGTGTTTGTTCAGCTGAAGTGTGTTTCTCTGGGCTCAAACGCAGGTGTTACATCACTCTGACGCAGTCGCTGCAAGGACCCTTTTCCCTATTAAGAACCCTTTCTACAGATGCACAAGTGCCAGTGAAATACAGCTGTGAAGTGTTACTGATTAATCCTAGTATGACCTGAGAAACATTTTCTCTGAGAGCCAAGACACATTTATTTCGATAGCGCTTTATACAATACAGATCGTTTCAAAGCAGCTTCACGGCAATAAACAGGAAAATAAAAGAATCAGTGATGCAAACGTCATCAAATATGAGATTACTGTACTTTTCTAAGCTGCTTCATGGCTGAATTTGAATTAGAGTCGTTACTCTGCTCCATTCAGTTCAGTGTTGATTCAGTTCAGATCAATAACTGTGTCCATTATGAACCAAAGTCAGTTCAGCTATAAAGCAGCTGTAGAAGGCTATGGTGTCGTTTTTCAGAACAACTGAGTGCAGGTTTTAACTCATCCAATAGAGCCAGTGTGGTTCAATCACTAATTCAGTATCATTGTGAATATGAAGTGTCTTTAAATCCTAATATAATGATAATATTTCAGCAATCGTGTTATGTGTTTTCTGTCAGCTGTTTACAATCACTCTTTCGATCTAATGGGTCAAACGGGTTCGCTAAAGTTCTGTAATGGTTCATGATTCAGTGTGATTAATGTGGACAGTTCGCTCACACACTGAATCTTTTGCACTGGATGCTTTATAAGATGGAAAACAAAAAACAGAGCTTAATGAAGTGATTTTTATCTTCATTTCATCGTACAAAACTTGCAAATGACTCTTTGTTATTGTCCCATTGCAGTATTGACAAACTGTTTTCCTGATTAACATTGTAAATCTGCTTTGACACAACCAGTATTGTATAAAACTCTATAGAAATAAAGGTGATTTGACTTGACTTCTCTTAAAACAGCTCTTTATTGCTTATGAACCATTTGGTCTATAATAGCATTGGGACTCGTTACTGATGGAAGGCTAGGGACGCTCCTGGTGAGAATAGTATGGTATTTTGCTGTTCCTATCATAACCAGTCATGTTTTGATCAGAACTGTTTTAAACTGTTTTTTTAAACCAGCTATACACCTCACCTGATCCTGACTTTTATCTCATGGGCGATTCTTAATCCACTTCTCCCATCATGGGCTCCAGCAGATTAGGAAAGCTCTGATGACTGGCTTTATTTACATCAGGCCTCATCAGTAATAACAGAGATGCAGTGTTCGAGAAGACGGCCTCAGGATCACAGTCGCCCGCAGTCAATCCCCGCTCAGCTCTCATCAGGTCAGAGCCAGCGCTGCAAACACACACACAGCGTTTAGAATATAAATGTGGGTTTGCACATGCTGCTCATCCACCCAGAAATCGTCTGCTTAGCATTTGTTGTTCTAGTTTAAAAGCTGGGGTTTCAGCAGAGCAGGAACCCTGAGCTTGTTTCGAGAAAACAAAAGCCTGCATAAATTTCATATGCCTCTGTCTGTTGTGATTGATGCTTTCCAGCGATGCACTCATAACTCTGTGCTTTTTCTCACTCGATCTGTCTCTCTCAGTTGTGTGGCAACATCTACAAAGGCTTGGCACAGACCGGAGCCTGGGGCTGCTTCAACGAGTTCAACAGGATCTCGGTGGAGGTGCTTTCATTGAAGGCAGTGCAGGTGAGTGACGAACCGGGGTCATGCCATCGACTTAGAAACCTGGAAACTAGGGCCCGTTTTGAATCGAAATAATTACACTATGCGCTGATTAAGTAATCAAAGAATTTTTTTTTATTAATCCTACCGCAATTTTTGGTGAAAATTAAAATCATTAGTGTTGAAAAAAAAAGCTTGATACAGACTTTAAAAATAAATTAAAATAAAATAATAATAATAATGAAAAGTAGCTTTAGAAACAAATACTTTGATTTAAAAAAAATATATAATAAATGGGTGTTAATGTTCTTTTTTATGAATGTTGAAATACAAAATGATTTTTTGATTTTTTTTTTTTTCTAAATGAATGATACTCTCAAACTAAAACTAGACTAACAGTAGGTGGCAGCAAATCGCTGTCTTACTGAGTGAGTCATTGAATCATTCACTTAACCGATTAATTCAAACTACTTATTCATTCAGAAACAAAGCAAGTGACGCTTCCTGGATTCCATTCGGAAGGGCTCATCCCTATGCCCTAATCCCTTCAAAGGGTTTATCTTTTATTAGTAAGAGCTTCGAAGGGTTGAATGGTGTAGGGAACCAAACTACTATTTCTTAAAGTGCCCTTCTGTGTCATCAACACGTGCCCACACAGAGGCGCTGTCATCATGCAAAGAATCTGAGCAAAGGATCCATCAGTTGTGCCCTTCGAAATCCTTCATCCCGAAGGGCCCTTTGAAGTGGCCAGTTTTTGGTATGACCCTTCAATATGGCGGCCATGATTGTTTTCACTGCAGAGTGCCCTTCGGTGGGCGATATATCCTGTTTAGAACGCACCATTTATGAGTCACTGAAGTATTGACTCACTCAGTTCATTCAAAACTGTGGAATCATTCCGTAACAAATCACTGTTATGTGTTGACTTTGACTGAAACTGTTTTCATTTGTGAAACTGATCAAAACAGGCAATATTGACAATACTGAGTCTAAAATGTTAAAATATATATTAACATCTTGTTAATTGAACTGTTCCATAAAATCAGAGTGACATTTGCGGATATTCGGCAGACATTCATAAGAAACGACGCTCTTGCTGGTGTGATATTGCTGAACTATATCATGATCAGTGGCGGCTACTGGTCTGTCAGAGAGGGGAAGCTCATTTTCGGCCTACATCATAAAATTGTCTATTTATTTAAAAGTAAATTCTGCCCTATGTTCCTTTTCAAGAAAATGGTCTGTGACCCTGTCGTACCAACTAGGAGTCTTTTCAAGTGACTTGACCAGTGTCCTCTCAATGGCCAGCAGAGCTAGGCTGCTTAAACGGCCTTGGCCCATTGTGTTTCGGGTGTAGGACTTGAGTCGCTTTAAACATGAGAAGCTCCTTTCTACACCTGCATATGTAGCTCCAATTGTTGCCACTAATGAGAACAGTTTGTAAAGCTGAGGCATTGCACTGTCCAACTCCATGTCTTTAAGGAACACCAAGTAATCACACAGCTTTCCCCTGTTACCCTGCAAGTCCTGATCTGAATACAGGACTTGAAGTTCTGACCTCAGTCTTCCTGAATCAAAGTGATGGCCATAACTTTTCATGACACTTTGGAAGGCCTCCTCTGGAAATACCTGTCTCATGTCATCAAATTTCCCTGGATTGACTAATTCTAAGAAGAGCATGCTTTCCAAATTTGAAAAACGTCGAGGAATCTGCTCCAAGATGTTATCAAGGATGGCCATGTACAGATTTCTGTATCGCACTTGGGGATCCTGCAATTGGGTCAGACGGCGCTTTCTCATGGGCTCATCTCGTGGGTCTGATGTGAGATCTGCTGTTTTGGCATAAATGGCTTGGAAAGCCCCCTCTGACCTCCTCTCTTTGACAAATGCAAGAAGAGATTCAATTCTGTTCTTGCAGTAAAGAACATCCATCGCCCTCTGCTGGACAATATCAAAGACCACCAGCACCAGATTCAGTCGGTGTGCATAACAATGCACAAACATTGCACTGGGGGCTATTGCTTTCACTTTGGCCTGCAGACCATTGAGATCTGAAGCCATGACAGCAGCCCCATCATAGGTCTGTGCCACAAGCTTGTCCTTAAAATTGTAGCCCTGCATGTTCTCATTTAATATTTCAAAAACGGACTGGGCATCTCGCCCCCCCGAAACATCAAAAAATCCAATAAAGAGCTCCTGAATTTTACCTGCACTATCCACATAGCGAACAATGACAGAGAGTTGGGCATGGCAGGATATATCAGTTGTTTCATCCACCTGCCATCCAAAAAAGGGAGCATCCTGAATTTCATCTCTGATCTGATCAGAAACGGTGGCTGCAAGAGCAGAGATCAAATCATTTTGAATAGTATGGGACATACCAGAAAACACAGTTGAGGACTCGAATTGTGTGGACAGGACAGAGTCATATTTAGCTAATGTTTCTGTGAACTCCCTGTAATTCCCCTTGTTGGATGATTCACTACTCTCATCATGTCCCCTAAATGACAGCTCCTGCCGGCCAAGCAAGGATGTCACATCAATAAGGCGGTTTAGGAAGGCCCTGTTTTGTTTGACTATTTCATTATGTTTAGCCACTTGAATGCGAGCACCTTCATTTATTGCATGCTCAACCCTGATCCTGCCCATGCAACTTAATCTTGCACATGCACTCACATTCATTGCTCTTTTCATGTCTTTTATATGCCCTGTCAAAGTTAGACAGATCTCCAAACCCCACCTTTGACCAAACAACACATCCGTGAGATGGTTTCATCAAGAGGCATGGCCAGCAGTACATTTTATTTGTCACAGCACTTCCAGTCAGCCAGCTAACTTTGTCATACCAGGAGAGCTGAAAAGACCTGTTATTTTTCCCTATCTTTTGCACTAAATCAATCTTAGGTGTTGATCTGCCCTGCTGTTTAATTCTAAGTTTTTCCTCGTAAGGAACACTTTCAAATGGCTTCGCCAAAATCAGGTCGACAATATTAGCACCGTCTGCCATCCTGCGCAGTTTCACCCACGAGCGCGAATAGCTTCAGTGATTCCTTATAGTACAGAATCGCTGTCAGTCAAAAGGAGATGCAGTCTTTCGACAGACCCTCCAATCATCACGCAGAAGCTCGGAGTCCGGGCCAGCCCACTCCCCATTCACCCCCAGAGACGCTGAGCGTCCGTGGGCGGGACATAATCGCAGCGTTTATCCAATGACCGTCTAGTTTCGAAGCGCTGAAAAAAACCGTTCAAAGCAGCCCCATTGAAGTCAATGGACGCTGGGCTTCAATAGGGAAATGCACTGTGACGCTGCGGGAATGTATGAGAAGGAAATCGAGTCAGCCGACCTGCTATATGTAACTGATTTTGAACGAACTAACGCATTTTTAGTCAATAAAATGTTAATACAATAGGACATATTTGACCATTAATTTTGTGACGTTATAAGGGAAGCCGAGCTTCCCTTGCAGTCTTAAAGAAATCGCCACTGATCATGATATAAATATAAGAGGGTGATTTTTGCGCTCATCTTGAGTTTTAAGCTCATATAACTGCATTCTAATAGAGTCATCATGATCATCAGCAGCTGCATTAGTGTGAGATGACGGACAGCTCTGGAAGGGGCGCTGTGTTAAATGCCTTAATCATTACACCTAATTAGTCACCTAGTTGGGGAAGTCGTGGCCTAACGGTTAGAGTGTTGGACTTGCAATCCAAGGGTTGCAAGGTCGAGTCTCGAGCCGGCAGGAATTGTAGGTGGGGAGAGTGAATGAACAGCGCTCTCTCCACCTTCAATACCACGACTGAGGTGTCCTTGAGCAAGGCACCGAACCCCCAACTGCTCCCCGGGCGCCGCAGCATAAATGATACCCACTGCTCCGGGTGTGTGTTCACAGTGTGTGTGTGTGTTCACTGCTGTGTGTGTGCACTTTGGATGGGTTAAAAGCAGAGCACGAATTCCGAGTATGGGTCACCATACTTGACTGTATGTCACGTCACTAATCACTAATTCACTAATTAACCTGTTAAATCAACAGTCCTACTTGAAATACAACCAGGGAACGTTTTCAGCTAAAAAAATAAAGATATAATGCATCAGAAAAACACTGTGTGAGGAAAATCAGCTGCTTGTATGTCAGACCTTCTCATAATGCCGTGACTTCTGCTTTTTGCCACTGAGATTTTATGCCTTGCAATTTAGAGTTACGCAGGAAAGCTGAAGCGCTGGAGATGCACATATTGCAGTCGAGTGAATCAGCTTCATAAATCAGGCAGACGTAATTTGCTCACTATGGCTATTGTGTTGAGGACGATGATGGCCGTGATTATAAATGTGCAGCTGCTCGTTCATCTTGAGATGCATTTGGTTGTGATACAGTGCCATGGGTTTAATGGCCAATTCCTGAAACTGCGAGAAAGACTTGTCTGAAATGTCAGAACATTGAAAAGGTGTGATGAAAAATGATTTACCTTTTCTATTGTAGTGTTTTTAGAGCACAGCTGTCACAAAGAGCAATTTAGAGTGAATCAGAAGATTAGAGAAATGATAGTGAGGCGTTTGTCAGGCCGTCTGACAGGAAGTGCCTGCCGTTCAGCCTCATCCTTTTATAAGGAGGAGGATATTTCGCTGGGATTTAGTCCATTGACATTTTATTCTCACGAAGACAGATAGAATCAATTTTCCATTTGGTTAAGCTAAAACAAACAGAAGGGCCTCCAGACGTATCAGTATTGAGACAAATGAACCAGCTGCAGCGTTCACCTCGCTGCCGCTCATCATGGGAGGGAACGGGTTTACAGAGGAGGGTCCCCAAATATCAGCCACTCCGTTTTCATCTTTTCATTAATTACAAACAACAAGACTGCTGTCAAGCCAGCCAGTGCATGGAAAAGGAAACAAAAGTGATTATTCTGTCCTCATTTATTCGCTCTCACGTCACATGTACCTCTGTGGAACACAAAATAATTTTAGAAGAATGTTTGAGCAACTTTTAGGACCAGGACAAAAAACATCATAAAGGAGGTTCATATGCTCTGAAGTCACATTAGCACTACAATACTGACGGTTTCAAAGCAGCTTTACAGTAATAAACGGGAAAATAACAGAATCGATGCAAAATTCATCAAATATGAGACAAATTCAAATTCTTCTCTACTGAAGAGAATAAAGTCATTACTCAGATCAATTGTTTTTATCTCATAGTGTCAGTGCAATCAGATCGATAACAGACTTGACCGGTTCACAGACTTGGTCACCATTTACTTTCAATGTATGGAAAAGAGCAGCTTGGACATTATGCTAAGCGTCTGCTTCTGAGTCCCACAGAACAAAGTCACTCAGATGAGTTGGCATGAAAATGTTAAAGTGCCCCTATTATGCCATTTTTAACCTTCCTAATATTGTTTTGGGAGTCTCTTACAACAGGATTACATGCATGCAATGTTAAAAAATCCTTTCATTTTCTCAGAATATGCATTTAAACATCTATTATTAATCATACTTACAGGTAGTGATTCAGTGGAGCCAGCAGGTCCAAATAAACTGGATACTGATTCATCTCTCAGAGCAAGAGTTTGTGAGACAGGAACACAAACAAGATTGGGGTTGTACTGCTGTGAATTTAACCACTGATTCTTTGCAGCCTCATCTTTTGGAAGTGAAAATAAAACAGATTTACTTTCACAGCGTCTTCTAGACATGATGTTAACCATGCAAACAAGCTGCAGGGTTTGCGTCCGGGTCGAGTTGTTTGTAGAACACAGGCAGGCAGTATGCAGATGTTTTCGCGTTGAGGTTTATCCGTCACAGAAGTAGGATTCAAATTACTGACTACTCGTTTCGGCTGTTCAGAGTCGATTCTTTCTTTTCGGAGACAATAACTTTACTTATTGTGCACTTTCGGCTTTACAACTTTGCAGATCATTTACATTCAAATTCAGCTTCATAACACACTGCATGAATGGCAATATCCAGAATGGCATAATGCGGCACTTTAATAAAGATAAACAAATTTTCATTTTTGAGTAGACTAACCCTTTTATTATTATTTCTCAGTGATTTCCATTCTGGTGTCCTGGTCACCCTGTCAGGTTCTTCTAAAGCGAGTCTGGTCCCAAACGCTGTTTCAGTTCTAAATGCACACCTGTGCTGGGCTTCGCCGCTCTGCTATAGAGCAGTATGTAAGATTCATGAGGGCGCTGTATCACGTGGGGTTTGGAGTTCACATAAGGCCATGGCAGAGTAAAGCCTCCTATCTTATTCCATCAGCTCTCAGGAATATCTGACTCACTCTTAATGTTATATGTCAGTGTTCATCTGCTAGCGTCCTGAACTCTATCAGCCTGTGTCTTCAGTGCTGCGAGCGGCTGAATCAGTGCCGTTTCAGACACTAAACCTGCTGTTGACCGTTCACTGTGACTCTGTAATCCAATTAGATCTTTATTTTGATTGTCACTTCTTAAACTATTCCATTAAAGCCCAGCCCACCTGAGCAGCGGTGAATATGAATTCCTAATCTCAAATTCAATTTCATTATTTCATTAAGGTCAGTGGAGAGAATGAAATGAACAAGGATTTGGCCATTTAAACATGTTTAAGTCCCGGCAAGATATGTGTCTTGTACTGTAGGCTGTAAATGACAGTGAATTATAGATTGTAAACCACAGTCGCTCACTTCTGAGTGCTCTTGTTTCTAGAAGCATTTTTCCACATTTATTTTACACAATATAAAAAAAAAAAAGTTAACTCCTCATGAAGCATTGCTGATAATGTACAGTAGTAGTAGTAGTAGTGATAATAAAACTTTGAAATAGTTTATTATTGATTAGAAGTCTAAAAATACTGTTTTAAATGTTTTGTTGTCATTGGTATATTAGATTTTTAAAGTTTATTTTTCCCTTTATTTTTTAATTAATGTTTTTACATTTATCATTTTCTGTTCCTTCTCTTCTTGCCATTTTATGTTTTTATCCTCAGTGTTGTAAGACTTCATTGAACATTGTGCATGTTTTACAGTATATGCAATTCAAGTTTGTTTTTTATGTATTGCAAAATATTTAAAAATATACAGAAACAGAAAGTTGCATTTTAGTCATTTTAGGTTTCTGCCGAGCTCTTTCAGATTTTTGTTTTTCCATAGTAGCATTGACTTCTCTGAGCTCAACATGGTAGATCTCTTCTAAAGGTTTATTGTTTTTAAGTAATTTTGTGTTGTTTTCTTGTGCTGATTTATTCTCACTTTCTCATTGATGCAAGTAACATTCAGTTCCATTTACATTTATGTCAATCAGGTCAAAAGTATTCAAGATGCCATTTGAGACAAGAAGAAGAGGTTTAACTTCATGGGCGAGGATGTGAACCTGGTTCCTTCGGTGGGCATCTTTATCACCATGAACCCGGGTTACGCCGGCAGGACTGAGCTGCTGGAGAACCTCAAGGCTCTGTTCGGGTGCACTGGGGATTTGCATTTCATTAGGCGCCATTCGCTCTTTAAAGGGGAATCTTGCCGTTCTGAATATCAGCATCTGCATCCTGGTGCACCTGTGCTTCTCTCTGACACAGACGTACAGGTTTAAAATGATTTCTTGCATTTCAAACAATAACTAACTTTTTCCATTAGATCTGTTTTCTTCTGTAGAGTCAGCATTCACAAACACATTTTTAATTTGACCAGCTTTAGTTAATTTGTGGCTGCATACTTGTAAACATAATACATATTCATAAACATAAGTTTTACTGACTATAAAGTACATGGCAGCTTATTCTACTAACGCTAACCCTAGTTCTACTAAACGCTAGTTTAGCTCCAACCCAAATGCCACTTCTTTCTTTCTTTTTCTTTCTTTCATTTATTTATTTCAAGGAAACATACTAGAAACTAGAAACATGCTAGCAATGTGCTAAAACATGCTAGTAAATTTTTTTTGTCTTTCTCTGATTTCTCTGAGTAAAACCTTCAAACTTCAAGCCTCACGAAGTTATTTTAAACTTTCAAGCCTGGCTTTATCAAGTCAACATCAAAGTTTGTCATCAAACTTTCCTCATCTAGTTATTAGTCAGTGTGTAACTGTCTCAGCGGCAGTCGCTGCATTGATTTGACTCAGTGATTCTGTGAATATGCGGTTCGACTCAGTGATTCTGTGATTTGACTCAGTGATTCAACTCTGAATCTGTGATTTGACTCAATGATTATTTTTTGGGAAAACTTTTACTTCACTACATTCCATTCATAATATCATATTTTTGATTATACTACAATTCAGAAAAATGTATCATTCCTTGTTATTTCAAACTCAAGAATTTGCTCCCTCTTAGATGTCTGATTCATGAACAAGCTGATTCTTTGCAATGAATCGGTTCACAAATTGCACTCAAGGATTCATTTGCGAATCAGACCGATTGGATTGCAGCTGTTTTTGAGTCAACAACTCACTGATTCAATGATCCAGTCAAAATTAGCCAAGTGAGTGCAACTGATGGCATGAAAAGTCACTAATGCCGGGTTTTAGAATTGATTATTTTAAATGAGAATCATACAGTATGCAGGCAAACTAAATCTGTGAGCTGTTTAAGGCTATTGAAGTGCTTGAAGGTGGACATGTACAGGTGTGTATTTGTGCGTCATGTCTGTATTATTTTACTATGATTTGTGGTTAAATAATAATGAATGTGCATGCATCTCCCCGCAGCTGTAGCAGGTTCAAATGATATAAAACTAGTGTGACTGCATAGCGCTTCTCTTAATGTCAACACATAGTGCCCCATATCACATCTAGTTAAAGGGGTCATATGATGCGATTTCAGTTTTTCCTTTCTCTTTGGAGTGTTACAAGCTCTTGGTGAAAAGAGCTTAAAAAAGAATTAAAGAAGATCTGTAAAGATGCAAAGACTGAAGTCTCAAATCCAAAGAGATATTCTTCATAACGCCGCCCAAATTTTCACGCAAATAAAGAAGGCGTAACTTTTATTCTCACTGTTGCCGCCGGGCCATGTTGTGGAGATTCTGTGTGTTTTGTTGAAGTTAAACTTTGTTTGGCCTTCCAAAAGAGGACATGACTAGAAATCAGTGGTTAAGTTGTATTTACAAAATATAAAGTAGTGCAGTTCAACTGAACTGCTAAAAGAGAGATGCACATATTGAAGATGATGGGATGTGCACGAACAGAGCAGCTGGACTGAGTCTCATGTTGCTGGCCTGGGACACGCATCACAGTGTGTTAAGGGGCATAACATTTCCGTCACACGCTTGAGGTATTCAGCCAATCACAACCCACTGGATAGCTGGCCAATCAGAGCACACCTCACTTTTTCAGACCAATGAGCTTTGTAAAAATTGACGTGTTTCAGAAAGGCAGGGCATAGAGGAGAAACGATAATGTACATTATATGGAAAATAATATGTTTTTTGAACCTGAAACCTCATAAACACATTGCATTACACCAAATACACAAAATAATGTTCTTTTTAGCAACATCATATGACCCCTTTAAATAGTGAGAATGGGTCCCTAAACTAAAGTGTTACCAAAACAAGTACTTATACTCTGCTACATTTTTGCTCAAAATTCACCAAACAAAAATTAAAAATGTAAATTATTTAATGCCCATTGACAAAATTGTCAGTAGACTTTGGAAGTGGCAATAGAGGAAAACAAACACACCTGTTAATCAACCAAAAATGAATAATCAGCCAATTTGTCACTGCAGAAGATTATTAAACTTTATGATTCAGTGTTTCTCCAGGAGTTGTGTGAGGAGTGAGAAATGGAGGAGCTGATCAGATGATGGGAAATTGCTCTTGTACTCTGTTCCAGACAGCCTGTCGGTTTGTGCCTGGTTTGGCAAAGATCAGGCAGTTTCAGAATTTACATCTGCAGACTAGTGTCTAAAATTAAGATTACAACAGCAATAACCTTTGACCTCGAATCAGTCCATGATTGACAGGCGGCCCCTGAACCACCACAATCCTGATCAATGCCGCGCTCACATTTTTTCTTCTTTGGCTGCATGTTATCTTCCTTTTAGGGCCATAAACCTGCTGTTTTGTTTCACGCAAATAGACATTCGTTTCAAAGCAGTCTGCAAGTGGATAGATTGGACAAATCAGAGATAGCAGGAATTACAGTGTAATAGCGCCTCTAATTCTGAGCATTAGGACGAGCTCTGGATGTCAGCCGCAGCGTTCAGCAGAGCCAGGGGAAATAAGTGTCACAGGTCGGAGCGGACCACAGATGTTGTGAGTCACGCCCCTTCCTAATTTCCACCTCGAGGAGGTCCCAAGAACACCCCAATGACACACGAGAGCCGGTAAGTAAATATTAAAACAGACTTTATTAAATTACTAAAAAAAAGGGTATGGGGAAGGGAGGCTAAAATCCAACCCTCCTTTTGGAGAGTAACAGTCTCGAGTCTCTTAGACTCCGTCACGGGAGATCTCAGGTGAGTCCTTCACTCCTCTTTCCTTCTGGCTATGTGACGACAATCAGCTTATTCACAAGTGCCCCTTTGTTCTGGCTTGCAGGACGACTGTCCAGGGCCCTCTCCTTTCCTGGACGTAACAGATACAAGTGGTAAGTATTGAGAGTTTGAATGCACAATGGATACCTGCTGCTACTTTTGACGAACTCCGAGGCGACCCAGCGGATTATACTCCCGGTCGTCCAGATGCTGGGGGAACTGCCCAAGGGCTGCCGGGATCCAACTAAAACCGTACTGGTAAGTGTACGGGAGGGGGTTTCCACGGTCTCTGTATCCTGAGTGACGAGTCGACATGCAGGTAGACGCTTCAAAGGGACCCGCTAGATCTGCACAAGAGCATAAAGGTAAATGTAACAGGACTGGACACGGATAGTGGACAGAGGGGCCGCTGGCTCTTCACTCGGGGGCACAAGTAAGTCCGTAGGAAAGACAACTGGGGTTTCACTTGAGCATACAGGCGAGTGTACAACACAATATGTTGGCTTTAGCTTTGGGCATGAGGTAAGTACATCCAATACAACTGGGACTTCACTCTGGGCAGACAGGCGAGTGTACAACACAATATGCTGGCTTTAGCTTTGGGCATAAGGTAAGTACATCCAATACAACTGGGACTTCACTCTGGGCAGACAGGCGAGTGTACAACACAATATGCTGGCTTTAGCTTTGGGCATAAGGTAAGTACATCCAATACAACTGGGACTTCACTCTGGGCAGACAGGCGAGTGTACAACACAATATGCTGGCTTTAGCTTTGGGCATAAGGTAAGTACATCCAATATAACTGGGACTTCACTCTGGGCAGACAGGCGAGTATACAACACAATATGCTGGCTTTAGCTTTGGGCATAAGGTAAGTACATCCAATATAACTGGGACTTCACTCTGGGCAGACAGGTAATACACGCACAGCTGATTTCCTCCTACAGCAGCCAACTCCTCACCATTGATACTTCCCAATAGATCCACACTGTTCTTACTTGAAATGGTTTCCCACCACCGTCACGTGGGGAAGAAGGGTCAGGATGTCATTTGACGGCATATAATTGGAGATGTTTTCTTCGCCCGCCTCGGTACTCGCTTCCTTCACAGGATTTCGTCAGGCCTGAAAGGTGGTTGTTGACGACACAACACAGCACAACACTGCAATTTCCAAGTGTATACACTCACAGCAAAGGACAAAGACTCACCCACTGCACTCCACACACTCTTGGTGAATTTAGGGTCAAAACCCCGTCTGACCAAAGACTCGTCCTGGAAGTCGTGAAGACACTGATGCCACGAATATTCAGATTTATACGTTGCCGCCACAACAACCCAACATCCTCTCGCTCACTGGTCCCGGCTCACCCACAATCCTCCTCCCCAGTGGGGCCGCTCACATACTATGCCACAACTCACAAAACGCTCACAGATGGTTCACTCTAGATGATTATACTGCTGTACGATGGTTTAGGGTACTCACACCGTTACTACACGAGGTCTCTTTTCCCTCTTCTTTCCAGCTCCTGGATACTTCTCCTGCTGCCACGTGCCCTGTCGAAAAGGCCTCCTTCGGCGATACTTCCGGTGAGTCTTCCTGTTTTCAACCACTCAGAATTTGTTACACATATCCATGGAGCATTTCACAGTTAAGTAGACATTCCAATATACTCAGCCCGGTGTCTGTTTCTGCCAAACCCTTGTCTCCGTCTTTGCCCAGCCAACAATATCCTCTGCCTTCTTTCCTCTGTACTCGCCCAAACACTCCAACTCTCTCGCCGTATCGGCTGAAATAAAACAAAGAACTTTCCCCTCCTCTGCAGTTTCTGAGGCCCTCTTTATACTCCTCCTTCTCTTCATACTGCCCAATCCACGATCGCCCCGTTCATCTATCCACCTGCGATCAATAAAACCCTGATTTCCCTTCCCGGAGTTCCCGGTGTTTGAGAATTATGGTCCGGGCGGAACCAATCTCCGTCATTTTTTTAGTTCCGCCCTTACAAAGTCACTCCGTGACATCCTCCCCCGCCAATCCGTTCTAGTCCCTAGAACGTCTCTCTGCCCACTCACCGTAACGTGTAGGGGGGCGTCCTCGGTTCTCTCGCTGGGACCGCCGAGGTGGCGAAGTAGGGTCAACTCTGGCAGGCACATCCACAGGGCCCCTCGGGACCACTCGGGCGGGTACATTCACAGGACCCCTTGGGACCACGGCCCATCCCCCAATCCACGGGGCTACGGGTGCCGGCTCTTTTGGAGCCTCCTCCACGGGGCTAGGATAATTTGGACAGGGGCGGATCATATTGCGGTGGACTACTCGGTCCGGCCCGGCCTTCCCTTCTGGGCGAATCGTGTACACGGGTTGTCCAGGCCACTGCTGGCCTTGGATCACATATGGAGTGGTCTCCCACCGGTCACTCAACTTTCCTTTACCTCGTCGCCTGTGGTCCCGCACCAGTACTCTTTCTCCAGGGAGTAGGGGGGCCTCTCGTGCCGTCCGATCGTATAGCCGCTTGTTCTTTTCTCCGGCCACTCGTATCCGCTTGGTGACTTGCTCGTAAGCAAAATGGAGGCGTTGATGATGACGGCCCACCCACTCTGTCAGGCTCACCTCTTCCTCGGCCATTGCCGTTCCCAACATCAGATCTGTTGGCATCCGCACATGTCTGCCAAACATTAGATAAGTAGGGGCATACCCCGTAGTACTGTGTACGCTGTTATTGTAGGCCTGGATTAGATTTGGCAAGGCACTCACCCAGTCGTCCTGATGATCCCGGTCCAATGTGCCCAGTAGGCCCAGCAGGGTCTGATTAAACCTCTCGCACCCCCCATTACCCTGGGGATGGTAGGAAGTAGTGTGAGTCTTCGTACACCCATACAGTTGGCACAGTTCCTTTATCACTCGAGACTCAAAGTTGGGTCCTTGGTCCGAATGCAGGAACTCAGGGCATCCGAACGGCTGGAAGACAGCCCTCCACAAGGCCGTGGCGGTGGTGTTAGCCGTCTGATCTAGGGTAGGAACAGCCCAAGCATATTTCGTAAACAGATCAGTGACCACAAGAATATTCTGGTAACGGTCCATGGGTCGGCCCAGCGTCAGGAAGTCCATAGCTACAATGTGGAGAGGGGCTTTTGCGTTAATGGGGACCATCGGTGCTCTGGCCTCTTGCCTTGATTTAAATAGAGTACATCGGGGACACGCCTGGATGAAAGCACTCACTGATGCTTCTAGTCCTGGCCAATAAAAGTGTCGGCGCAGAAGGGACACAGTTTTCTCCTGTCCTTGATGCCCCAGCTGGTCATGGTAAGCCGCTAATAAAGCTCGTACCTGATTTTCTGGTACCACAATCTGGCAGATCTCCTCATCTAGCCCCGGATCTCTGATGATTCTGCACAATACTCCGTCTCTCAACTTGAGCTTCGTCCATTGCCCCAGCAGCTTTCGTCCTGTCCCAACTTGGGCTTGCCTTTCCGCCGGCGTTGGCCTTCGGCCATGTTCCAGCCATTGACTCAGGGTCCTCACCTCTCTGTCTCCTTGTTGCCTCCCCCTCCATCGGCGGGGGTCCCATCCCCAACTTACGGGCACCACCTCTCGTTGACCTCCAGGCGCTTCCACCACGCCTACCATGTACCCCTCCTCTTCTTGGTCTGATACTGGTTCCGATGGACTCCTCGAATTCCCCACCGCCGGGAGTCGGGACAGGGCGTCGGCGTTGGTGTGCTCTCGCCCAGGCCGATACTGGAGCTGGTAATCATAATTCGCTAGCTGGGCCACCCACCGCTGCTCCACAGCCCCCAGCTTCGCTGTCTGTAGGTGCACAAGCGGGTTGTTATCAGTGATCACTGTTACCTGAGCGCCCCAGAGGTAGTCTTTGAATTTTTCGCTGAGTGCCCACTTCAATGCCAACAACTCCAGTTTGAAGGAACTATAATTGGCGTCGTTCCTCTCAGCGGGATGAAGACTCCGACTAGCATACGCAATGACCCGTTCCACTCCCTCCTGCCGTTGGGCTAGCACTGCCCCCAAACCGAGGTTGCTGGCATCTGTGTAAAGAACGAAGGGTTTAGTGAAGTCAGCGTAGGCTAAAATCGGGGCTTGCAACAGCTCCTGCTTCAGCTGTTGGAAGGCAGTCTCACACTCGGGACTCCACGTAATGGCAGGGGAACCGCGGCCTCGAGGGCGTCCCGTCCCGGACAGCAGCTGATTCAAGGGCTTTGCGATCTTAGAAAAATCTTTGATAAACCGTCGATAGTATCCTACAAAGCCCAAGAATGATCTCACTTGCCTCACTGTCTTTGGGGCACTCCATTCTCGTACTGCTGCTACCTTTTCCGGGTCCACAGAAACCCCCGCGGCACTCACACAGTGGCCCAAAAACTTGACCTCTCTCCGCAGCAGATGGCACTTGTCTGGTTGGAGCTTCAACCCATACCTCTCCATCGCCTGAAAGACCTTCTCCAGATGTTGCAGATGGGATTCAAAGTCTGGGGAATAGACAATCACATCATCAAGATATACGAGTGTGGACTCCATCAACTGACCTCCCAAACACCGTTGCATGAGCCGCTGGAACGTGGCCGGGGCGTTACAAAGGCCAAAGGGCATCCGGTCCCATTCAAAAAGACCAAACGGGGTCGTGAAGGCGGTCTTCTCCCGGTCTACCTCTTCCACCTGCACCTGCCAATATCCGCTGGCCAAATCCAACGTGGAGTACCAAGCTGATTTTGTTAAACTGGCGAGTGAGTCTTCAATTCTAGGTAATGGAAAGGCATCCTTCTTAGTCACTTGGTTCAGTTTTCGGTAATCGACACAGAACCTCCAGGCCCCTGTCTTCTTCTGCACCAGTACAATAGGAGCCGCCCACGGGCTACTGCTTTCTCGAACGATCCCCTGGTCGAGCATACCTTGTAGCAGAGTCCGAACCTCAGTATATAAAGTAGGTGGTATCGGGCGATATCTCTCGCGACTGGGTCCAGCTTCGCCCGTGGGGATCCGATGTTTCACTATGTTCGTACATCCATAATCTTCATCATGGGCAGAGAAGACATGCTGCCACTTCCTTAGAAGTTCCTGTAGCTTACGTGTCTGAGTCTGTTCCAATTCCTCTCCTCGTAGGGATTCGCCCAATAGATGGCCGGGCACCTCTTCCCCAGCCCTCCTGGAGGGCGAGTCTACTTGAGTCAGGCCCACTTCGACCACTGTGGGGCATACCTGGCGGAAACTCACGTCCCTTTCTTCTCGCACTTGATGGGGCTCCACCATCGTTACTCTTGCCAAACGTTGGTGTTTATGTAGATGTATGGCACAGGGCTTCTCATTTCGTACCTTTACCGGAACTCGTCCTCGTCGAACCACCACCAGTCCTCGGGCCACTTCCACATACTGACAATCCAAATGGGGCTCTACCAGTACCCAGCCTTCTGGCCCGTGTTCTTGTTGGGGGACCCTTACCCATACTATGGCCTCACTTCGGGCCGGTACGGACAGTGCATAGCGGCAAGCTACTCGACCAGTCTCTTCCCGGTCCCTCCGAACCCTGGTCATCTGCACCCGGCGACAATCAGCCGCAACACGTTCCCATTCTTGTCGTTCTGCAGGCGGTATTTTCTGAACGGGCTTGGCCCGAAATAATTCCTCCCAACACTCGGAGAGGACGTTCATACCTAAGAGGGCTCTATGAGTTCCCAAGCAGTGGTCTTGGACGATGATCACTCCTTTCTGGGGCACGACAATTCCGTGAATTTCCAAGTCCGCTAGTCTGTAGCCAATATAGGGGATGTCTAACCCATTTGCTCCCTTCAGGGTGAGCCAGGGGGCCTCTGTTCCTTGCACATTCTGTTTCCCAAACAGCTCTTGTGACAGACTCTCAGAAAATAGGGTGACTTGCGATCCAGTGTCCACGAGGCATTGTACCTTGATGCCACACACTTGGACCTCCACCACAGGGCTATGCCCAATCATCTTGTCCTTCGAGCCAGCTTCTATAGATGGGTCATCTAAGGGGGTCCCGACCACACGACCCACTGTGGCCGGTCGACCTAAAAACCCCCCTCCGAGCCTCTTCGGGGACCACACTGTCGACTGTAGTGGCCAGGTTCTCCGCAACGGTTACAAATCGGTCGCCCTTGTTCATCCCACTCGAATCGAGGGCGGGTAGGCCGGCTAGGTCGCCTTCCTGGATCTCGGCCACCATCTGAATACACACGGTCTCGGGGGGCAGGCCTTACCTCTTGCCTCGAAGTGCCGAGTCGCAGTTCCTCCAAAAGGGTCTTAGACAACTCTGTCATTTGTTCACGGACATCTTTGAGGAGTTCCAACTTCAGGGCCTGCTTCCAGTCTGCTACTTCTGGAGCAGCCGTTGCAGTGCCACTTACGGCCGCACACACAGGGGGGTCTTTTACTTCGGCCTGATCGATCTCCAGAGCCACCGCCTCCTTCTTCAGGTCCTCGAATGTAAGCTCAGGGTCTCTTCGGAACTGCACTCGCAGGCTCTGACGTACTGGGCCTTCTCTCAACCCCAGCAGAAATTGATCCCTCAACAAGGTCTCTCCGTCCCCGAGACCATGATCTTGACGTCCTTGTAGCCTCGTAAACTGCTCTCGCAGTCGCAGTGCAAAAGCTCTGATGGATTGTCGGGGGCCTTGTTTACAGTTAAAAAACTGTGCTCTAAGGACAGCTACTGGGGTGGTATCGCCATATTGTTCCGTCAAGAACTGGAAGACGGTTTGAGCGGTGGCTCGGACGGCTTCTGGGGCGGCCTGGACTTCCCGCCGCGCTTCCCCCTCTAGAGAATTAAGAACAAACTGCAGCTGCTGTGCCGCACTCAACCCTTGAATCCCGGCCAAATATTCGATCTGAGCTTTCCATTCAGCTAATCGTACTTCAGACTCAGTTCCGCCGTACTTCTGGATCCAGGGGTTCCCCATAAACACTGGCATGACTCGGGGTAGGGCCTCTGGCAACTCGTTGTCGGCCATTGGGGAACCTTGGTCGCTCAACCCGAGGTGGAACCCTGCCGACTACGCCAAAAATCTGTCACAGGTCGGAGCGGACCACAGATGTTGTGAGTCACGCCCCTTCCTAATTTCCACCTCGAGGAGGTCCCAAGAACACCCCAATGACACACGAGAGCCGGTAAGTAAATATTAAAACAGACTTTATTAAATTACTAAAAAAAAGGGTATGGGGAAGGGAGGCTAAAATCCAACCCTCCTTTTGGAGAGTAACAGTCTCGAGTCTCTTAGACTCCGTCACGGGAGATCTCAGGTGAGTCCTTCACTCCTCTTTCCTTCTGGCTATGTGACGACAATCAGCTTATTCACAAGTGCCCCTTTGTTCTGGCTTGCAGGACGACTGTCCAGGGCCCTCTCCTTTCCTGGACGTAACAGATACAAGTGGTAAGTATTGAGAGTTTGAATGCACAATGGATACCTGCTGCTACTTTTGACGAACTCCGAGGCGACCCAGCGGATTATACTCCCGGTCGTCCAGATGCTGGGGGAACTGCCCAAGGGCTGCCGGGATCCAACTAAAACCGTACTGGTAAGTGTACGGGAGGGGGTTTCCACGGTCTCTGTATCCTGAGTGACGAGTCGACATGCAGGTAGACGCTTCAAAGGGACCCGCTAGATCTGCACAAGAGCATAAAGGTAAATGTAACAGGACTGGACACGGATAGTGGACAGAGGGGCCGCTGGCTCTTCACTCGGGGGCACAAGTAAGTCCGTAGGAAAGACAACTGGGGTTTCACTTGAGCATACAGGCGAGTGTACAACACAATATGTTGGCTTTAGCTTTGGGCATGAGGTAAGTACATCCAATACAACTGGGACTTCACTCTGGGCAGACAGGCGAGTGTACAACACAATATGCTGGCTTTAGCTTTGGGCATAAGGTAAGTACATCCAATACAACTGGGACTTCACTCTGGGCAGACAGGCGAGTGTACAACACAATATGCTGGCTTTAGCTTTGGGCATAAGGTAAGTACATCCAATACAACTGGGACTTCACTCTGGGCAGACAGGCGAGTGTACAACACAATATGCTGGCTTTAGCTTTGGGCATAAGGTAAGTACATCCAATATAACTGGGACTTCACTCTGGGCAGACAGGCGAGTATACAACACAATATGCTGGCTTTAGCTTTGGGCATAAGGTAAGTACATCCAATATAACTGGGACTTCACTCTGGGCAGACAGGTAATACACGCACAGCTGATTTCCTCCTACAGCAGCCAACTCCTCACCATTGATACTTCCCAATAGATCCACACTGTTCTTACTTGAAATGGTTTCCCACCACCGTCACGTGGGGAAGAAGGGTCAGGATGTCATTTGACGGCATATAATTGGAGATGTTTTCTTCGCCCGCCTCGGTACTCGCTTCCTTCACAGGATTTCGTCAGGCCTGAAAGGTGGTTGTTGACGACACAACACAGCACAACACTGCAATTTCCAAGTGTATACACTCACAGCAAAGGACAAAGACTCACCCACTGCACTCCACACACTCTTGGTGAATTTAGGGTCAAAACCCCGTCTGACCAAAGACTCGTCCTGGAAGTCGTGAAGACACTGATGCCACGAATATTCAGATTTATACGTTGCCGCCACAACAACCCAACATCCTCTCGCTCACTGGTCCCGGCTCACCCACAATCCTCCTCCCCAGTGGGGCCGCTCACATACTATGCCACAACTCACAAAACGCTCACAGATGGTTCACTCTAGATGATTATACTGCTGTACGATGGTTTAGGGTACTCACACCGTTACTACACGAGGTCTCTTTTCCCTCTTCTTTCCAGCTCCTGGATACTTCTCCTGCTGCCACGTGCCCTGTCGAAAAGGCCTCCTTCGGCGATACTTCCGGTGAGTCTTCCTGTTTTCAACCACTCAGAATTTGTTACACATATCCATGGAGCATTTCACAGTTAAGTAGACATTCCAATATACTCAGCCCGGTGTCTGTTTCTGCCAAACCCTTGTCTCCGTCTTTGCCCAGCCAACAATATCCTCTGCCTTCTTTCCTCTGTACTCGCCCAAACACTCCAACTCTCTCGCCGTATCGGCTGAAATAAAACAAAGAACTTTCCCCTCCTCTGCAGTTTCTGAGGCCCTCTTTATACTCCTCCTTCTCTTCATACTGCCCAATCCACGATCGCCCCGTTCATCTATCCACCTGCGATCAATAAAACCCTGATTTCCCTTCCCGGAGTTCCCGGTGTTTGAGAATTATGGTCCGGGCGGAACCAATCTCCGTCATTTT
The DNA here is from genome assembly GCA_024542945.1 of allo-octoploid hybrid of Carassius auratus x Cyprinus carpio. Classification (NCBI taxonomy): domain Eukaryota; kingdom Metazoa; phylum Chordata; class Actinopteri; order Cypriniformes; species allo-octoploid hybrid of Carassius auratus x Cyprinus carpio. Next base: position 24,470,799 of record CM045032.1, read on the forward strand.
TTTAGTTCCGCCCTTACAAAGTCACTCCGTGACATCCTCCCCCGCCAATCCGTTCTAGTCCCTAGAACGTCTCTCTGCCCACTCACCGTAACGTGTAGGGGGGCGTCCTCGGTTCTCTCGCTGGGACCGCCGAGGTGGCGAAGTAGGGTCAACTCTGGCAGGCACATCCACAGGGCCCCTCGGGACCACTCGGGCGGGTACATTCACAGGACCCCTTGGGACCACGGCCCATCCCCCAATCCACGGGGCTACGGGTGCCGGCTCTTTTGGAGCCTCCTCCACGGGGCTAGGATAATTTGGACAGGGGCGGATCATATTGCGGTGGACTACTCGGTCCGGCCCGGCCTTCCCTTCTGGGCGAATCGTGTACACGGGTTGTCCAGGCCACTGCTGGCCTTGGATCACATATGGAGTGGTCTCCCACCGGTCACTCAACTTTCCTTTACCTCGTCGCCTGTGGTCCCGCACCAGTACTCTTTCTCCAGGGAGTAGGGGGGCCTCTCGTGCCGTCCGATCGTATAGCCGCTTGTTCTTTTCTCCGGCCACTCGTATCCGCTTGGTGACTTGCTCGTAAGCAAAATGGAGGCGTTGATGATGACGGCCCACCCACTCTGTCAGGCTCACCTCTTCCTCGGCCATTGCCGTTCCCAACATCAGATCTGTTGGCATCCGCACATGTCTGCCAAACATTAGATAAGTAGGGGCATACCCCGTAGTACTGTGTACGCTGTTATTGTAGGCCTGGATTAGATTTGGCAAGGCACTCACCCAGTCGTCCTGATGATCCCGGTCCAATGTGCCCAGTAGGCCCAGCAGGGTCTGATTAAACCTCTCGCACCCCCCATTACCCTGGGGATGGTAGGAAGTAGTGTGAGTCTTCGTACACCCATACAGTTGGCACAGTTCCTTTATCACTCGAGACTCAAAGTTGGGTCCTTGGTCCGAATGCAGGAACTCAGGGCATCCGAACGGCTGGAAGACAGCCCTCCACAAGGCCGTGGCGGTGGTGTTAGCCGTCTGATCTAGGGTAGGAACAGCCCAAGCATATTTCGTAAACAGATCAGTGACCACAAGAATATTCTGGTAACGGTCCATGGGTCGGCCCAGCGTCAGGAAGTCCATAGCTACAATGTGGAGAGGGGCTTTTGCGTTAATGGGGACCATCGGTGCTCTGGCCTCTTGCCTTGATTTAAATAGAGTACATCGGGGACACGCCTGGATGAAAGCACTCACTGATGCTTCTAGTCCTGGCCAATAAAAGTGTCGGCGCAGAAGGGACACAGTTTTCTCCTGTCCTTGATGCCCCAGCTGGTCATGGTAAGCCGCTAATAAAGCTCGTACCTGATTTTCTGGTACCACAATCTGGCAGATCTCCTCATCTAGCCCCGGATCTCTGATGATTCTGCACAATACTCCGTCTCTCAACTTGAGCTTCGTCCATTGCCCCAGCAGCTTTCGTCCTGTCCCAACTTGGGCTTGCCTTTCCGCCGGCGTTGGCCTTCGGCCATGTTCCAGCCATTGACTCAGGGTCCTCACCTCTCTGTCTCCTTGTTGCCTCCCCCTCCATCGGCGGGGGTCCCATCCCCAACTTACGGGCACCACCTCTCGTTGACCTCCAGGCGCTTCCACCACGCCTACCATGTACCCCTCCTCTTCTTGGTCTGATACTGGTTCCGATGGACTCCTCGAATTCCCCACCGCCGGGAGTCGGGACAGGGCGTCGGCGTTGGTGTGCTCTCGCCCAGGCCGATACTGGAGCTGGTAATCATAATTCGCTAGCTGGGCCACCCACCGCTGCTCCACAGCCCCCAGCTTCGCTGTCTGTAGGTGCACAAGCGGGTTGTTATCAGTGATCACTGTTACCTGAGCGCCCCAGAGGTAGTCTTTGAATTTTTCGCTGAGTGCCCACTTCAATGCCAACAACTCCAGTTTGAAGGAACTATAATTGGCGTCGTTCCTCTCAGCGGGATGAAGACTCCGACTAGCATACGCAATGACCCGTTCCACTCCCTCCTGCCGTTGGGCTAGCACTGCCCCCAAACCGAGGTTGCTGGCATCTGTGTAAAGAACGAAGGGTTTAGTGAAGTCAGCGTAGGCTAAAATCGGGGCTTGCAACAGCTCCTGCTTCAGCTGTTGGAAGGCAGTCTCACACTCGGGACTCCACGTAATGGCAGGGGAACCGCGGCCTCGAGGGCGTCCCGTCCCGGACAGCAGCTGATTCAAGGGCTTTGCGATCTTAGAAAAATCTTCGTCGATAGTATCCTACAAAGCCCAAGAATGATCTCACTTGCCTCACTGTCTTTGGGGCACTCCATTCTCGTACTGCTGCTACCTTTTCCGGGTCCACAGAAACCCCCGCGGCACTCACACAGTGGCCCAAAAACTTGACCTCTCTCCGCAGCAGATGGCACTTGTCTGGTTGGAGCTTCAACCCATACCTCTCCATCGCCTGAAAGACCTTCTCCAGATGTTGCAGATGGGATTCAAAGTCTGGGGAATAGACAATCACATCATCAAGATATACGAGTGTGGACTCCATCAACTGACCTCCCAAACACCGTTGCATGAGCCGCTGGAACGTGGCCGGGGCGTTACAAAGGCCAAAGGGCATCCGGTCCCATTCAAAAAGACCAAACGGGGTCGTGAAGGCGGTCTTCTCCCGGTCTACCTCTTCCACCTGCACCTGCCAATATCCGCTGGCCAAATCCAACGTGGAGTACCAAGCTGATTTTGTTAAACTGGCGAGTGAGTCTTCAATTCTAGGTAATGGAAAGGCATCCTTCTTAGTCACTTGGTTCAGTTTTCGGTAATCGACACAGAACCTCCAGGCCCCTGTCTTCTTCTGCACCAGTACAATAGGAGCCGCCCACGGGCTACTGCTTTCTCGAACGATCCCCTGGTCGAGCATACCTTGTAGCAGAGTCCGAACCTCAGTATATAAAGTAGGTGGTATCGGGCGATATCTCTCGCGACTGGGTCCAGCTTCGCCCGTGGGGATCCGATGTTTCACTATGTTCGTACATCCATAATCTTCATCATGGGCAGAGAAGACATGCTGCCACTTCCTTAGAAGTTCCTGTAGCTTACGTGTCTGAGTCTGTTCCAATTCCTCTCCTCGTAGGGATTCGCCCAATAGATGGCCGGGCACCTCTTCCCCAGCCCTCCTGGAGGGCGAGTCTACTTGAGTCAGGCCCACTTCGACCACTGTGGGGCATACCTGGCGGAAACTCACGTCCCTTTCTTCTCGCACTTGATGGGGCTCCACCATCGTTACTCTTGCCAAACGTTGGTGTTTATGTAGATGTATGGCACAGGGCTTCTCATTTCGTACCTTTACCGGAACTCGTCCTCGTCGAACCACCACCAGTCCTCGGGCCACTTCCACATACTGACAATCCAAATGGGGCTCTACCAGTACCCAGCCTTCTGGCCCGTGTTCTTGTTGGGGGACCCTTACCCATACTATGGCCTCACTTCGGGCCGGTACGGACAGTGCATAGCGGCAAGCTACTCGACCAGTCTCTTCCCGGTCCCTCCGAACCCTGGTCATCTGCACCCGGCGACAATCAGCCGCAACACGTTCCCATTCTTGTCGTTCTGCAGGCGGTATTTTCTGAACGGGCTTGGCCCGAAATAATTCCTCCCAACACTCGGAGAGGACGTTCATACCTAAGAGGGCTCTATGAGTTCCCAAGCAGTGGTCTTGGACGATGATCACTCCTTTCTGGGGCACGACAATTCCGTGAATTTCCAAGTCCGCTAGTCTGTAGCCAATATAGGGGATGTCTAACCCATTTGCTCCCTTCAGGGTGAGCCAGGGGGCCTCTGTTCCTTGCACATTCTGTTTCCCAAACAGCTCTTGTGACAGACTCTCAGAAAATAGGGTGACTTGCGATCCAGTGTCCACGAGGCATTGTACCTTGATGCCACACACTTGGACCTCCACCACAGGGCTATGCCCAATCATCTTGTCCTTCGAGCCAGCTTCTATAGATGGGTCATCTAAGGGGGTCCCGACCACACGACCCACTGTGGCCGGTCGACCTAAAAACCCCCCTCCGAGCCTCTTCGGGGACCACACTGTCGACTGTAGTGGCCAGGTTCTCCGCAACGGTTATAAATCGGTCGCCCTTGTTCATCCCACTCGAATCGAGGGCGGGTAGGCCGGCTAGGTCGCCTTCCTGGATCTCGGCCACCATCTGAATACACACGGTCTCGGGGGGCAGGCCTTACCTCTTGCCTCGAAGTGCCGAGTCGCAGTTCCTCCAAAAGGGTCTTAGACAACTCTGTCATTTGTTCACGGACATCTTTGAGGAGTTCCAACTTCAGGGCCTGCTTCCAGTCTGCTACTTCTGGAGCAGCCGTTGCAGTGCCACTTACGGCCGCACACACAGGGGGGTCTTTTACTTCGGCCTGATCGATCTCCAGAGCCACCGCCTCCTTCTTCAGGTCCTCGAATGTAAGCTCAGGGTCTCTTCGGAACTGCACTCGCAGGCTCTGACGTACTGGGCCTTCTCTCAACCCCAGCAGAAATTGATCCCTCAACAAGGTCTCTCCGTCCCCGAGACCATGATCTTGACGTCCTTGTAGCCTCGTAAACTGCTCTCGCAGTCACAGTGCAAAAGCTCTGATGGATTGTCGGGGGCCTTGTTTACAGTTAAAAAACTGTGCTCTAAGGACAGCTACTGGGGTGGTATCGCCATATTGTTCCGTCAAGAACTGGAAGACGGTTTGAGCGGTGGCTCGGACGGCTTCTGGGGCGGCCTGGACTTCCCGCCGCGCTTCCCCCTCTAGAGAATTAAGAACAAACTGCAGCTGCTGTGCCGCACTCAACCCTTGAATCCCGGCCAAATATTCGATCTGAGCTTTCCATTCAGCTAATCGTACTTCAGACTCAGTTCCGCCGTACTTCTGGATCCAGGGGTTCCCCATAAACACTGGCATGACTCGGGGTAGGGCCTCTGGCAACTCGTTGTCGGCCATTGGGGAACCTTGGTCGCTCAACCCGAGGTGGAACCCTGCCGACTACGCCAAAAATCTGTCACAGGTCGGAGCGGACCACAGATGTTGTGAGTCACGCCCCTTCCTAATTTCCACCTCGAGGAGGTCCCAAGAACACCCCAATGACACACGAGAGCCGGTAAGTAAATATTAAAACAGACTTTATTAAATTACTAAAAAAAAGGGTATGGGGAAGGGAGGCTAAAATCCAACCCTCCTTTTGGAGAGTAACAGTCTCGAGTCTCTTAGACTCCGTCACGGGAGATCTCAGGTGAGTCCTTCACTCCTCTTTCCTTCTGGCTATGTGACGACAATCAGCTTATTCACAAGTGCCCCTTTGTTCTGGCTTGCAGGACGACTGTCCAGGGCCCTCTCCTTTCCTGGACGTAACAGATACAAGTGGTAAGTATTGAGAGTTTGAATGCACAATGGATACCTGCTGCTACTTTTGACGAACTCCGAGGCGACCCAGCGGATTATACTCCCGGTCGTCCAGATGCTGGGGGAACTGCCCAAGGGCTGCCGGGATCCAACTAAAACCGTACTGGTAAGTGTACGGGAGGGGGTTTCCACGGTCTCTGTATCCTGAGTGACGAGTCGACATGCAGGTAGACGCTTCAAAGGGACCCGCTAGATCTGCACAAGAGCATAAAGGTAAATGTAACAGGACTGGACACGGATAGTGGACAGAGGGGCCGCTGGCTCTTCACTCGGGGGCACAAGTAAGTCCGTAGGAAAGACAACTGGGGTTTCACTTGAGCATACAGGCGAGTGTACAACACAATATGTTGGCTTTAGCTTTGGGCATGAGGTAAGTACATCCAATACAACTGGGACTTCACTCTGGGCAGACAGGCGAGTGTACAACACAATATGCTGGCTTTAGCTTTGGGCATAAGGTAAGTACATCCAATACAACTGGGACTTCACTCTGGGCAGACAGGCGAGTGTACAACACAATATGCTGGCTTTAGCTTTGGGCATAAGGTAAGTACATCCAATACAACTGGGACTTCACTCTGGGCAGACAGGCGAGTGTACAACACAATATGCTGGCTTTAGCTTTGGGCATAAGGTAAGTACATCCAATATAACTGGGACTTCACTCTGGGCAGACAGGCGAGTATACAACACAATATGCTGGCTTTAGCTTTGGGCATAAGGTAAGTACATCCAATATAACTGGGACTTCACTCTGGGCAGACAGGTAATACACGCACAGCTGATTTCCTCCTACAGCAGCCAACTCCTCACCATTGATACTTCCCAATAGATCCACACTGTTCTTACTTGAAATGGTTTCCCACCACCGTCACGTGGGGAAGAAGGGTCAGGATGTCATTTGACGGCATATAATTGGAGATGTTTTCTTCGCCCGCCTCGGTACTCGCTTCCTTCACAGGATTTCGTCAGGCCTGAAAGGTGGTTGTTGACGACACAACACAGCACAACACTGCAATTTCCAAGTGTATACACTCACAGCAAAGGACAAAGACTCACCCACTGCACTCCACACACTCTTGGTGAATTTAGGGTCAAAACCCCGTCTGACCAAAGACTCGTCCTGGAAGTCGTGAAGACACTGATGCCACGAATATTCAGATTTATACGTTGCCGCCACAACAACCCAACATCCTCTCGCTCACTGGTCCCGGCTCACCCACAATCCTCCTCCCCAGTGGGGCCGCTCACATACTATGCCACAACTCACAAAACGCTCACAGATGGTTCACTCTAGATGATTATACTGCTGTACGATGGTTTAGGGTACTCACACCGTTACTACACGAGGTCTCTTTTCCCTCTTCTTTCCAGCTCCTGGATACTTCTCCTGCTGCCACGTGCCCTGTCGAAAAGGCCTCCTTCGGCGATACTTCCGGTGAGTCTTCCTGTTTTCAACCACTCAGAATTTGTTACACATATCCATGGAGCATTTCACAGTTAAGTAGACATTCCAATATACTCAGCCCGGTGTCTGTTTCTGCCAAACCCTTGTCTCCGTCTTTGCCCAGCCAACAATATCCTCTGCCTTCTTTCCTCTGTACTCGCCCAAACACTCCAACTCTCTCGCCGTATCGGCTGAAATAAAACAAAGAACTTTCCCCTCCTCTGCAGTTTCTGAGGCCCTCTTTATACTCCTCCTTCTCTTCATACTGCCCAATCCACGATCGCCCCGTTCATCTATCCACCTGCGATCAATAAAACCCTGATTTCCCTTCCCGGAGTTCCCGGTGTTTGAGAATTATGGTCCGGGCGGAACCAATCTCCGTCATTTTTTTAGTTCCGCCCTTACAAAGTCACTCCGTGACATAAGTGCAATCTCACATGGGTCAAAGAGCCACAGAAACAACATAACAGCACTCCATCAGCTCCAGCGCGCGTTCAACCCCGCCACGGCGCGGGTCAGCCTGCTCTGATTGGCTGAGGACAGATGCGTGTTTGAGTCTGCCATTAGAGACAAGAGCCGACAGGGAGCTGCATCAATGCCATCAGATCCAAAACCTCCCGCTTCTGCTCCACTCGGCTCTCTCTTTACAGGTTTATCGCTCTCGTAATGCTCCAGAAATCATCTAACGGTGGAGTTTCAGATGTCCGTTTCTGTGCCGTTATGTAGAAGAATTGTATTAATCAAAATATTATCAAGCTTATCAAGTTATTCTACTGTTATAGTTATGTATTCAACTGTGTGTGCTTAGATACTGTATGATGAGCTGCCGTTAAGACAAAACGTGCTGAAGCGAGACCGCTTTGTGTTGCGCTGTCATGAGGAGATATAGACTAGGGTCAGAGGTTAATGAGCAATAGTGGCCTGAATGATACATATTGTTTAGGGAAACCTATATAAAAGAGTATGCAAAGACAGACTGGGCATGTTCTTATTCTCTGATAATAAAGTCTGTCTTCTGGCATTAAAACCTCAAGACTTGGAGAGTGATTTCTCACAGAAGTGGCAGAAGCAGTTGTAATGTGTCAGGATGAAATGCTCAGCATGTCTTTAGCAGCTACTCTATTTCCTGGAATATAAGTTGTGTTTTTATCTTCTGAAACGTCCTGTGAGTGATATTCCGAAGTAAATAATATAATGTCGTTAGCACCTGAAGGAACACATTTCACACATGCTGCTAGTTGCAGTTTTGCTTTAAATACATTTTTTTTAGGCTTGACATTAATGATAGATGTTGTTTAGAATAAATTAATCAAATTTGTTTTAGTAATTGATCAAGTTCAGTTGTATTGTTATATGTCTGTATTTATTTTGGTTGATTTTTAAATTTGGCTCATTTTAAGTTTTGGATGAAGCAGATGTGATCAGAGAGGGCCAGCAGATCCACTGTCAGCTTCACTGTCTGCCTGTTTGCCAGAGCACGGGGAGAGATTTCCTGAACGTTTGCTTTTTGTTTTGAAATGTTTGGCGTGAAGCACAAGTCACAGCCGTGCTGGAAACCACTCAATGCTCAGGCCGGATCTGCTTTTAGCCCTGCTAGTTTGAGTCTGTGTCTCGGGTTGTTCAGCACTCTGTGTTCGTGGTGGGAAATACCAGGTCCTCAAGTCTCTCCACAAGACATATCAGAATATGAAGTGCAGAGCCATGTGGGCCGTCACGAGCGACAAGCTGTTGGGCATTATAAACCCAGCCACGTGCGAGTGGAAGGACGCTGAGAGCCACTGCTATATCCAGAGCTTCCATCACAGCCAAAACACGTCTGTTTTTTCCCCACAGGCCTGTTTTCTAATATCATGCTTGAGCTGGCCAACATCAGTCACGCCAGGCCCAAGTGGATTGTCCTGGATCGTGATATCGATCCGATGTGGATTGAGTCACTGAACACAGTAATGCATGATAACGAGGTAAAGGCGAGCCAAGACAGCCAGAGCTCCCGCTCAATATCAGCTTTCGCACGCAGCATTCAGATATCTTTATGAAAGAGAGCACAGGAACCAGCCTCACCTTTCTGTGACCTTTAGCTGATATGATGTGCGTGTGTGTGTGTGTGTGTGTGTGTGTGTGTGTGTGTGTGTATAGGTGCTGACGCTGGCCAGTAATGAGAGGATTCCCCTGAGCATGAGGCTGGTGTTTGAGATCAGTCACCTCCACACCGTCACTCCAGAGCCGGTCAGTGTTTGCTCTCCTCTAACTAAACTAAATAACTAAATTAAGCATTAGCATTAGTTCTGGCAGGTCACATGAGTCAAGCTAGCATCAGCTGATTCTCAGCTGATCACATCTACCTATAGGCACGCTGTTGCTTTAGGTTTATTGGTTGTATTTTGACACGCTGGTAACATTAACATTACCCAGTTAAACACCACAGCTGAGGCTTGTTTTTAAATCTGTGTTTAAGACTGTCTGATATGAAACAGGCTTGCTGCCTAAGGCTCATCTAGTATTGAGAATGCTTTTTCATTAAACATATCCTATATGTATGACTATTATTTCCATCAAGCTGTGTTTAAGTCAGTATGCTGTTGCTGAAAGCTATACAGTGTATCTGTAATGTGCTTGATACTTAACGTGAGGTATGTAGACTTTGCTATTAAAGGTGTTATTAATGCTAACGGTTATCTGGATAGGGCAACATGCTGTTGCCTAAACTTCAAGTACTGATCATATGCTGTACTGCATTAAAGGGGCATGCTGCACTTTTCTGCTGCTTATTGAAGAAGAGCACCCCTTTGCTGCTTCTCTTCTTCTTAAAGGGCATGCTGTCCCAATCTATGCTATATCAGAAGGTCTTTGCTTTAAAGCTATTAGGGTATTGGGATTTTGCTAGCTTATTAGGGCTTATCTATTGTTCAGTGTCATGTTTGTTGTTAGACTTGCTTGTTGTTTTAAGCTATTGGTTGTTACTGCTAGTGCTGGTACTTAGTTAAACTTGCAACAGCAAGAAGCTTATGTTTAAGCTGTTGTTTAGGCCATCTGATTGTTCTTGAAATATGCTCGCTGCTTATGGCTCATCTAGTATTGGGAGTATTATTTCCTTAAGATTCTCTGACTACTGCAACATGCTGTGATTAAGCAAGCAACATGCTTGTTGCAAAGCTACCTAGTGTATTGGCAAGGATTTTGTCTATGCTCACATGGGTTTTCAGATTGAGGACACAACACAACGAGCGCAAATGTCAATGGGAGACGACAAACCTGTAAATTGTTGATTTGAGTTATTATATTCTGTTGTTATGGTGTTTTAAATGAATGCTGAAGCTTTTAGGACAGATAGAATCTGAGATCTCTGATCCGTTCATTGCTTGCTTCTATGGCTATGTTTGATGCAAACAAGGCTGCCAATTCTAGTGGGTTTTCTGCATCTTTTTCAGGTATTGCATTAAAGGGGCTTGCTGCTCTTCTTAGCTGCTTATAAAGAAGAGCACACCTTCGCTGCCATCTCCTGTCAGGGTCTGCTGCCCCAGTCTCTGTTATTCCAGAAGGATATGCTTCTTTCAGAATGCCATCAGTTGTGGTTTGGGTGGTTCTAGCCTATCATGGTGCCGGGGGTTCGGCCTATCGTTTGTGTTGGGGGAGTTATTATTGCTGCTCTCCCTGTTCATTCATGACAGGCTGCATGGATGGGCAGGGAGTTTTTGCCCAGAACAGAACCATACCACCAAACCAACGTTCATTATAAGTATCTATCATTTTGACGATAGTGGTCCTGACAGAACTAACAGTAATGTTGCTGCTGACTGTTATCACAGCATTGATGTCACTTCCCCAATAATAAATTGGACTTTTTTTTTAATGCTTAATTGCTATCTTATTTAGTATTGCACAGTTATCTAAGCATCATATGGGTCATTTGGAATCAGATGCACTGTAACCAAATGATTCACCAATTCTTGTGCATCTATTTTTTTTTTTTTTTTTAATGGTGATATACAATGCATTTTTAAAACACATTTTATTTCAGATTTCAGCTCTTTCCTTCCCTGGGAATTGAACCCATAACCTTGGCATTGCTGGAGCCATTCTCTATCAGTTATCAAATAATAATAATAATAATAATAATAATAATAATATAAATTTTATTTATGAATTTTATTAATAATAAAATGAAATGATGGTTTAATTATTAAGCTGTTTTATATTATTATATTTATTATATTTATATATTTTATTTTATTGGAATAACCCGTATAAATATAATATGTAGTTTTAGTCAGTTTTATAAATTATAGTAGTTTATACTATATTTTCAATGTTTATATATATATATATATATTTAAATTTTTATGCATTTGGCAGATGCTTTAATCCAAAGCAATTTACATTGCATTCAAAGTACACTTTCTGTTTGCCTATTTTATTTTATTTTTTTTAGTAATTTTACTTGTTTTATCTGGGAATCAAAACGCATAGCCTTGGTGTTGCTAGCGCCATGATCTACTATTTGACCTACAGGAGTCTAATTGAGATCTCACTGTAGTTATTGCTATAAATGTAGTAATGTACGGTTAAGTTAAGCAAACTATTTTTAAAAAGGAAGCTTGACTGTAGTTGAACTACTTTGAAATTAACTGCTCAGTCAAACGACAGTTGACTCAGTTTAATTAAAAACTACAACTTAAAGTGTCTTCAGCAACACTTCTTAGTCTGTATCACACTGAGATGATAAATAAGACTCTGATCCAAAGCTTTCAGTCTCATGATTTCACTGATGTGTCTCCACACAGGTATTTTGTACATCAACCCTGTGGATTTCGGCTGGAATCCTCCCGTGTCCAGCTGGCAGTGCAGTCTGAGAAGGCCACTCTGACCACTCTGTTTGACAAGCACCTCCCATCATGCCTCGATACGCTCAGAAACTCTTTCCTCTCTTATCTGATCAGCTCATTTGAACTATGATTCATAGAAACACGTGTATCAGGTTAAAAATCTCATGCCGTTTCTGAATTCTGAGCATGAACACTCAGCTCGTTACTATTAATTAGGTCCCTTAACTCAGAGTTCTAAGATTAAAGGGTTACTCCACCACAAAATGAAAATTTTGTCATTAATCACTTACTCCCATGTCGTTCCAAACCTGTAAAAGCTTCGTTCGTCTTCGGAACACAATTTAAGATATTTTGGATGAAAACCGGGAGGCTTGTGACTGTCCCATAGACTGCCAAATAAATAACAGTGTCAAGGTCCAGGAAAGTATGAAAAGCATCATCAGAATACTCCATCTGACATCATTCAACCGTAAAGTTAGGAAGCGATGACAATACTTTTTGTACACGAAGAAAACAAAAATAACGACTTTATTCAACAATTCCTCTCCTCTGTGTCTCTCCAAATCAGCATTTTTGTTTTCTTCCTGTACAAAAGCACACGCGCACACACACACACAGAAACACACACACTGTGTCTAACACTTTGAGGTGAGACACAGATGGATTAACTGCAGAAGAGCTCACGGTGTCAGAGAGCCACCTATCAGCTTCAGCCTTCTTTCCGTTTGCAGGCGAAATGAACAGTTAATCCATCCATGGATTCTTTTCATGTGCACGTTCTGACAAATGCATAAAAATCCATTTGATCCATTAATTAACCCCTTAACTGTCACCCCCCATTTTTTAAAATAGGCATTAAAGTGCACTATCCAAACTTAAATTGTTGTATTTTATGAACACTTTGGAATATAGACCTAAGGTTGGTCTCTTTTTAAAGAAGAAAATTAGCAGATTTTGGCAAAAGTGGATTTTTAAAAAAAAATGAAAGTATCAAAAAGTTATAGAAGTTTAAATGAACTGTAAATAAAAAGCGCTATATTAATTTTATTTTATTTTATTTATTATAAATATTTTACATAACAGGTTTTACTCTAAAATTGGTATAAAATTAAAGCCTTGTGTCTAAATAAGTTATGTTCCAAATTTGAAGTTGATATGAAAAAAATTGAGGTTCCTGTGATAGTTTATTTAGGGCGTCATACCACAAACAGCCACTGGGAGCCATCAAAACTACTTTGAATTTTGTTTAATTAATTTTTCCCTAGATTTCTCTGTCAATTTTACTTCAATACTCAAAATAACCACCAAATATGGAATCCTGAGACTCAGACCTTTCCAATGATATGTTTGTTGCCAAGATTATAAAAAGTTTTGATTCTAAAAGACCGCAATGCATTTTGTAATATGACACTTGACACTGCCCACTAAGGGGGAGGAGACCGCCATAAGATTTTAAAGTACCATTTCCATGGTAACGCAATGTCCGATTTCAAAATGGTTTTCACAGGATGAATCTTGGGCTTCTAAGCTTTCAAATGATATATAATTTATGATGATTACTAAAAAAATTTATAGAGAAAAAGGACAACAACAAAAAAGAGCGCCAAGCGTCCCACAGGTGGGACGGTGACAGTTAAGGGGTTAAAAGTCATTTTGTGTGTTTTTCTAACTAGCAGACACGCTTTGGTCAAATTGAAATCCACTCCATTCTTATCCTGGTTAAGAGAGTCAGCATCATCATCATCCGGACGTTCAGCTCCTCCAGCGTTTAAGAGCGGCTCTGCTGTCCAAGCTCTTCTTATTCTGCTGCATTAGGCAAACAGCTTTTGGATTTCATTGTTTTAAAATGGCTTCACTGAGCCCTGTTTCCTCGCTTTAGCGCTGATGAAAGCTGCAATAGAAGAGAATAGCCTCTGAAGCTCCACTCATTGTTGCGGGTGCCGTCGCAGTAATGAAGCGGAATGAGAGGCAGAAAGAGCCGAGGAGACGCAGCTGAAGGAACATGTGAAGTGCTTCTGGAGGACAGAGACACACGCAGCCTCACGACACACTCCCTCTGAGTCTTCATCTGCGGTGAAAACTGCAGCTCTTTTATTTATCTTGACTGTATGTTAAGTGTTTCCGTTGATGTATGCTGTATTAAACTCTCCTGTTATACCAAGAGACACGCAAAGGCACAATCATATCCTATTTGTTTTTGTGAACTCTTTATAAAATTAAAAGGCAGGCTGTTTGTCCCTCAGCCAAGAAAAAGTTTCCCATTTTAATAAAGTTCAGTGGAAAACTTTTCTTTTTTCAGACACTGCTGCTAGGTACGTGATTGCAGTGCGGTGATTGACGTGAAGTCATTAATTTAAAGCCCAGCTGTGAGGAAGAGCTCAGATAATTAGGCTCCGTTGAGGACGGGATGTCATCAGAACGCAGTTCCTCAGGCGCTGTCCGGCCGAGCCTGTACCGAGTCTCGCTGAGCGGCGAGGGGCCAACGGTTTGATCTGTTTTCAGAGGAGGCTCATGGCATCTGAAGAGCTGTGTGTGTGACTGAGATTGACTGCAGCACACAGCCGTGTGGAGTCTTCACAGCTGAAGATCACGTCTTCTCAGTTCACTCAGGGTGTTCTGTACGCTTATTCCTCTCTGCCATTATGTCATGGTTAAATTAACTTTTATTTTTTTCTTGTATGAATGTCATGTTGCCAGCTTTGTCTTTACATCATTTGATCAGTTCTGCTGTTTTTCTCTCCATGGGTCTGCTCCTCCTGAGGCTTATGAGCCAACGCTCTGCTGGAAAGTGAAGAAGAGAAATAGAGCTTTCCTCCTTCACTGCTGCTCTCGTTTAAAGCAACATCTGATTACACACACCCACACACACACACACTCTCTCTCTCACACACACACACATATGTGTGTCTACATAAAGAGCAACAAATGAAATACAGCAGTTTCTGTTGGGTTTGGAGGGGGAAAGGTCTCTGACCGCTATGAATTCTCAGGGTGCTGATCATTTGATTTACATGAGCTCCTTCCCAAGGCATCAGCACTCAGCATTCGTTATTCAGCTTTTAATATTTCATGGAGTTTTAAGGCTGGTTTTTATTCCCAGCAGGATATGGAGGAGACCCTGGAGGAGACCAGGGCCATGAATATGTACTGCCACTTCGCCACGGGCATCAGTGAACCCAAACACAGCCTGAACAAGACCCTGCTGGAAGCTCTTGACGGCTACAATGAAGCCAATGCGGCTCTGAACCTTGTTCTGTTCGAGGATGCCATGTCTCATGTGTAAGAGAGCCTCTGCTGATGGATGAACGCTGCAGACTGTGCAGCTTCTACCAGAAAACAGTTGGGGGTCGGTTAGGATAGTTAGGATAGTGGACTAGACAGCTGAACATGCTAAAGCCCTCTGAGAAAAGTTAGCAAGTTTCATATGATTTATACTAAAGATTATAAAGAAAATAAATAAATAAAAAAATTATATATATATATATATATATATATATATATATATATATAAATTATAAAAAAAAAATTAAAAAGAGGTAACCTCTACTGACAGCATCGTGAAAAAATAAGAAACGAATCTGCTTTCAGGTTTGTAGTAGTTTTTTGAGTTGAGTGAAGTCAGTGTTCATTTCAGTGAAGTTTGCTGTCAATTAATTGTCCTGCTATTTATTAATCAGCTTTAAACACACTATATAATGAATACTGGCTGTTGATAAACCAGTAGTGGTATCTAGCTAATTCTAGTGGTTGATTTTTCAGGACAAACTCTTTTTGTGGTTGAGGTTTGATTCTTCCTCTGCATGCCTCTGTTTGATCTTCTGACCCTCGTCTCTCCTGCTTCAGTCGGATGCTGGAGTCTCCACGGGGAAGAGCTCTGCAGAGTCTGACCAGGCTGGCGGTGTTCATCAGCTCCCTGGAGGTCTTTCAGATCACGCTGAAGCATCCCTGAGCTCAAGGTTCGCTCCGTTTATTAGCCGGAACCAAAACAAACCATGCTTCCATTGCTCCGAATCGCTCTGAAGCTCCACTGAAACCGCCTGCTAGTTGCCCTGTCGAATATTCCTCACAAAGCTCCTCGCCTCGCTGCAAATGCACACTCGGCCCTGCAAAAGTCTGAAAAATAATGCGATAATTAGCAACAACTAGATGAGCTCAACATGAGTTTGCAGAGCTCGTCAGCCTTCATGCCTGTATTGGTTCCAGGACGAGCGCTCATGCCATGTGACTGTTGTTTTGTGTATTTTTAGGCCGATCTGGGCACGTTGTACATTAAAGCTGGCGTGAAGAATATTTGCACGGTGCTCCTCATGACAGATGCCCAGGTCACGGATGAGGAGCTCCTCGTGTTGGTGAACGACCTTCTAGCATCTGCTGAGCCGGATGTTTGTGATGACATGGCTGCAAATATAAAGGAAATATACTCATTAGATTAATTCCAGCCCTTCCCTGAGGAAGATTCAGAAGCGTTTCTGATTTAAACTTTTTGGATTCGTTTCTGTGAATCATTGTTTCAAGAAGTTGATTCAGTGATTAGTTTGAATCACCTGTGAATGCTCACTGAAGTGCTCCGATAGCTGTTCTGAAAGTTAGTAAAAAAACAAATATGTAATAGAAATACGTAATGATCATTTATTATTATTAAAACAGCAACAACAACAACAACAATGATAATATAATGTTACATGGATGATGATTAATATGTATTTTTACTACGAATGTGCATATTATTTTAGTAACCAGTTTTTGATTTGAGTTCATCATTTGAAATTGTTTCAAAAAATTGATTCAGTGATTAGTTTGAATCGTCACTCAAATGTTCACTGAACTGCTTTTTACAACATTGTTTTTATTATTATTATTATTAATAACAACAAACAACAGTACTAATAACAATATTAAAATGATGATTTGATTCTACAATATTTTGTTGAAGGTTCTCTGGTTCAGATCACCCGTATAAGTCATCAAGTATCAATATATAATTGATTTTATTTTTCAGAGCACTGTATTATTCCATCGTAAGACTGATATCACGCTCTCTGATGTGTTCATCATCGTCACAGGTGAATCCCGGACCTGTTCCCTGACGACGAGCTGCAGGACATCATGGGCTCTTTAAGGAATGAAGTGCGTGGCCAGGGTCTGATGGACACCAGGGAGATCTGCTGGAAGTTCTTCATCGACCGTGTGTGTAGGCAGCTCAAAGTGTGTGAGCAGGAGTGACTGAGGAAGGCTGAGAGAAAGATTAGAGTGTAAAACTGCAGTGAGACTCGATCAGCTGTGTGTGTGGAGTGTCTGTAGTGACGGACTGCAGATATTCCAAACACACTGCACTCCTGTTACTTCTGAATGGGAGAGCGTGCAATGCACAGTATGGCGGAATAGTCCCGCCTTCTCAATAAAAGAGCCAATCACAAATCGGTAAAGTCCGGTTGCTATAGAAACAGTCAGGGTTCTGAAAGCCCATACACACTGGCTGCTCTAGCCTGAAAAATTAGCTCTTTTAACACTACTGGAGCAAAACAAACAACATTTATGAGGAAGTTGTTGTCAGATTTCATTTGTGATTTCAAATAAGTTTATTTTAATCGTAAGCTTGGCGAACAGTTTTGGGAGTGCATGCACTTGCATGTGACGTTTGAAAGACGGCCGCCGCGTGACATGACTGTCTGACAGGGCTTTGGTAGTGAGTACCGTTTTTTTTTTTATTTTTATGTAAACATGATCTGGACTGTTGACTTGGGCCAATATTAAATTTTTTGTTTGTTTGTTTTTTTGCTAATAGACTGCAACCACTTTCTGGTTCTGGAAGTATGTTTTCTATTCATTTTTCCCCAGGGATTTTAAAAAGGTCTTTGATAAAGTGTTATGAGCCATGAACCAACCAACCAGCTACGAGGAGAGTCACAACATTACAGACTTTGATTTGAAGAAAAAAAGGTTTTGAAAACTGGATAAAAAGGCAGCGATATAAGACTGTGACCTCAACAGCTTCAGTGAGGGAAAGAACTACAATCCCAGGAAGCACTGCAAATTAAAAATGATGGAGAAATATAAAACTATTAATTTAAAGTTGTCAGTTGTATCTATAGAAACTATATATTTTAAGTTTATTGCAAAATATGCATTTATATACATGTTTACATACTGACTTGATTACATCATTTGTGGTGCATCATGAGAGTGGGCGGAGCTACACTTTTATTTTAACCACAGTTATTTTAAAAATAAGTTGAATTACCATGAACAGATTCAACAACAGCATATACAGTTGATTAACAGGCAGAGAACTGTTAAAAATCAGTTTCCCTGCAGAGAAAATGAATGTTGCGCTCTGTTGCACCATGCGTTTCTCGTCTCTTTTCTCTTTTTAAACTCAAGACCACTCCACTAACACTTTTAGAGACATTTTAGCAGTCAGCCCTGAGTCAGGTTTAGAGGAAGCTGGTATTAGATTGAAACACCGCCTCCCTGTGTTTGACTGGCGTCCTGCAGGTGGCGCTGTGTTTCTGTCCAGTGGGCAGTAAGCTCAGGGTTCAGCAGGAAGTCATGGACTGGTTCCACGAGTGTCCACAGGAGGCGCTGGAGTCGGTCAGTCTGTGGTTCCTGCAGGACGGTGAGCACATCAGCTCAGAAGCAGGATTCTGTCATGATTTCTGAGATCCAGTTCAAAGCTCTTGGCTGATTAGACAGACACACCTAGAGAGTAATGCGTCTCAACGCCGTCTAACACATTCAAGTGTGATTTTGTGTGAGAGTGTGAGGTGCCTGAAGTCATGAAGGACATAATTAGATTGGCCGAGCGCTGTGCAGTCAGTTTCTGCTTTATATTTCAGGAGAAAATGAAACGGCTGGGACGGCCCAGTATTATGACATTTCTGGCAATAATCTGGTAATTATATGTAATGTATGAACTGCATTTTTCCACTGATTTAGTCAGAGGTGAAGACTCAGTGAGTAAATTCATGGCCTACATACATGTTTATTTATTATTATTGTTAGTATTATTATTTAAAATAATTATGGTGCAGGTGAAAGGGTTAAGAATAATTATTTTCCAGAAGGGAAAGCATGATTAGCATTGAAAGCATCAGAGAAAGTGCTTGCAGCTCTGCTATAAGCTCTTCATTTCCATTAGCTCATGTATATTTTGAGCGGTCAGCACACGTTCTTTATTAGTAGGTCCTCTTGAATGTAAATGAAACATGCACCTCTCATGAGGAACCGGCAGGAGTCTGATGCGGTTCAGTGTTTTTCGGTGTCGGATGAGCTTGAAGTGTTCCTGTCATTCTCCTGACAGCGCTAATGGAGCACGTCTGTCAAAAACATCACTGCTTCTGTTGATCTGTGATTATTGTGTGAGGAAGGTGCCTTTCTCTTCAGTCGTGTGTTTTTGTGGTAATTGTGGCTTGTAAGGTGAGCATCACTGCTACAGTTGCTCATAATTTCTGTGGAGGATTTGATCCTGTAAGCCTGAGAACAGCAGATTTCAGCTCGTTTCTTTCCGTTAGCACAGGTTTTGTGTTTCTTTTTGGAGCTGATTGATCACAGGCCTCAATACTCATCAGTTTCTGAAGGGAAGAAAGCATTATCTGTGGATTATTTTGTCAATATTGATGTAAAAACTGAGGAGCATGAGCTCAGATCAGTGAGGCCTATGATCAATCAGTTCCAGAAAGAAACACAAAGCCTGTGCTGATTTAAGAGTCATCATATTTTACCAGTGTGATATTAGACTTGTGATCCTGCTCTCTCTGGATGAAGAGGATCATTACAGGCGCTTCATGTTGTTTGAGGAGCAGAGAAACCTGCTGTCTGACTGCACTTTCTGGCCAATTAGTCCTCCACCGTCTTCACCTCCTATTCATCAGCTTAATTACCCACATGATAGCAACTTGATTTTGTGGGTATTGTAGGCTTTCGCTACCCGAGAACAGTTCATCTCTGACGTTTTCTTAAAGCTAATCAGCTCGTTTGGAGGCTGGAGAAAGGAAGCAGATTGTAGAGGAGTCTGGGATCGCTGTAGAAGAGCTGTATTTGACTGTTTGTTTGCTTCAAGAGCTGCATCATGTTGCATGGGATTGCGTCTGACAGCGGTTTCCAGTTAATTGCGTATTTCGCCCAGTTTTCTCTCCTGATTGGCTTTTCCCAATCGGACTCGGTTTGAGGAAGTGCCAGCAGCTCAAGCCATTGTGACGAATGACAACAGAAATAGTTCATCCGTCCTGTCTCTGTGAACAGTGCTTCTTCACAATCGAGTGATTGTCTTCTGTCAATTAAAACTGAGCGCTCATTTCTCTGATAATATCACTAATATGATTTAACAATGAGGCTAGAACAAAAACAAATAGCATGTTACTCAGAACAGCTGCTGATGCAATTAGCTGATAACCGTCAGCTTCCTCAACTACTTTAACACGGAATAATAAATACGGCACATATAATATTATGATGCCACTTTATACATAGTTACTGCGTTAGGTATCATTAACAATATTTTAGTTTAATTAGGTGGGTGTGTGTGTGTGTGCATGTTAGTGTGTGTGTGTGTGTGTGTGTGTGTGTGTGTGTGTGTGTGTGTGTGTGTGTGTGTGTGTGTGTTCACACTGTTGTGTGTGTGTGTGTGGGTGTGTGTGAGTGTGTGTGTGTGTGTGTTGTGTAGGGTGTGTGTGTGGTGTGTTGCTGTGTGTGTGTGTGTGGTGTGCTGTGTGTTTGTGTGTGTGTGATGGTGTGTGTGTGTGGTGTGTGTGTGCTGTGGTGTGTGTGTTGTGTGTGTGTGGTGTGTGTGTGTGTGTTTGTGTGTGTGTTGTGGTGTGTGTGGTGTCGTGTCTGTGTGTTGTGTGTTTGGTGTTAGTGTAATGTGTGTGTGTGTGTGGTGTGTGTGTGTGTGCTGTTAGTGTGATGTGTGTGTGTGTGTGCTGTGTGTGATGTGTGGTGTGTGTGTGTGTGGTGTGTGGTGTTTGTGTGTTAGTGTGATGTGTGTGTGTGTGTGTGTGTGTGTGTGTGTGTGTGTGTTAGTGTGATGTGTTTCATGAAGTCTACTGCGAAGTCGAGCCTAAGAGACAAGCTCTGAACAAAACCAATGCAGAACTCGCCACCACACAAGAGAAACTCTCCATCAAAAATCAGTGTAAGTAGGGTTTTATACGTCACACTCAGTTCTGATGGCTCTGGAGAACTCGAAACACAAGTCAAACCTGATCAACATGGATACAGCTTTAATGGCCTCATATTAACTGTGGTTTTATATTACATTGTTTACTTTCTAAAAATTAATTTGTCACACCACTGTTCTATTTAAAATAAATTATTGAAGGCAAAAGGTGGAAAGTGTAGAAAAACTTAAAAGAAACATGATCTAAAATGTGCATTTGTATGTTTTGTTTTTTTCTTTTACCTAAAATATTAAATTCAGTATTCATTCATTTATTCATTCTTATATGATCGTTCTTTTGTATCCTTATTTACACCTTATTTATATTCTATACTGTATATTTCTGTATTTCTATAGTATATTTCTAAATTCACTTTGGCAGGATTCTGAATACCTCAGACTCTATAAATGTGTGTAGACATGCATCAACTACAGATCAGTCTGATTGCTGCCAAACTACAAGCTTTTCTCTCCGATACTGTTCTGTACAGTAATCTAACTTTACATATACAGTATTCACAGCTAAAGTCCTGCGGTTTTAACAAATGTCCCTTCATCGTCTTACCTGAGTTTCCTCCTGAGTTTAGTCTTTGCAGATGTAAAGTTTATTTTTAACAAGTAAATATATTGTGATTAAAACTTCATTAACCCTGTTTTTTCTTAAAACATCATCTGTCTGTGTTCTTCCCCTGACTGCGACTCAATAATGAGAACTTGGCGAAGTTTGAGAAAGCCACAGCAGGGAAGCTACGATGCCAACAGGAGGCTGAGACCACATCGCTCTCGCCAGCCGCCTGTGAGCCTCCTCCTTCATTAAGAAAAACATAGATGAGCCAGCAAAACAGAAACAAATCCGAGCAATGATTAAAATGCGGCAAACCCCCAGAACAAGTCATTGATGCTGTGTGTGCAGGCGTGCATCAGTGCTGTGTCAGCAGGAGAACACACAAACACACTCGTGCAGCGGCGCTAGCTCTGCCTGAAGCAGTCATTCATTAAAACCTTTGTTTGTGCCGGGAGTAATTGTGATCTAAACGTGTGCGGTGTGGTGTTGACCAGGGCTTGAAGGTCACACCTCTGCGGGCAGCAGACAGAAATACAGCACAAGTAATGTTGTTTTCAGGATAGGTTGTGCTGGGACATGCACAGACATTTTGAGGGGCACGGGCTCAAGCAGAAAAAAGGGCACTTATTATATTTATTTAAATTATTTTCTAAACAAAATGTTGTAAATACATTAGAGGTTTGCGTTATTGACAAAAAATAAATAATAAATGCATATAATTAATATCTTAAGGTCAACCGTGGACAGCTGTCTCCTAAAGTTTGTGATATCTTCATATTCTGTGTGGTGATCAGTTCACAGCAGTTACTCTTTTCAAATAAGTTTAAATTGATTTTTACCTTTATAAAGCCTTTTTTTTTTTCTAAAAGTGTACATCATCTCTTAAACTGAATCAGTCATTTAGAATAATAAGTAATTCACCAAGCAAATTAAATCAGTATTGACAGAATTAATCTTTGTAATGCGGAGAAAACACAAAGCTGCATCTGAAGTGGCATTTAGATGCATTTACACACAGTTTAATGCAGGACACGAATGTATTTAACCTGCAGTTACAATTAATACCGTTTTAATATTTTAAACATAAAACGTTGAATACTGATATTTGAAATCATTAAAAATAAATAAATAAATAAATGAAAAGATACTTTAAATGTGAAATTAAAAAGGCCAGTAGGTGGCAGCAAGTCGCTGTTAATAAATGAGTCAATGCGACTGAACGAATCATTTAAACGGTTCAGGAACAAAACAGTGTCATGTTGCTCAGAGACGCAAACTTGGAATATATTTGTTGACAAAATAGAGCAAAAACAGTCAATATTGTGTTTAAAACGTAAATGTTTTAATATTAAGTTCTTGTTTATTGAACTGCTGTATAAAATCAATATCACATTTGTAATCATGCTGCTTTTTGGTAAAAAAAAAAAAAAAAAAAAAAAATGTTTGCACCTCATACTGAAACAGATCAGTGCCGTCCACTTTCTCAGCGGCGCTGCTTCCCGAAGGATTTTCCCATTCTGGAATTTTTAAAAAGCCTTGAACCAAACCAACCAGCTACGAGGAGAGCCACAACATTACAGACTCTGAGTGGAAGCAGGAAAAGGTTTTTTTTTTTTTTTTTTTTTCAAAAATGTATATCCATGTATGAATATTTAAGTGAGGTGCTTCATGGGAGTGGGTGGAGCTAAAGAGCTGAAAATACTGTCAACAGACAGAAAACAAACACATTTTCACCATGTTTTTGGGAGTAAAATGTTGTGTAGATCAATGTGAATGAAATATAAACAAACCTTCAGAATATAGAGAGGAATAAAACTGTAAAGTTTGCTGTGTGTGTGAGAATAAACTCTTCAAAGATTTTGATTGGAATTGAAATTGATAAAGTTAAACATGTATTTTGAATGTTTTCTTTCCACTAGTCTGAAAACAGACATGATATGGAAGCAAAACAGACCAAAATCACAAAACTGACCAGTGCTTGTTTTTCCTGCAGTGTCTCGTCTTAAAACAACAGCTGTACAGTATGAAGGTTTTTTAAAGCTCTGTTCTCTTTAAAATAGTAACTGTGTTGTTTATTCACCCTCACATCCGTCCAAATCCATATGTTGTTGTTGTTGTTGTTGTTGTTTTCATAAAACACAAAAGCTGTACCCTTAAAAAAAAAAAAAAAAAAGAGCTTCAGCTTTTGGTAACACACACACATGTAGCCTATATGAGTATATTAGCACAGCATTACTGTCTGTAATTGGCTGGAAGGTCAAGCAGGTGTTTGTACGGTGCCCAGGAGCTGACATGTTCACTTCACTTAGTTTTCTCGTGTCCACGAGTTTAATGCGTAAACAAACCTGCGTGACCATAGCAACCCGGAATTATGGATTCATTCATATTTATTCTGAATTAAGAAATTATTATATTATTTATTATAGAAATTATTATATTATTAAATTATATTAACCATAGGCCTTGGCTACCAGACTGTATTACATGTGATAGTCAGCATTCAAATCCATTAACTGATCATATTTGTCCCATATTATTTGTATATTATTATTATTATTATTAGCCTCTTAAGACCCTGTGGCCTTAGACGAGGACATTATATTTTAGTGAATGTATCTGAGACTATACATGCCACAGTCTTCAGGGCTTTTCAGAGATATCAAATGATTGGATGTTTCACTATGAACAGTCCTTGGTCATCAAAAATGTCTGAAATTAATTTAGTGACACTCTTATGGAAAATGATCATATTTTGTAATTATCATTTAAATCTGTCTAATTTCTAAATTGTGTGTCATAAATCAACATCTCAGGAAAATGTTATCGGGTTTCAAATCAAAATATGAGTTTCTGTTACGAAACAGGACGTTGATTTCACACATGTCCTCATATGAGGACACCGGGACTAAAAGCAGTTTATTACGCATTTTGGGAGACATAACAAATGAATAGGGAAATAAATTATATTTCAATATTCTACGAAATATTATATATTATTATGAAAATCCTGCCAATTATTACTCCCATTATTACACTTCTTTTTTCATTACATGTTGCCCCAAAACACATTAATATGCAAATTAGACTTAGTTTATAGATACATTGTATGTAATGAGAAAACCCCTTGATGGCCATTTTACACACATTTTGCAGAAAGAAAAATGGTATATGAAATCATTCTGTTATAATATCTTTAAACAAAGGTAAAAAAAAAAAATCTTGAAAACTAAAAATGTATTGGTGATTTAAAAAATCTATTGTTTTTGCCTATGCATGTTCATTCATGTTTTTGTTTCTTTTTTTTTTTTTTTAAATAAATCGAGTCCCAATGTCCTTTACCGAGGACATAGCATAACTCATAACTTATGAATGTCATTTTTTATTTTTATTTATTTATTTATTCATTATTTTTTAATGCTCTAAACAATGTAAAGACATGGAAAAAAACATTTTCCTAGAACTTTATTTTTTCAGGTCTTAAGAGGTTATTATTGGTAATATTTTTATATTTGTTTATATTCATTTGTTCCCTTCATTTCAATCTCTTTATTTAACATTCTGAATACTTTTGTAAATATTAGCCTACTGTAAATGCTCAACATGGAATTTTTGCTGGAATGCAGTTTAAATTTAACATACATTTAATTTTATTTCGGCTAATTAATAGACAGTAATTATAAATACTATAGTGTTTCATTGAGGTATTAATCATTCACATGAAAATACAACACACTCATTTATCATCACACATGCGCATAAATTAAATCATAAAGTCAAAACTTTAAATAAACTTAATATTAAATTAAATGTTTAATGTTAATAAAAATGTTTTATCCATCTCTGATAATCCCGGGTTGCTATGGTCATGCAGGTTTGTTTTATGCACTAAACTTGTGGACACAAGAAAAATATGTTGTTCCCTTAACATAGCATCTAGAGGCCATGACTGAGCTCAGTGAACGATCATGTCAGCTCACAGGCACCGTACGTTTGTGCCACAGGCTTGAACTTCCTCATTAAGTTTCTCGGTTTCCACATTTTTTTTTTTTTTCTTATTTTACTTCCTTTGCTCTTCCTGAAATGTCTGTCTGATGCTGAAGCATTCATTTGCGAACAATCTGCAACAGACTGAATAAGTGTTTTTGAATAACTGACAGGAAGTGAATGTGGTTCTTTTGAAATGTTCCTTAATGAAGCTTGGTTGATTAGTGTTTCCTAGCTGAGACACTAAAGATGGGGAGACACTGCCGAACACTTAATTAATATTGAAAGCTGTAAGAAAAGCGTGACAGTCCCTCAGCACCTGCTTCATCCTGGAGTTTCTCCGGCTGATCGGTCACTCCAGCCAGCGTTGCTGGATTTATAATTAGATCTTATGCAACGCTTTCTTATTTTGATGTTTTTTAGAAGAGTTGTTTATGTTCCCTAGCTTGAGTTTTACATCACGTAGTACCAACATAACTGCACTGAGCAAACGTGTGCAGTTTTGATATTACGGTGAGAGATGTGTGTTAGATGAAGTAAATGTCACTGTGATCGGTCTCGTCTAATGAGGTTGAAAGAGTACAAAAATATTCTACTCAAGTAAAAATACTGTTATATTAATGAAATTTTACTGAAGTACAAGTAAATGTACCGGTCTAAAAATCTACTCAAGTAAAAGTAAAAAGTTACTCATTTAAAATTTACTCAGATTAAAAATTACTACTTAGTTACATTTTAACAGCGGGAGGGAAGTAAAAATGGGACCAAGGGTGTCAGACTCAGTTCCTGGAGGGCCACAGTCCTGCACAGTTTAGACATAACACTAATTAAACGGTGGCAGCAAGTCACTGTTAATAAGTGAGTCATTGCGACTGAACCGAATCATTTAAACAGTTGATTCATTCAGGAACAAAAACACTGTCACGTTGCTCAGAGATGCAAAACTGTGCATTGGTGGCTGTGTTTGGAATTATTTTTGTTGCGAAATAGAACAAAAACAGGCAATATTGTGTCTAAAACGCAAGTCTCTAAATTAACTTCTTGTTTTTTGAACTGTTGTAAAAAAAATCTATATGAAATCATGCAGACTTTTGGAGGAAAAAACGGCACTCTTCGTGTTATATTGATTTACTATACGAAATAATATAAATATATACATTTTCTGCCCCTGTATCTTCAGTTTGTTGGTGATCATTCTTAATGCATTAACAGACTGAATGACTCAGTGAAAGAGCGATTCTAGTCTAATCTACTAGACTTCATGGCACTTTGTAGGAGTGTTTTGTTTGGTTTTTGGCAAAATACTGATAATGTCAAATCGCACATCGTTAAAACAACAATTATGATATTTATCACACACTCTGCACCACTGTCTTTTTGGCTAATTTGTGCAGAACCTTTTGTTAAACTGTCAAAGCTTAATTTTAACCACCAATGCAGCGATGCAAGTATTAACCTTACCTCTACATGCTTGTGAAGGGTTGATGTCGAGATTTTATAAGCTGCTAGCTTGGTCTCCCTAAACAAACACAGCTTACACTGCATAACAGAAGATAAATATGGCTAGGGCTTCACTTCATTTCCTTCGAGTTCAACTTCAGCAGAATACGACGGGGTCTGGTTTTCAGCTGGGTATGCACCATGACTCTCTGTCCGTCTGCATCGTTCTTGTGATTTTAGCGCCAGTTTGCTTTCCTGCCCATTATTTACTGCAGTAGTTTCCAGGGAGCGATTTTTATTATTATTATTATTATTATAATTTTTTTACTCCGTAATGTGTTTTAAAATGAAGTACAAAACTTCAAACTAAATATACTTAAATAAAAGTAAAATTACAGATTTTAAAAAATACTTTAAAAAGTATAAGTACACAAAAAGCTACTCAATTACTGTAACGTGTGTAAATGTAATTCGTTGCTTTCCACCTCAGCTGTTAATCTGTGTATATTGATCTCTGCAGCCGTTCAGATGCCCTCTCATGCCCCGTGGCTCTTGTTTTCATGAATCTTCACACGTCTTTCTGTGTCTTTTACTTTGTATTCAAACCTTACAAAGCAGCAGAACAGCTTCAAAATCACTTTGAAACCTCTGGAGGACAACCTCACAGTAAATCACTGACAGCTGTGCTTGCCAGAATTTTGCCATGAAAGTACAGTAGCAACATTTTTAGTTTAACTTGAATTTATTTTAATTTATTTATTTTATTTAACTTGAAGTATATTTCATTAACAGAAACAATGTTACTTAACCAAATTACTAAACTACTATACATTTATAATATACAGACAAACATCATAAAGTCTGGGTGCCATGAAATAATACAAAGATGATAAATAAGCAACATGTCGTCCCTGTTTGCAAGCAGAAGCAAACACACTGATATCAGCATCTGTTCATCATTTATAAAGAAGCACAAAGCCATCACTGACTCAAATCATCTAATCAATTGGAGCATGAGCCGCAAGTTATCAAGACTTGAACACAGCATGAACTTGATTTTTCTTTTTTTTCTTTTTTTTTCATCTCATTTTGGACTTCATTTAATTTAATTTTTTTTTTTACCCATCTAACTGCAGCACAGCATTCTTCACTTTAATATTCACAAGAACAGCTTTGCAGACATAAATGGAGAATAGATAAAGAATGTTTAGTTAATTCGAACGCTGGTTTTCTTGTGTTTCCAGTCATCATGCTGACAAGATACAATCTACAGCTATCAAAAAATAATTGCCTTTTCCTTTGTGTACAGATTTCTGCAGAGAAATCCTGATCTTGACCTGATCAGAGCTAGTTACAGCAGTGTCTCATTAGAGAGTGAGAGAAAAGCAGAAGAGTATTAAATGAAGTTCTTTCAGTCCTCTCTTTGTGTTTTTTTCTCATGAAATGTATGTGTTTGTGTGCTCCTCACGTCCAGGCCTTCAACGGGGTCTTTCAAAACACCGTACTCTGTTATTCACCTGAACAAGAGGATGAAGCTCTGGCAGCAGGGCCCAGAACCATATGAGGATAGGGCTTTACCAACTCTCTGTCCTCATCATATCTTAATATAGACTCGTTTTGACTATTATTATTATATGGTACCACTTTAGTTTAGGGACCAATTCTCACTATTTTTATAGACCCTACATATTTTTATTGTTTATTGTGGGTGAACCATTCTTATAATATTAGAATTTGTCTGTTGTATTCTCTTCATCACAGATGATATTAGGAACTCAAAATGACCAAATGAATAGTAATTATACAGGCATCCATCAGTTAGTTGATTGTTGAAGTGCATTACTGTACATCGAGCAATTCCTGTCTCTGCTATTCTGTCTTAAACTTGTATTGCTCTCTAAACAACTTGAGACAGGCTTCAGCTTCACTGAGAATCTTCAGGAGGTTTCCTGCTGTTCTCCAGCACACCGTCAGTGAATCTGTTCTCATCTAAGAGTCCACGAGTCCGTAACGTGCTTAAATCTGCCATTATGATATAGCGTTTCCCATAAGCAAGGCTTTCTGGGTTCATGAGTCGTCATCCTTCTCCGTAATGAAAGAACAGCTTCTCTCACTGCGTTGCTCTTCTGAGAGGAGATAAATGTAAGTGTACAACAGGAAATCCTCCGTCCTGCTGCATAAGCACTTCTGAAAGTCTGCTTTATGAAGAGGCACACTCATGTTTACTCGGCAGTCTTTGTTTTGGATTTGATTAGTGTTCTGACAATGTTGTATCTGAACTCTTTATTCTGTCCAGGGCTTACATCTTTATCATCATAATGTTTGATAAGATTCATTGTGTGAAATAATGCATACTAAAAGAGTCATACTTGTGTTATTGATGAAAAGCGGAGACATCGAGTACATGTGGAAAGTCCTGCGGCGTGATGTGCTAAACTCCAGCTAAAGATTATTTAAATGGCTTTCTGTTAATTATTTATTATTATTATGCATGCAGCTTTTATGGCTTGTTTTATGGCGACGTTGTTTCAGGCTCTGTCTGCCATGGAGGAGTTTCATAACCTGGACCGTGACATTGAAGGGTCGGCCAAACGCTGGAAGAAATTTGCAGAGTCCGAGTGTCCTGACAGGAAAAAGACAAGAAAATCTTCCGACAGTCCTGTCAACAGTAATTTTTTCTACATCATCATTATATTCCTGATCATTCCTGCTTTATAGATGTCACCAGCGGCCTTTGGTCAGCGGTCAGTAGTTCTGTGTTTCTACAGTCTGTGATGCTTGACCTTTATGGAGACGCAGGTGGGGTTAATATAGTAAGACAGCGCAGGCCAGCGTCTAAACCAATCAGCTTCCACAGATCTCCCGCGTGGGTCATTCCTGACTGTGTGCTCTTTATTATGATACAGAAGTTCATCATTATTACAGTGTGATCATAATAAGCTCTTCAGTCTGCAAAAAGCCAAGCAGCGATTCTTTCTCCCTTCAGAGATTCGGTGGAGGAGAAGCTGGACATGTGGTGGTGTGTATGTGGTGGGACGCTCGCTGGACTTCGCCGTGTCTTATGTTCTTCATCTTGTGTCCTGGAGTCGACCCACTGAAGGACGTGGAGAAACACGGTACAGATGCATGTTAAGAGCATTTACATCATGCCACCAAAATGCTTAAGTAATGCCTGCGATTTTCAAGCTAATGTTTCATTTTGAGATTTTTAAAATGACCCCCTTAAGATCAGCAGATACCTGCGGTCCAGACCAATACATTCTGAGCATTTGCCAGCTTAAACTAAACCGTAGTGTGTTTGAGAGTCTGTCAGTGTGAGCAGGCTAATTATCCTGTCCAGACTTTTCCTCAGAGGCAGATGCAGCTTCATTCATAGTCTTGTGCTGTCTGTCCATGAATATTAAAGTGTCAGAATCTAATCACACACCAGCACACAGAACACCTCGCATAACTTCAGATCTCCAGTCTGACGGCCTGTTTTGTTCTTTAATAACATCCTTCAGGAAGAAAACTGGGATACACGTTCGACAACAGAGATGTCCACAGTGTTCCGCTGCGTCAGGGGCAGGAGGCGGTGGCAGCGAGAGAGGGACACTGGGTCATTTTACAGGTAAAACACTACAGCAGCCTGCGGTAAAACCATCACATTTACCTCAAAACACACAGATCTGCATTGTTGAGGTGCAGAAACACTTAACACATGGACAGCATCATAACCAGACCCGCAGTTCTAGACCCGCTTCAGCTGTCTGGAAATAAAGTCGACTGAAAATAAAACTAAATGAGATAAACATTAACTGAAACTATATATATAAAAAAGTTCAGAGCGCTCATTTGTGCATCTTCATGACCGCTGTTAATGCACAATCACCGTTTAATGTCGACTCACTCTAATACTTTGTCCACCTTATTTTTCAAGGCAGAAGTAAGTTGTTTTCTGTGAATGTGTGAGACTTCTGGTTCATTAGCCGCTGCAGGGAAATAATGAGAAGAAAACAAAGTACTGTAAACGGTACAACAGTTTGCACTACAAACCAGTGTGTTCATAATTAATATAATGCATTAAAATAATATGGTAAGACACACCAGTTTGCAATATCAAGCAGCAAAACGAGCTGATTTGTCCAGCTGAGAACAGCTGGAAGCGGTTGAGACCGGAAGCCGGACACATTTACAGATGGAAAAATAAGGTGGATAAGATTTCCATTCCAACTGAACTCATATATGCTGTCGGTTTCAGAGCAAGTAAAACTGTGACATTTCATTCTTTGACGCACTAAAAACGGCAGTACATATACTTACTTACTGACAACCCGCTAAAATAAAAGCTCGCTGATTTCAAATGTTGAAAATTCATAAAAAAAATAAATAAAAAAAATAAAACTTAAAATAAATAAATAAATCAAATGTAAATAATAGCATTGTATTTTTAAGTCTAATAATAGCATTGTGTGTGTATGGGTGGATGGGTGTGTGTGTGAGTATTATTCACAGAGGAGGAGTGAGTTCTGTGATCCTACGAACCTGGGAACGTGCTGCTCACATAGTTGTCTGCTGTAAATAAAATTAATTTTATTTACAAAATGTATTCTTATTATCGTGTAAAATGCATTTAAAAATACTTATTATTATGTAAAATATATATTCTTATTATTCCAAGCATATTTTATAATATATAATCCTATTTATTATTTGATTATTTAAATCTCCTGTTTAAAAAGACACTCTATAGAGGTATATAATTGTACGTGATATAGTTATGTAGCTTATATATCCGTTTATAATACACATTTTAAAACTGTATTGCATACCTGCTGCTGCCATAATAAAGACCCATTTCAAATGTTTGCATGGTTTTCTTCTCTTTCCTCTCCCAGTCGCTGTTAGCAGTTATGAAGTATTGTTCTTTTAAATATTTTACAGCATTTCAGAAATAAGTATAAGGATTTTAACTGGGGTGGTGAGAGAAAAACACTGGCATCCTGGATTCGGACGGCAATTAAATCACTACCCCCTGTAAATGGTGAAAATCACTTACGTCCCCCTGAGAAACAATTACCATCCGAATAGGGCTTAATATTAAATGATTTGCAGCTTCATCTTACTTCGCTCTCTTTAACGTTGAACTGAGGCTTCGCGCTCTCCTTCTGTCAACAGGGAACCCCACCTACTTTGATTTGATTGTCCATCTCAATCATTTTGATATTTACGAGCGCTGTTAGACCCCAGGCTTTGATCTGAAGTGCCAAGTATGTGCAGTGGTCGCGAGCGCATCCGTAGACTAGCGCAAGTTAATTCTCACACATTAATAGTATTTATAGCTCCTAATAGGCTGTGTGATTATGAGAAGTTATTACCTCAAAATGTATGTCAGTATGCAGTTTCCCCTATTGCTCGTGTGCCAGCGATTATCCCTCTGCGTTCCACTGTTGGCACGCATGCCGTAGGTTGCCAACCCCTGGTCTAGCCAAACCATGCACACAGACGGGAATGGAGTGATGGTCATTAGGACTGCAGGATGGAGCAGCGCGTCTTTTCGGCAGCTTCCACTGCGACTGAGCAGCCCCACACTGCTCACCGCTGTGATGGGGAAGGACCTGGAAAAGGTGGTCAAAAATTAAAGTGAAAAATAAGTTAAGCATTGCTTCGTGGAACATTCGCACACTGCTGGACCTGGCCGAAACTCATGACAGGCCCCACCGCAGGGCAACACTGGTGGCCCTGGAGCTCGCAAGATACAACATCGACATAGCAGCTCTCAGTGAGACCAGACTACATGGGGAGGACTCTGGCTCTGGTACTCTTTAACACTCTGAGGCCGACTAATGCTAATATGCGTTTTGAGGCGTCTTCTCCTGATAACACCAAAAAGGACTTAAATTACACTTTCAGTTTTGATCGTACAGAAAAGAGCAATACATCAATCAAATCTGTAAAGGGTCTAATTTTATTTGTATACACATAATAACAACAAAACTTTGTGCATTTATAAAATAAAGAAAACAAACAGAGTGTGCTGTCTGCAGCCTTGGTCTGCAGTGATCATCATTTAGAAACGCGTCAATAAAATGAACTGTAACTCAGCAAATACTCAACACAGAGACATGAGAGAGATATCTATAGAAAGCTTGACATGTCTACTTTTAAACTAAACAAGTCTTATCGAAAACAAATATTCTGTGATAACGTAATCCATATGAAGCCAACTTGATGTCCAGTCTTTCACGTCTGTCTTCATTATATCTAATTATATATGGATAATTGATGCAGCGGCTTGATCAAGCAGAGATCCTAAACATGAGTAAGTTTTTTTTTTTTTTTTTTTATTATCCTACTTGTATTAGTTTTCACATGACCTGTACACATTTTACTAGTTAGACTTTTTTCAAACTATAATTCCTGACTAAATGTATAATCAAGTGAAACATTATAAAGTTTCATTCGCAGCATCTAAATGTCTCACCATGCCAGGATGTTTTTTTTTTCTTTTTTTTATGTTATATAACATAAACAGCAATACGCTATATTATATATATATATATATATATATATATATATATATATATATATATATATATATATATATATATAATATTGTTGCTAGCCTAATATCAGTAAGAATTGCTAGACAAAACTTTACTGAGATAGGCTATTCTCTGTTCACGAATATAGCCACATATGTTTATAACTATATATACTGTATAAGCCTACATACAAAGCATGCTTTTGTTTATGAATGTAACAAAGCTAAATAAATATCTACTCTTTTTTTTTTTTGTACTCTTTTTTATTTATTTTTTTATAAATAAGTACTAGTATCAGTGACCATTACAATAATGTTAATAATGTAGTTTAAAAATAAATATTTTGTCCTCAGAGACTTTCTTGTAACTCTTCTCTCTCAGTCACACACCTGGCTGAAAGGCTCATTATGCAGCTCATTATGCGGGCCTTTGTCTTCTCAGGTGTGAATCACAGCATTATGCATGATGACACCTTCTCGCATATACCTTTCCTACACAAAAAGTGTCTTAAAAATATTTTAAATCAATATATTTGTTGAGAAAAGGTTGTTAGAAAACTATTTAAAATAATAGTTACGAAGGTTAAGATTGATAAGTTAAAATTTAGTAAGTTAACATTTAATACACAACATTTAGATTAACAGTTCATGTTACAGATACATATATGTGGTTAAAACATTGTGTCATTTTGATTTGTGAATTGACTTCATTACCCAGGATGCATTGAGCAATGGTAAAGG
The DNA here is from genome assembly GCA_024542945.1 of allo-octoploid hybrid of Carassius auratus x Cyprinus carpio. NCBI lineage: Eukaryota > Metazoa > Chordata > Actinopteri > Cypriniformes > allo-octoploid hybrid of Carassius auratus x Cyprinus carpio. Next base: position 24,504,918 of record CM045032.1, read on the forward strand.
TCATGTGATTCACGGGAGGGTTTGTGAATGGTTCTGGTGAATGCTACAACGACCATCTTGGGAACGATTTGCTGAACAAGCACACGCTGTACTTTACTTTCGCTTTCCTTTTTTCCCATTAAAACGTATGAAACGAAGCAACGTCTCACTTCGTTATTCTTAGTTTCTAAGACGATAAATGTACAACAATATTGTTTTCTGTGAGTGAGTAATCAAGATGATTTTCACATCATTTTGAAGCAAAAACTCTAGGCTTCAAAATCTGTTCTCAAAAGTCCTGTGAACAAATGTTCTATAGGTGTTTTATTGCCTTATTTCAGTGACTTCAAAATTTTAGTTTTTCACTAACCACACATAAACGTCACTTTCTCAAAAGCACAATCATGTACATACATGCTGCTCACATATTATTGTAGCCCAGTTTGCGCTGATTGCAGTGATATTATACTTTAGCCATTTATGTGTTTATAAGCAACTGAAAAAAACATAAATATCAGGGCATGTCAAAACTTCTCTAGGCCCCCAAAACACCCTCAGGCCCCAGAGGATTAACATCCTCCTCTCTGCCATCACTGCCTCTTCCATCGTGTCATGGGGCATAAAGATGGTGTCCATGTGAAATACCGACTTGACGGTAGCCTTTTCAACGTCCGTCGACTCCAGGCCTGCACAAAGATAAAGACCCGCCAAATCTGTTCAGTATGCTAATGACTGTGCCATTTTGGCCCACAGCCCGGACTCTATGCAGCACTCCCTAAATACAATATCCAGTCTGTACCAATCTTTTGGCCTACAGGTTAACACTCAGAAAAACGAGGTCATGTCCTATCTCTCCACCCCCGCCCCCATACCCCCCAGTTTTCACATAAATGGTGTTCAACTTAAAACAGTGGACCACTTCACCTACCTCAGCTCCACCTTGTCCTCATGCTGCTCCCTTGACACAGAAATACACACCCACATAAATACAGCCTCATCATCTTTTGGACTTTGGACGCCTACGTAGCAGGGGTTTCGAAAACCTTAACCTTAAGATCAGTACCAAGGTTGCTGTTTACAACAGTGTATGTCTCTCCACTCTGCTTTATGGGGCAGAGTCATTGACCCCATACCTCCAGCACATTACTAACCTAGAGGCCTTCCATATCTGCTGCCTACAGAAGATCCTCAATTTGTCCTGGGAAGCTCGAATCCCCCACACAGTCATCCTCAGCAACACTGACTCAATCTACATGGAGACAGCAGTGGCCGAAAAACATCTGCATTGGCTAGGATACACCATACGCATGCCTGAACACCGCCTGCCCTGCCAAGTCCTCTACAGTCAACTAATGGGCGCAAAGCGCTCCGCTGGAGGGCAAAAGCGGCGTTTTAAGGACTACACCAGGGACCTCCTAAAGTGAGCAAACATTCCCCTCACGCAGCTCGAATCTCTGGCACTCGACAGGTCACCTGCGCCACTGCAGTCTCTCAAATACATCAAACCAACCAAGACCGACGATCCGAGAGACGCATCAAGAGACACCAGAGGGTGGCTGTTACCCCCCGGGTATTTGGTCTCCCTTGCTCCATCTGCGGAAGAGTGTGCGGCTCAAGGATCGGACTCGACGCCCACGGCACCAGCGGCAACATCGCTGAACCCACCCCCCTCCCACTCCCATCCCTGGAGCAAGCGTCATCATCGAACACGATGGACAGCTAAGAGAGAGAGTGGGTGGGTGGGTGTGGGTGTGTGTGAGCAACATTCCTAATTTTCATTTAGTTTAACTTGACCAAAAAAAAACCAACAAAAAAAAAAAAAAACGGATAAAATGAAATTGGCAAAACAAATCACTAAATATAAAACCATAAAAACATTTTTGTTTCCTTATGAACAGATCAAAATCCCCGCTCTCAAATAAAAAGCATTTGCAATACCCAACTCTATTCATACTTACATTTATTTATGAGTATCTCTTATTCACATTCCTGTATGTAGATTTTTATAGCTCTTTATATATATATATAATTCATTATATATATTTTATTATTATTATTATTATTTTTCTGTTGTTTATTCATTTATTAATTTCTTTATTTATTTCTCTTATTACATGTCTTAATCGTTGTCACTCCGTGCTCTGGAAGCTTCTGTCACCAGGACAGATTTCTCCTGTGTGTAAACATACTTGGTAATAAATCTCATTTTGATACTGATTCTAAAACTTCAACAAAATTAATATGCAAAAGTAGGGCTGAGCGATAAAATGAAAATGATGATTATTAAAACGAAATTAAAATGACAGCAAGATTTCGGAAGGAAACATGGCTCACGGAGCATTTATTCATCCGCTCGGGTCAGAGTTCTGAGTTCAGATGGAGCTCACAAGAGCAGATGTGTCTCAGTCACACGACACTGAACAGCTGTGAGATCCAGTGTGAATAGAGAAGAACACAGATGATTTACGCTAGATCACAGTCGGATGAAACCGTGCTGATGAACAGATGACTTTCATTTACCATGGGTTTACTCTAGTAACACTAACTGCACCATGATATTGTGGCAGAAACGTGGGGTATTCATATCAAATGTTATTATATTATTAATGTAGACATGTATTAAATGTATTAAAGGAGTAATGGAATATAAGTACAGTATTTTTTTGTGATTAAGCTATAGCATTTGTGCATTTACACTAAATGTATTTAGACTGCTGTTTTTCAATCAAATACCTAGACATCATATAAGATAGTTATATTTTTACAATGGTATTGAGGTGCTGTATGTGTGGTTTATCATGTTCTTAACGTATGCTACTATGGAAGACCAATGGTTAATTCTAATAAAACTCAAACAGTCAGAATAATTCAATTTCACCATATAAATATGAGGCTGTTACAATTTTTACAGATTTTTCTGTTTTTGATAATGAACATAAATATATATCTACATCCAAACTCAAGCTACTGTCAACTGTCAAATGTGCATTTCTAAGAGACAAAGAAAAAGTAATATTAATATATTATTAATATTGCCTGCACTGCAAACTGTGCTGAAGATACTCAAAGTCAGGAACACAAACCTGTTTCATGATTTATACATCACTCATTAGAACATGCAGAAACTAAGAAATAAATGTCTCTATTAAGATATTTATTTTATTCAGGAAAAATGACTAGAAAAGTGTAAAGAATTAAAAAATGTGACGTGTTTGTCATATTCTGACCATAAAGAGAAGTTTTCAAAGCACAATGAATGGTCTGGTTTCTACAATGTTCACTTAGGAGCAAAAATCTGCCTTTAAACTTTGAAAGAAATTTACAGTTACAGTAAAGTACAGCGGATTGTGAAACTCCACCGTAGGCTTCATTCTGACGCTGTTTACTCTGCATCCAACAGTTTCTTGATGTGCATCATTCCTTTAGCGAATCGTCCACTAAAACAGCCCATTGTGTGTGTACGTTCCCCCTCATGTTTAAACCTGTGCCGTGTGATCCGATGAAGAATGCTGCCTGTACATTAGCACTCCCGGCTGATGAACTGTTGTGTTGTGCTGGGAGAGAGAAATGCCCCACAGCTGCACTCCACTAATGAGTCCATTAGAGTCCGCTCGCCACCGATGCTCATTACACATATTAGTCTGGACAGTGTCCAGCAGCCTTCCAAATGCACAAATCAGGTTTGATTAAAAAACACAGCCGTGTTCGATATGTCAAGAAAACAAGGAGGGTGGTGGTCTGAGCTCAGAAGGCTCTCCTCCAGATAAAGCTGCTGCATCACTGAACGCACAGGAATGAGGCTCCTGCGCAGAATCACAATGACTCTTGTCAACAGGAGGAAACGACAGCAGAATGCAAACGTCTTTACTGGAAATCTTCCGCTGATCCACAGCCGGCAGCACGCTGCGCTGATCAGAAACACAGAGATGATCTAAATCGATGGATCCATAGTCTCGTCTCCTGTTTCAGCCCACTTATGAAGTCCCCCTCCACTGAAGGTTAATTATATTGCAGCACACAGGGTCCTGGCCAGCTGAAATAAAGAAATCCACTCACTGTAGAGAGGCAATCAATCGCTAATACTAGATCAGAAAATCCTCCGTCCTGGGGATCAAGTGACTTACAGTCACCAGACTTCCCCTCCCGCTAGACATGATACACAATGAGCAGAGACCAGGAGAGCGAGGGGAATTCACTCAGGGACGAGTTACAACAGAACAAATCCTTTGACATGATGAAATTATAATGTAGCCTATATTTGCATCAGTTGTGCATTTTTCTGATTTACAGTTTTTTTCAATTGCTTAAGCACAATTTTGAAAACAGGGCCCGGTTTTTCAAACCCCTTCACACAATTAGCACAACACTACACCAAAGTAGCACAACACCTCAGATAATTTGCTAAATGTCTATTAAAAACCTTATTTTGTTGACATAACATAAACACAACCATCATATGGTCTGATTCTGTTTGAATCAGTTAAACACTCCTGTGCTCAACCTAAAACACTTTTAGCATTTACACAGAGAAAGTGTAAAAATAAATTCACCAACACCACATGACACCAGTTGTGCAGACTAATGAAAATATTTATTTTCATGTGCTCAAGTCAATCAATACTGAACATTTCAACTAAACATTCATAAAACATTTTCCAGTCTTCATAGAGTATTACTGAACATACCATTGTACTGTAAGCTTACAGTAATACTGTAACAAATTACATCCAGTTCAGTACCGAATTAAAAAAAAAAAAAAAAAAAAAAAACCTAAACATCTCTCCGCCTAGCTGGATCTGGCCACAGGGCCTCGTCAACATCACAGGCTATATTTTTGTTTGCAAGGCAACGTAGGAAGAATCTTTTGGAGTGACGAATCCACCCTTGTATGGATGCTGCTTCAATTTGATCACATGCTTCCTCCATAGCTTGGATGAGGGCCATCTGGACATAGGGCCGGAGATCATGAACCTTCCACCGTCATGCTGGGAAGAACTCCTCGATGGGGTTTAGGAAGGGGGAGTATGGTGGAAGGTACTGAACTGTAAACTGTGGGTGTTGATGAAGCCAGTTTTGGACCAGAGCAGAACGATGGAAAGCTACATTGTCCCAGACGACAATGTATTGCATCTGGTCCATTTGGTTTGCTGCTGTGATAATATTGTGTAATCTGTCTAAAAATTTAAGAATGAGATCAGTGTTGTAAGGACCCAAGTTGGCATGGCAGTGGAGGACCCCATTCTGTTGTCAGGTTTAATCAAGCATCATCAGTGTATGCGGGACTTCCTCCGCATCCATTTGCAAAACTCTGAAATACAGCAAAATATCACATTGTGTAGATCAATATACTGTAGGTCTGCTATACATTAAAATTACATGTACAGTAAAGAGATTATGTGTGCAGTACGCAATACTACAGTCAGTGAACAAAACGTACCACCACAGATTCACGCCGCAGGTCTTTCACCCTGTCTGAATGTCTTTCAAATGGCACTTTATACAGTTGTTTCATCAGAACTTGATGTTTTTTTAAGGATACGGGCTATTGTTTACAGAGAGACCTGTTGGACATTATTGAAAATTTGGTGATCATTGACAACATGGGCTTGAATTTCTCTAAAGCCCGTTATACTTTCCGCGTCCGCAAGTCCGTTAGTGTCCGCTATGGTGCGTGTGACATAAAAATCGTCATCAGAGAGTGTGTGCGGAGGCTCTGAGCGGACGACCACGTGCCTCCCATTTTTTATGACTGTGTGGACAAGTGTGCGCGGTCAGTAGGTTTCAAAAGCACAATTGCACATGTGCAGGCTGTGTGAAGAAGCCCACTGCTACTCAAACCTGTGCAATACGTTAATAAAAGAATATAAAGACAGACAGATGTGCAATAATTCTTGGCAATTGTTTGTTCACATGTTTGTTGGAGAGCGGACCATCAGCGTACGCTTTCGGAAGTATAAATGGAAGAAGTCCGCGTCTGCGCTGTCCGTGTACGCGTCCGGAATGCTCACGCGGAAAGTATAAAACAGGCTTAAGTCTGTTTGCATTATTGGCCAAAAACTTGGTTTATGATCTCTCTCTCTTGCTCCTGTGTGAATATAGGGCCCCTCCCTCCTTGGTGTTCTCGACGTTCAATCCTATGTTGGCCAAACTAAATACATGTAGCTTACCGTAAAATGATAAACAAATAAATACCAAAACTGTTGATATAGTACATGCAGTAAGCTACGGATTTTCTGTTGACAGAAAAAAAGTTTCTCACTTGTGCTCTTGATGAAATGTCCGAACTATTGATGCCACCAGCTTAGGTTAGGCTGTACTCTCAGTCCTGCCTCCCTCAGTGTTAGTCCGTGGTTTATTACATGGTCCACTATTGTAGCACGAATTTCATTACACAGGTTTGGTTGTCTTCTTTGTGCATGTCCTACCCCTCCTCCAGGTCTCCGTCTCTGTCTCCCTCTCTCTCTGACACCGTCCATTTTTGTTGAAGACAGGTGAATTTACCTGTTTCCTTCTTATAGTGCTTAAACCTGATTGGTGTGTCTACAATTAAGCAGCAGTGTGTGTGAACACCTGGTGGCTGTGTTTAACCAGTTGGTTCATGGGTGTGTTCATTTGAAAGACTTTGCTTTGAAATTTCAAGAAAATTACATCATGATAAATTATTGTGTCAAATACATACAAGTGTGTTTAGTGTTCTGCAAATCACTGTGTGTAATGTTTTGCATGTAATGTTTAGTGTGTAAGCAATTGAAAAAAAAAACTCTGTAATACTATGGGATGAAGACTTCAATTTAAGAAAACCAGCGTCAGAATGCCTTTGTATTTGATGTGTTCCCAGTTAATCAATGGGCATCAAATCACCTCCTAAAGAAAGCAAAACACTTAAAGACATCTTAGTATTTCACACACCTGCATCGCCTCAGCAAGAGATATCTCACCCGGGATAATAAAGACATTACATCTGTCTATGCCCTGGAGAAAGAAAGCCTTCATTTGTGTTGACAAGCTTGAAGTTAAAAAGAGGCTTTCAGCTCGTCCTTGGTACTTTCAAGTCATTAGCAGCCAATTGCGATATTGATATCATTTAGAGGTTTATTTTCTATCATTTAAATCTTTCTGTGAATCAGTAGTGCTGTTATAGTGACTTTAACACTGACAGTTCATTCAGCACAATGTAATGTTCTGCAGATAACGCCATTACGGAGGTAATCGTTTGAGCTCCTGCATTATCACTCATTCTTATTTTCATTGTGTGTATACTTCCATTTCTCAGTTGTTTTTGTAACCAGAATTTCCCGTTTTCTGCTTTTATGCATTACATCTTTAACAAAATGCAGAACATTGCAGTTTAGAGCAGCATGCGGAGGTAAGCCTGGAGAACTGCAGGGTGTTGATCAGCACGGATCTGTCCTCCATCATCCCGCAGGGCATCCTGGAGAGCTCCATCAGAATCACCAATGAGCCGCCTATGGGCCGCATGCCAACCTGCACAAAGCCCTTCAACCACGTAGAGCAAGCTGCAGGCGTTCACACTGAATGTTTCATGGCCCCCAGAAAAATCTTGTTGTAAGAATATCTGAACATTCAATATGTTAAAACAAAGAAAAGTGCCTCTGCTTTTAAATAAAACAAACACGTTTTATTCTAGTGTCATAACATCTTTTTTTATCAACACTTGAATGTGGGTAAGTTTCATGAAAAAAGCAACATTTTGAACAAAAAGCAGATCAACATTTCATTCTGTAACATTAGGAAGATTTGATTGATATGCTGTTTAATGCTTGATGACTGCATTATTTTACATATGCATCTGCTTATATACACAAGCGTTTGCTTCTGCCACTTCTTCACTGTTTTGATCCAGAGTTTCTCAGTACATGCGTAATAGCGCCTCCTACTGTACAGCAGTGAAAACACAGAAAGACAGAACATTTCGTCAATGGAGGGAGAGTTCATCTGTTCATGGTTGTTATTTCCCACATACTGCACTGACAGTGGTAGAGTACATACAGTATAGTATGAGTATAGTTCCGCAAAAAGTTTACATTGCACAATATTAGCTCAAAATGTTTTAACTTTTGAAATTCTCTGACACACACCATCCGGCCACCTTAATGTTATTTTCAGACTGCGAACTGAAACACACAGATCCTGTTTTGACATATTATGTAGTTCAGATAGTATATCAAATGTCATTTAAGCTCTTTGGTATGTGATCATATATGTATAGAGAGAGAGAGAGAGACATATCATGTGGTAACATATCGGTTATATGAATAAGTCTGTTTCAGTGTAGTCATGCGGTATTTAAGAGGTATTTTTCTTTGCAATAGTGTCATTTCTTTTTGTATTTCTGTTTCGAGGGAATGTGTTCTGTGAGATGTACATTGGGATATGTGCTCCCCCATTATTGATTTGTGCTCTTAATGTCTGGCAGGAAAATAGCCTATTTAATCAGTGTGTTTGTAGTTGTAAAGGAGGTGGGGACAGAAGGCTGAAACTGTTTGACTTGAAGTACTCTACTGTACAAGAAGTACCCCTGCAAGTGGTTTGAGCTGTGGGTTTGGTGCTGTCAGCATTTTTCTTTGTGTTTTGTAGTTTCAGTGCTTGTTTTGTTGTTTTTGTTCGAGAAACTGAAAAATTGCTCTGTTGTACTGAGCCTTCCTAACTCCTTCCTGGCCTTCAGTTACTTCTACCCGACAAATTTTACGACAATGTTAGACCAAGATGGTGGAGCATACACATCGTGAGGCTCAGCGTCTCTCCAATTTTTGTAATTTTGCAGTATTTTTCCTGCTTATCTCGGGTCTGTTTGTACTGAACAGCTTTGCCTTAACATCTTACACCCGACAGGAGCTTTTGGATATTGGTGTGCACTTTTCCAGCAGTTTTATCACCAATCTTCGACTCATCCCTGAGATCTCCAGAACAGCCGAGGCTACGCACTCTACTCAGCCGGGCGGAAGTGCTCGCAGGTGGCGTCGAGATCATAAACAAAGGCAGGGGAAGCATGGAGGTCTAAGAGCTAAGCTAAAGCTAACACCGCTTCGGCTGTATTTACCCAGCATTTTCCTGACTAATGTGCGGTCACTGGTGAACAAAATGGACGAGTTACGACTTTGCATCACCCACAATAAGAGACTTTTGGATTGCAATGTCATGGTTTTCACAGAAACATGGCTACACAGCGACGTAACCAATAATGCTATTGAGCTAGCCGGACGCTATATGCTCCGGGCAGATAGGACAGCAGATGACTCCAGCAAGACAAGAGGCAGTGGACTGTGCATTTATGTTAACAAAGCTTGGTGTACGAACACTGTCATTGTTGGGAGTCACTGCTCCGCTAACCTAGAGTTTCTCATGGTTAAGTGTAGACCTTTTTATCTGCCGCTGGAGTTCACTTCCACTATTATAACTGCAATCTACATTCCACCGGATGTTAATGCCAAGCTTGCTATAAACGAACTTCATGCGGACATTAGAAAACAACAGTCTGCTCACCAGGAGGCTGCTTTTATTGTCGTGGGTTATTTTAATCACTCCAAATTAAAGGCAGTGCTCCCCAAATTCCATCAACATGTTTCCTGCCACATTAGAGAAGACAAAACTTTGGATCATGTTTACACATTTACATTTTACATTTACGTTTAATCATTTAGCAGATGCTTTTATCCAAAGCAACTTACAAATGAGAACAATAGAAGTAATCAGATCAACAAGAGAACAACAACGGTATACAAGTGTCATGACAAGTCTCAGTTAGTCTAGTACAGAACACGTAGCCGGGGTTTTTTTTTTTTTTTTAAGAATATGATAGACAAGAAAAGAAAAGGTAAGTAAAGGTAAGTGATGGAGCTTACATCGCAACCCTCCTACCCCACCTCAGACATTCTGATCACCTTTCTTTGTTTCTCACCCCTAAGTATTCACCCCTCATCAACCATGTTAAGCCATCAGTGAGGACCATCAAAGTGTGGCCAACTGGAGCAGACACTTTACTTCAGGATAGATTTCAATACAGGGACTGGAGTATGTTTGCTTCTCAGGCTGCCTGTGGCTCTCACACAGACATTGATATCTATACCTCCTCTGTACTGGATTACATCAACACCACCATTGACAGTGTTACAACAGAGAAACAGATCACAACATACCCTAATCAGAAGCCATGGATGAACAAGGAGGTCCGGGCTCCTGCTGAAAGTCCGCAACACTGCCTTCAGATCAGATGATGCTCAGGCCTACAGCAAATCCAGGGCTAACCTGAGGAGGGGCATCAAAAAGGCCAAGTACTGCTACAAGCTGAAGGTAGAGGAACACTTTTCAAACTCTGACCCCCGACGCATGTGGCAGGGCATCCAGGTCATCAGTGACTACAAACCATGCAACTCTACTCCAACGGTCACAGACGTATCCTTCCTTAACAAGCTAAATGACTTTTATGCTTGCTTCAACAACAACAGCAAGGAGACAGCCACCAAGATCACACTCTCAGCAGACCACCAACCCCTCAAACTCACCTCCACAGATGTCTACACTGCATTGAGCCGGATCAACACACGCAAGGCTGCTGGCCCAGACAGCATTCCTGGACGTGTGCTTAGGGCATGTGTAGAGCAGCTTGCCGGGGTCTTCACAGACATTTTCAACCTGTTCCTTACAAGCAACTGTGCCAACATCCATTGTGCCAGTGCCGAAACACTCCTCCCCAAGGTGCCTGAATGACTACCGCCCCATAGCACTCACACCTATTTTTATGAATTGCTTTGAGTGACTGGTCCTAGCACACCTCAGGGACTGTTTCCCACCCACACTGGACCCACACAAATTTGCCTACCGAAGCAATAGGAGCACAGAGGATGCAGTATGCACAGTGCTGCACTCTGTACTCACACATATGGACAATAACAACACATATGTACGGATGTTGTTTGTTGACTTCAGCTCAGCATTTAAGATTGCCATTCCCTCCAAGCTGACCACAAAACTTGGAGACCTGGACATTAACACCTCCCTCTGCAACTGGATTATGGACTTTCTGACCAACGGACCTCAGCATGTTAGGTCAGGCCACACCTGCTCCACTACCATCACACTTAACACCGGCGTACCACAGGGCTGTGTGCTGAGCCCATTCCTCTACTCCCTCTACACCCACGACTGCAAGCCTGTGCATGGATCCAACTTCATCATTAAGTTTGCAGATGACGCCACGGTGATTGGCCTCATCAGAGACAACAATTAGACTGCCTACAGGGAGGAGGTACAGCACCTGGCCAAATGGTGCGCTGACAACAACCTGCTCCTTAATACCAGCAAGACAAAGGAGCTCATAGTGGACTTCAGGAAGAAGAAAGGAAGATCGCATAAACCCATCCACATTAAACGGAATGGTTGTTGAAAGTGTCTCCAGCTTCAAGTTCCTGGTAACCACCATCTCGGAGGACCTGTCCTTGACCACAAACACCTCCAGCCTGGTCAAGAAGGCTCACCAGCGCCTCTTCTTCCTCATGACACTGAAGAAGAACCAGCGGTCTTCAGCCATCCTGGTGCACTTTTACCGGTATGCGATCAAAAACATCCTGACCAGTTGTATCACAGTCTGGTATGGTAACTGCTCAGTTGCTGAGCGCAAGGCACTGCAGAGGGTGGTGAAAGCCACCCAACGCATCACAGGGACACCACTTCCTGCTATTGAGGACATCCAGAGAAAACACTGTCTATGTCGAGCTCGCAGCATTCTTAAGGACTCCTCTCACCCTGACCATAGACTGTTCAACCTCCTGCCATCAGGGAGGTGCTTCAGGAGCCTCTGAACAAGGACCAGCAGACTCAGGAACAGCATTTTCCCTACAGCTGTCTCCTTACTGAATTCTGCCCTCTGACACCCGAAACCACCCACCAGACCCCCCCACCACCCCCATCACCCACACACCAAACACACAGACTCCTCACCCCTCCTCATCACTACATCTGGTTTACAAACAAACAAACAAACAAAAAACAGTTCACTTGTTATTACTTGCACTACTGTCTATTCATCCAAAATACCGAATGATCCATTTGCACACTGGAATATTTTTCTATGCACTTTTTTACTGTACATTGTACTAGTGTAAATGATGTTCATATTTTCATAGTTTCTGCTTATAGTGTACATACACTCATTACATAATCCATCTGTATAGTATGTTCATAGCACACCTATCTGTATATCATGCTGATAGTATTTAAAAATCTGTAAATTATGTCCATAGTACTGCCTTATCTGTATATTTATTGCACATTTGTAACATATTGTAGACACTGTATATCCTGTACTTACTGCTTATTGGACTTCTGGTTAGATGCTAACAGCATTTCGTTGCCTTGTACCTTACATGTGCAATGACAATAAAGTTGAATCTAATCTAATCTAATCAATGACATTTTACCACCTGAACTAATCTTGCCTTGTCTTAAAAAGGTCATATGATCAAATATTTTAAGACATTTGTTGACCTCGACACATACTGTACCAGGACAGTTGTCAGTCTGACATTTCTAACTCAAAATACAACAAAATGCCCATTACAGAAGGGCTGTGTTCAAGTCACTACTTGTATGAATTGCATTTCTAATGCATTTTTTAATAATGCAGGGGGAAAACAGTGTCATTTCATCAACACATGTCATGTTTCTGCAAGGTCCCATAAATCCAAATTGTGCCGTTTTGTTATCTTGGATCTGGCCAAAACATTAGTGATCATCTGCAGATCTATGTGACCGACTCTGTTTGCGGTGCTTCTGCTAATTAATATTCTGCATGTGTTATCGACAAACCCCATCCGTGGTGTGACTTTCCAGCTCAGTCTCGGCTGATTTAGTGTGCCGATGACTATCTGCCAGATCAGTGCTGTAGCAGAAATCCTACAGTAGCTTTTTTAAGAGGATTTCTCAGCCCAACGAGTCACATTCTAGTCATGCACGCACCTGAAAGTAAATCAATGGCAGAGAAAAAGGCCTAAACTGCTCTCAAACTCTAGTAAGCAGCAGTAATCCAGAAAATGACAGCTGCTTTCATATTGACCTTTTCAGCGGTCCTGGCAAAGAGCAGAGTCAATTGCTTCTTGTTGGCGTCAAATTCAGGGCTAATGGAAATGATTTTTATCTCTTCATGATTGGTTTGATTGTGACAAGCTATTAAACATGACTGTGGAGATCATAAACTCGTACTGCAGAGTAGGGCTTTGACAAATGATTATTTTGAAAATCGATTAATCTGATGAATATTAGAGCGATTAATCGACTAATCGTAATTAATCAGTATGCTTTGATCGAATATTCATTTTTTTATTATTTAATATATTTACATATTAGTCTAAATGGTGCTCAGCAGCTTCAGGTTTGGTTACGTTTGCGTTTGTCTTCTTCAGTTGGATTTCATCCAGAGAGCTGAATTACAGTCTTGTGCTACAGCACCACAACTGCTCAAAACACGTTACTGCAGGTTCTTGCTTCAGGTCATATGAGATCAAACGATTATTGGACTATTGGACAACAAAAATATTTGTTGATAATGTTGACTAATCATTCAAACCCTACTGTAGAGTGTGTTTGTACGGCACACTGCAGAATGCTAATTGATCAGAGCTTCAACACCTCCTGCTCTATTATTAAAGCTTCTTAAGTCAGCCGCACCAACACAGCAACCTACTACAGCTCACAGTGCTGGAGACACTTTCATAAGAGCAGGATATCTGTTCAACTGCATCATTGGGTTTCTTGTATAAACAAACAAATCCCACGAGGTGTAGATGCCATTTGGGCCTCAAACACACACACACACACACTCTCTCTCACACACACAAATACACACACACAAACTCAAACACATACACAAACTCACAAACACACACACACTCACACACACACACTCGCGCTCTCTCTCTCTCTCGCACACACACACTCTCTCACACACACAGACACACTTAAGTTGTTTGAAATAATGAGCCCGCCGATGAAAGCAATGACAATTAAAAAGGAATCTTAGCTCCTAAATTTATTGGAGAGGAGTCACTCTTTTGTCTGTCCTAATGCCTGATGGGAACTCTGACAATGAGAGAGCACCGCAAAGGTTTTCTCTTTCAGCGCTTTCTCTTTGTTCTCCGGTCGGAGCTTGTTGGCAGAATGATAGCGTGATTCTGATGTGTCCTAATTGATAGGACACTCTGGAGATGTGCGCCTGTGAGAATGAGTTTAAAAGCATCCTCTTCACCCTGCGCTACTTCCACGCGGTGCTGGCAGAGCCTCAAGGCTGGAACAGCAGTTACCCGTTCAACACCAGAGTCCTGACCGTCTCCGTCAGCGTGCTCTACAATTATCTGGAGGCCAACAGCAATGTGAGAGAATCAACGCTTATTTATGTGTGTGTGTGTGTGTGTGTGTGTGTGTGTGTGTGTGAGTGTGTGTGTGTGTGTGTGTGTGTGCTTATTGAAGTAGAGAGAGTGAAAGGCCTGCCAATGTACATTGTTACGGTTTTTGCCTATTGCTTGAACACTATAGACACATGCTTAGACCAAAGTAACAAAACTTGAAGCTATTGTTACTATACCTTAAACACAGTGTAACCAGACCTTAAAAAAAAAGCGCTGCTTAGCACTTCAGTTTCAATTATGCAACACACTTCCTCCTGCATACTACTCATTATTTCATACATAAGACACTTCATTCATAAATGAAATCTCATGGGTACCATTGGGAAAACACTTCTATTCAAAATACAAAATACATTGGGTGATTGAAAACACTTAAACACACACCTGAAAACTCTTACTTACAAAACTGATCACCAATCAGCCAACCACAAACAGGCCTCAGATGAGCCATTTTGAGAACTTTGCAAGCATGGCAGCAGGAAGAGCAAGAGGCAGAGGCAGAGACAGACAAAGACAAAGACAAAGACAAAGACAAAGAGAGAGGAGTAGGACATGGTCGAAGAGGCTATGCACGGAACAATATTTCAGATGATAATAGAGCAATGTTGGTGGATCATGTGATAAATCATGGCCTGACAATGAGGGAAGCTGGGCAGAGAGTCCACCCACATCTAAGCCAGTTCACAGTTGCATCCATCATAAGGACATTCAGACTGGAATACAGGTATTCAACTCTCCACTCCAGACTGTATTTACAGTACTGTACCGTATCACATTACTGTATCACATGTACTGTATTGCAAGTTGGCTAGTGCTCCTCTTGTAACGAAAAATGGTAGTTTTGTGGAACATACAGTACAGTATAGTACATAGCACTGTACCATTGAGATGTTACGGTACTGTGTACAGTATACAGTACTGTAAAAAAGAACCAAACCAATAACAATTTGTGGATGCATTTTTCTACAGAATGACTAGAAGACCTCCTGGGGGTGGTTGGCAGTGCCTGTTCACCCAACAGCAGGAACTTCCCATTGTGGAAATGGTCAGAGCAAACAATGCAATCCGTCTCCACCAGCTACGGGAACAAATACTTGCAGATAGGCAAGTATTCATCAACATCAATCGAGTAGGCATTACCATGATCAGACGTGTCTTGGTAAAGCACAAAATCACATTGAAGCAATTGTACAAGGTCCCATTTGAGGGGAGGTGTTGGGGGGGGGGGTGTTGTAGTTGCCAGCCATCCATGCTATGTTTTTTTATTTTTTATTTTTGCAGAAAATCTTGGACATGGATGGAGCTGCACAGCCTCGTGAATTTATTTACATTGATGAGGCTGGTTTCAACCTCAGCAAAACTAGACGACGGGGACGTAATATAATTGTCCAAAGGGCAATTGTGCACATCCCGGGGCAGCGTGGGGGAAACATCATAATGTGTGCTGCCATAAGCCTTCGAGGGCTACTACACCATCATGCCAAGCTAGGTCCCTACAATACGCAACATATACTCACATTTCTCAATGCACTTCATGATGCAGTTGTACATGACCGATCAGAGCAGCCCAGATTTGTTGTTGTCTGGGATTATGTTAGTTTCCACCGGTCTGCTCTGGTCCGGGACTGGTTCACCAACCACGGTCAATTTGAGGTTGTATTCCTGCCCCTTTACTCGCCATTTCTAAACCCTATCGAATATATTTTTTTTTTTTTTGCTTGGAGATGGCGCTTATATGACTGCCAACCATGCCTGCATGCCTCTTCTACAGGCAATGGAAGAAGCATGCGGAGACATTGATGTAACGTCAATCCATGGATGGATTTGGCACACAAGGCATTATTGTCCCCATTGCTTAGCAGGAGAAAGTGAAAGTGACAGTGAAAGTGAAAGTGACGTGACATTCCACCAAGTATGGTGACCCATACTCAGAATTCGTGCTCTGCATTTAACCCATCCGAAGTGCACACACACAGAGCAGTGAACACACACACACACACATAGAGCAGTGAACACACACCCGGAGCAGTGGGTAGCCATTTTATGCTGCGGCGCCCGGGGAGCAGTTGGGGGTTCGGTGCCTTGCTCAAGGGCACCTAAGTCATGGTATTGAAGGTGGAGAGAGAACTGTACATGCACTCCCCCCACCCACAATTCCTGCCGGCCCGAGACTCGAACTCACAACCCTTTGATTGGGAGTCCGACTCTCTAACCATTAGGCCACGACTTCCCTCAGAAAATATCGCTTGTGACGTTGATGAGATCCTGTGGCCAGACCCAAACAGACAGCAGGATCTGTAATCCCACCCGCATACAATTGGCCTGTTTTTCTGTATTTACAGTAATGTATGTTGTGTTTTGTTTGCGTTACTGCATTTACTGTACTCTAAAGAGTACTGTGTTGTGCAGTATTGAGTTGATATCATTTGTAACCTTTCAGTACTTTCATTTTTGGTTGTGAAAACCTTTTGTCGGGAAAAAAAAGAACAAAAACCGTAAGTGTTGCATTGAGCTTCACAGAATGCTAACTGATTAACTGAATAAAAACAGTGGAAATTAAAGACTGCAGTGTTTTATAAAGTAGACTAGTGTGTTGCTGCTGATCTGAAAGTGTATTCATATGATGCAAGTGTGTATCACTTTGTCCTCAGAGTGACATTTTGACATTTTGGATTGTTAGGTTTTGATAGCAGGGTTTTTAAGTTTGAAATAGATGTGAATGGTTTATTTCACAGTGTTTTGTCTTGTGTGTAAAGTTTTGACACAATGAGCCAAAGTTTTGTAAAACGTGTTCAAGCAATAGGCAAAAACTGTAAAAGAGACTGATGAGCTTCTGAAGCATGAGTTATTACTCACCCACAACTACACAACTACCTGCTCCCAATTTAATATTTATGCCCTTCATCACACCTAGCAATTAAGCATTGCTGCTCACTTTTATGGCAAAAAGCCAGTGCTAAAGAGCCATGTACTCGGAGTAGATTTGCATTTCCTGAAGGAAGCAGCAGTGTTAGAGACGTGTGCTTCAGGGAAATGAAGTCCCCCTCAGTCCGTTCACCGCGGGGCCTCCTCAGGTGCAGGGCCTGGGGCCACCACACCAGCTGCACCCCCCTAAGGACGGTCCTGGCGCAGTCATATAGACTGATTTTATGGTCTTTTTTTTTTGGGAGTATAAATCACCATCCAGATGTATTACTTTGAAAACAGAAGCTCAGACATTTTCAATCTCGTTTAGTATTTCACAGAAGGAAGAAAATAATTTGGCAAAAAACCCCAACCAGAATGTTTGAAGCGTTTTGTGTACTTTAATTTGTTGCATTTTCTCACGAGACATCATAGTAATGAATCAAAAATCACATTTGGAAGCAGTCATTGCAGCAGGCCAGCGTCTGTGGTTCACTAACAGGGTTGAATATGTCACGAGCTGCTGGTCTAACGTGTTTGGGCTTTGCTGTCAGTCGGTTTGCCCACACTCCATCTCTGCAGGTCACAGCGCTCACATTAACCTCCTCTCACCGGGGAATGGCTTCATCTGGCTCCACATTAGCTTATCACATTCCTCAGACGTGGCTAAAGAAGGGATGAGTCTCATACACACTCCTGCCAGCAGTGAAACACCTCAGAAGAGCTGCTAAGAGCTTTCAGTGCTGTGGTTTAGTGGTTTTGAGCCGCTGGTCAGACGGCTCGGGTTTGAAATGTCATATCTTCATCCAGGTGCCCCTTGATGACCTGCGCTCTTATTACATATTCACTGCGCTCTATTCGGTTAGATCATGTACGATTGGGACTGCAGGCTGTGCCGCACCTATCTGGAGGAATTTATCAGGCCGGAGATGACGAGGGAGATCTGTATCTGGCGCCCAGCGTCCGTCTGCCGGGTAACATGGATCCCACCTTCTCACGCACCACGATTGGTCGATTATGTACAATGTCTGCGTGTTATTGGTCAAACGATCATTACCTTCATTAAGTATGAAAACAGGAAACCAAAGCCAACACTTGTATATTTTAGGCAATATAGAAATCCTGGCTAGGACATGTCCTGGGAAAATGGTTTGGTCACCCTAATGGATTACAGCTGCTATCATCAGGTAAAGAGATACTGATGAGGTACCGTAGGTGCCTGGGTTCAAAACCTGACATAATTTAACCTGCTGATGTAGCCAGCGATCACCAACTTTCATATTCTGACAAAAACTCATTTTGTTTTCTTAAAGCTGTACGAGTTTGGTGCTACATGATGGTGAATAAATGTACGTGATGTCAGATTTGTCTGTTTAAAGGACGATTATCTTTAGAAAGAGACTCAGTTTAGACTGTGGAGGTGTGTTTTCTGCCACAAATCCACATGCTCCTTTAGATGGGTGAGTTTCATGACATTCTGTAATTTACCTGTTGCTCTTTCACATCTCCTGCACGTGTCAACAGCCCAGATGAAAACATTGCTAATTAATCAAGCCTCGTGAAGCATCCGGGATGCTGGGTCATGAACGGCCAGGATCTTGGCACTAACAGTAAAACACTCTGTTAAGCCGGGCTCAGACTACAGTTGTTATAAAATCCTGATTGATTGTGAAATCTGGTTGCAGGTGACGTTTCAGCACCTAATGTTTACATATGTTAGCTAGCGTGCTAGCAGCCTTTAGGTTATTATTGATAAGGGTTTCTTCTCACAATATTCTTAGCACTGCATTACAGAGCCTTTAAAAAGATCTTTGCAAAAATACAAATAAAAATATACAGACGTTGTGTGCACACGAGAAGCCATTATACTTATCATATATGCTCTTGTTTTCTTCATAGTAAGATGGCAGATATATAAAACTAGAAATTATAATGCACAAGCATGTCCTTTTTTAGGACTCTGTATGTTGTCACTTTGCAAAAATGAATGAATAAACCCCCCCCCCCCCCAAAAAAAAAAAAATTACTTATGACTGCATTATATACAAATTATAAATCTGAAAATAATGCTCCATTTATGTTAAATATGGTTTCTACTGAAAAAATCTACTGAAAGGTTTGGAAATTTGAGTCTGGAAAAGTATGGAATTTTGAGATGGAAAATGTGTAGGAGCCCTCCATCTCCACTCTCCACTGGACCCTACAGCAGCTCACCGGTTATTGTGAAGGTATTGATCCTGATCAAACATGTTCGATGTGATCGGCGTCCCCGGTTTGTCTGCGAGTAGATGAAGAGGTGCAAGATTCGATCTGTAAATGCCTCACATCACCAGATAACATCAGAGATTCCTTCTCTATAACCCCTGCAGTGTGAGCCCAGCTCTAGGGTTCATCGTTACCCTTACCAAAAACTAGTATACTTCAAGTTTATTTCATTAAGTATACTTAAGTAGAGTTCAAGTATATTTTTAAGTATACTTTATGTAGCAAGTATACAAATATCAGTGTTCTAGTAGTATACTTGTAAGTGTACTGTTTCAATACTCCTTGGGACTAAATTGGCCCACTTTCTAGTGAATAAAAGTATACTTTTAAGTATACTTTAAGTATAACAGTAGCAAACTTTGTGTACACAACTAGTTTACCTCTATGTTTGTAGTTTGTACTGCAATTATACTAAAAGTGAACTTATAGGTATACTGATAGTTTACTAATTAAATACTTTTTACACTTTGAAGTATACTCTCAGTAAACTACTAGTTTAGTAGTTTTATACTGCAAGTATACTCATAAGTTTTCTTTAAATGAACTTTACATCATACTTTAAGTATACTACTATGTCCCTGTTTAGGTTTTAATTTGTATATATTCTGTTGTATGAATATCTGAACATACAAAACATCCAAAGACAGAACAGAGTATCTGCTTGTAAACAAAAATATTTTATTCTAGCTTCATGCATTCTTTTTTAAACACTTTAATGTGGGTAAGTTTCATAAAAAAGAAAGAAATAACATTTGAACAAAAAGCTGAAAAAAGACTATGAATTGGATTCAGAATGATAATCAAAACGTAGATGGAGTCGATCAACACCCCAAAGCTTGACTGTCATTATTACCTCTTCATCTGTCCATTTTATTCCATAACGTTACAGTTTTGATGCTGTTTCATGTCAGATAATCGTGTTAGATTACATCTGTTAGTATCTGTTGTTTTTTTTCTTTTTCTTCTTCACTTGTGTTTTTTTTGGAAATTCTGTACAGAAGATGTGTACTAGCGCCCTCTACCTTATAACAATGAGAACACGGATTCTAGGAGCACAAGTATAGCTCAAATATATTTAGACTAGGGGTGCACGATAAATATCAGCCGATAATTAATGCGCATCTCGTCAGTAAAGCCGGTTCTCTAATCAGCGGTAAATTCCATCAGGTGTGTGATTTCACATTTAACTGACAAGCTGCGCAAATCCACGCTGATAATGAATGTGGATTTGCACAGCTTGTCAGTTAACAACGGCTGCTTCTGAAATGGCATACTAAATGAGTAGGTACTTAATTTCAATAAGTACTTACTTAACGAGCGCTAAAAGAGTAGGTACTCTACAGCCAAATCTCGTTGAGTATTAATGCGATCCACCATGTTTACGTTATCATGTGACCTATGACTTTATAACAAACGCAACAACTTCAAAGATATGACTGACTGCGAGAGGTGTAATATTTACTATCTGTAAATATTTTGATGTTGATGAAATTAGCTCATTTATGGTCTTGTTGAAGAAACAGCTGCCCTTTTATTGTGATTGTAGTATAACCAATACATTTTGTTGATTTCAGTTTTTATATTTTTAACTCTACTGAAATGACCCACAGTTTAATCCTTAAAGATCAAACACCTCATAGCATCAGTAACTCCACAACCCTACCTACTACGGTTTTCCTCAGCATTTGCAATTTTTGTAATATCTGCCCAAAGGAGACTTCGATGAGCTGCTTGAAGATCTCGCCTTTGGAGAAGACTGCTGATTTTACACATTAAAAATTTAAGTTTTACTACTTAGAAATTAAGATTACCTTAATTGTCATATGCCATAGCAATGCATGACTTCACACTAGACAAATGCAGCCAAGATGAATACATCTAAATATTCAGTCAAGTAATGAATGCATGTGTTAATGAAACAATTAGGCTATATTTTATTTACTGGCAACAACAGGAGACCATAAAAGTAACCATCACAATAAATAAATACAAGTCAACAACACACAAAACAAAGCTTTATTCAAACATTGTTCTGTTTTTGAAAGTTTACAGACGGTGAGCCCACATCCATCCATCAGGTCCCTCACTGCTGCAGTCAGACTGAATCTGATCATGGATGAGAAAGAGACATCGAGGCTGTCCTTGTCTGAGTGCACAGAGAGGATGAGGAAGACCATGATGACGCCCCTAAACCACACAACCCTGAACAAGAGCAGAGAACATGTGCGGGACAATCTGACTTCTGCTGTGTCTCCTCCAAACATCTGTGTGCTGCTCTCCATGAGCACCACTACCTGTAAAACACTTACAGAGAGTAAAACGCTTTATATCTCATGTTTTCAGCATTCTATTTATTGCTAAATCTAATTACATATTTACAATTGCATGCTATTTTTTGATAAATCTTCATTTTTTTGTGGTGTAGTGAACTGGACTGGTCAGCAGAAGGTTGCTGGATCGATCTCCGCAGTCGTCACCGGCGTCTTTACTTCAGCTGGCTCCAGAGGGATCGGGGTCCCTGTAATAAGAGCACTGTAAGTCACTTCAGATAAAAGTGTCTGCCAAACTAATAAATGTAAATGTGATTTTTGTAAATACTTTGTGTCTTGGGCACAAACACTCAATAAACGCTCAATAAAGGTACTACTATAATATTAATGCATGCTTATATTTCATACAGTTTCTATTTGGGGCTTTAAAGGGTTAGTTCATCTAAACATAAATTCAGTCATTATTTACTCACCTCCATGCTGTTCAATCCTTGTGTGTGTGTGTGTGTGTGTGTGTGTATTTCTCCTGAACACAAAAGGTGATTTTGGTCAAGTTTCTCCTGCTAGTTTGTGTTCATACATTATCAGTCAATGGAGCCTGACTTTCAGATTCTTCATGACATTATTTGATGATGCTTTAGAAGCTTCTGAATCTCGGGTTTCATTGACTGATGTTGTATGAACAGAACCAGCAGAACAAACTTGATTAAATTCACATCCTCAATGTCTTTTGGTCTTTATCTTGATGCTCTCACTGCTCTGGGCTCACTGAGGACAAAGAGACCACAGCAGCATCTGGTCCTGATGAGAATACAAGGGCAGATGAAGTGATGGAGCGTTTCATTCATGGCACTGGACCATTTTCCAAGATGATGCTGTGGTCTTCTCCATCCTCAGTGCACACAGCAGTCTGCAGACATTTCAGATCCTGCAAAGATGCACAAACACAAAACAAAAGCAGTCATTTTAACAGCACAGTGTCCTTTCATTTCTGTATCAATAAAATGATCTTACTTTATATTTTGGTTTCAGGTTTTCCTTTCTTCACAAATGCCGCCGTCACCTGCTCCACCACAAAAGATCTGCATCAAATATACAGCAATCAAGAATCAGAAAAGTGCTGAAATAACTCTGTTTGAAATTATAGTAATTAAAATAAACTACAACTTAAGATTTAGAAGATGTTTTATTGATGACTGTAGTGTACTCACTGAGAGTCTTTGATGGCAGCATCCCTTCATCAGTCTCTCTTCAGCAGATAAACACACGTGTGTCTCATCTGTCCATTTACATTTTACATTTACATTTAATCATTTAGCAGACGCTTTTATCCAAAGCGACTTACAAATGAGAACAGTAGAAACAATCAGATCAACAAGAGAACAACAACGGTATACAAGTGCTATGACAGGTCTCAGTTAGTCTAGTACAGAACACATATTTTTTTTAAGAATATGATAGACAAGAAATAGACAGCATAGGATGTTCCTGTAACATCCAGACAAGAGTCAGTCTCCTCTGTGATTTATCTGTGATAAACTGCATTTACATGTTGAGCTGCTGATGTGTTCACTCACTTTTTATCCAACACAAATGTTCCTCAATTTATCAACAATACTAATGGTCAAATTAAATAGATAACTCATGTTTATTTACTCTATGTAGATTTGTTTGTTTACATTACTTACATTCATCTAAATCAGTGTTGACAGTGAATTCTACACAATAGCACACACACATCTCTCACTCAGATGTCTGTTCATGTTGTGATGTGCTCATCTGCAATTCTCTGCAATATTTTTATGTTTACTTACTCCATGCTTTATATCTCATGTTTTCAGCATTCTATTTTATATTAAAATAGAAAGCAGTAGTAGGACATCCGGGGATTTCTTGCCTACTGTTTCATGAATACTGAGGTTTTCGAACGTACTTCTTTCTTCACATACTCTTTTTCCCTACTATATAGTAAGTAAGTAGGCATATCAGAACGCAAATTAAGTATACGTACGTCCGAATCTCGCAAGAATTAGTGCAGTTCTCGCCTAATCTTTTATGAACACTGAGGATTCAGACATACTAATTCGCTCGCCTACTGCTTTTTTTTGCATACTATATAGTAGGGAAGTATGCCATTTGGGACGCAGCCAGTGGCTCCGTGCAGTAACAGCTGCTCTATGTGAAATCACACACCTGATGGAATTTACTGCTGATTAGAGAACCGGCTTTACTGACGAGATGCGCATTAATTATCGGCCGATATTTATCGTGCACCCCTAATTTAGACTTTTTGTAAGTATAAGTCAAGTAAACTTAAATGTAATTTTTAAGTATATTTCTAAAGGAGTACATAAAGCGCATTTCTGAGAAGTGAGAAAACATCGTCCTGAACCAACATAATTAAGAAGACCTTTTCAACTACTCATGACCACACTAGAATTTACCACAGTTTAGTGCAGTAACAGATACTGTGTTCACTTTTGACAGATTTGTTGTAGAATTTATTATAAACAATGTGTTACGGGTAGATTTTTCAGATTTTAAAGGTGGCATGTTGTAGCTATAGTTTGTAAATGTACAGGCTGCTATTTTTCATAATGTTATCGATTAAAAACAAAAATCAAAGTAAGCACAGCAATGAGGAGCCATCAAAGCCCTCACCTGCAATTAAAGCCTTACTGCAGTAAAAACTACAGTTAAGAAATATATATGCATATACTGTATATATAAACCAATGCAGATGAAAGAGAAACAAGTGAGTTGAAGACTGTACAGTACTGTACTTTTGAGTGTACTTGAAAACTGCAAAAACATATTATGACCCAGACGTCTATATGATGTTGTATTATTGTTTGTACTGCTGCAGTGTAACTGAACACGATGAGGATGAGGAGGAGCACATCTCTGCCTGCTGTAAATGAACCAAACGGTTTCCGTCCCGGAAACAGGAACACCGTCATCAGTCGTGATCAGACTCATTAGATGAATGCATTGCCTGCAGGCTGATTGAATATTTGAATCATCCTGCAAACCATCATTTCCTCTGTGTGCAATGCTCTGATTTACTGGTAATGTTACCTCAGTAAATGAGTCAGTCAAGAAAGATAAAAACACCTAATGGAAAAAATGACTAATTTGCTTTTTATAATGTAATCAATAAAAATGGGCATATTTTAAGGCTTTATTCATATAGGGAGTGATGGGAGTCTTGAGTGTGATTGATTGATGAGAGCGCTCAATGATTTTGAGCTGAATGATTTTTATGCCATATTATTAAAATCTGATATGCAGTCAGTTATTGCTTTCTTGGCACACCTGCTGGAATGACGCATCCATTTCTTTCCTGGTGCCTGGTAACAGCAGAAATTAAACCGCTAGCATGCGGGCGAGAGATTGTGTTGCTCTTTTCAGACCTGTTTTAACCGCATTAAATCCCTGAATGACGGGACGCTGTATGAAGAAAAGAGAAGTATGAACTAACACAGGACTCTGGCCTCGGCCCATCCAACTGGGAGTCACTGAGACAATTTCCATCCATTTACTGACATTCTGTGACACAACGTGGAACAAAATTATTCACACATTCCTGGATGCGTTTGGAACCACAGTGCATTGTGGGAAATAACATGCTGTAAAAACAAAAGAATAAAAAATATCAATTTAAGAGAGAGCAGTGTGACACTGAGATGTATAGATCACATTTGATATGCATCTTTATGTTTCTGCTCCATATATATAATCATATTCAGCTGAGACTTTTCCATTAAAAATCAATTATGCGATATGGAGTGTGAAAAATCATGTTTTTAGTCTCTGTCATTTAAAGGGCTTGTGTCACAAAGAATCATATTTAAATTATTAAATTAAAAATGAAAGAAAATAATGCATTTTTTTTTTTAAACCAAGCAGCAAAATCTGTTTGTTTACATTAAGATTTATACATACAATAACTAAGATAACTGAATTAGGCACAAAAACAATTCCTTCATTCACATCCTTCATTTCAGGACCTCGGGGAATAAAAATAAAGTTTATATGAGCCCCCATTAAAACAATTTCATTCAGTTGAGTCATCGTCCAGACCTGCAAATGACATAAAGACTTAAAGATCATCTCAGTACATGACAGTGCTTTAGCTAACAGAGCAAGGCTACATTCATGTTTTTTATTACATAGAAAATAATCATTAAGGATTTCTTTGCACCATTTACAAATACATAAACATGTAATCAGAAATGCTTCTGGGCTGACTCGTGTGTTTATAGTGACTTTGGTAGATAGTGGGGTAAGATGTGCCAGTGGGTTTGCTGTCACTTCAGATCCGTAATATACACAAAAAAGAATGCAAAAATAACTAAAGAAATGTTTTCAAATCAAAGCAAATTTTCTATACGGCATGTAAAATCAACTTTATGCACAAATTTTGTTAAATGAATGTTTGAAACTATATAAATAATTTGGCATGTAAAGATCAGTCATTAATTATTGTGAAATAATGAAATGCTTTGACTTCAAATATATAGGAAATACTAGGAAATGGTTAATATTAAAAATATATTATTTTAACAGAAAATAAACTTTTTAGACTATAATCAGGTGTTCTAAATATTAAAGATTTGCCGGACTCATGAAAATGTAAGTAATATGGAAAAACTGGACTTAGTAATGGGATTGTGCATTAATAAATAGGTTTATTGTTATTATTTGCCCATATTTCTGTGTGAATTGTGCTACGGCTGCGTGTTGTAGAAGTTCTCCAGTCAGCACAAATGTTTCTCTCGTGTGTTTTCCTGGAGCTTGGCTGAAGTGAGCAGTGACAGCCCAAGCCTTCATCAATATTTGACTGCATCTGTAAGATTTACTGCCTTAAATTCACATTGACTACATTGTCATGAAAGATTAAAAAGCCGTTTTAAACACTGTCCAGTGTTTCTGATGAATGAGGCAGCACTTTCTGCTGATTTAAATCCAAATGAAAACGAGCATTGTGCTGAAGAACCCTTGAGGAGCATCGACGAGTGGAGCATCTCCTGAGCTTCTCCAGCTGAGACTTTAATGACACCAGCACTGTTTGCTTAATTTACTGATTGATTTGGTTAAATGAGTTGATTCTGAGAGCTCACACAGGTCTGCAGAAACACACGCGTGCTTCACCATCAGTGTGCTAATGAATGGAAATGTATGCTGCTTTCTGGGAATGTCTCTGAAAACCAGTTTTAATTACGCACAGGAAGATTTTAATCACTGGAAGGTTTTTCTGTTTTTAATGACTTACTGGAAAGCACATTGGTGGACAGATGTTGAAATTAATTGTGTTATGTAAATAAATTGTCATTGTAATACAGTCAGCAACAGAAACTCCTCATCAGAACTCTCAGAAGATTCTTAATAATAACTTTCAGAAGTCATTGACAAACATTACGAAACTCATTCCAACTTTCAAATCTGATTTGATGAGCGGCATTCAACAGATTATTTCACCAGTTTGCTAATTTAAATGTTACTAATTCTCATAATTTCTGTCAAGAAGTGTATTGTCAATAAATAACCCTACACTGCAAAAAATGTTGGTTTTTTTACTCAGTATTTTTGTCATTATCCAGTACAAATATCAGAACATTCTTAAATCAAGATGCACTTACTCGAAGCAAAATGACTTTTAAGAAATTAAGATTTGCTTTCTGAAAAATGTATCAAAATTTTGTTTTGTATGGAGCAAGTAAAATAATCTTGTTTTGCCTTAGAATACATTTTTTTTTCCTCAGTGACAGTTTTTTTGTACATTTTATCATCACACACACCTTTCCTGTGCTGAAATCACTTTACATTTAATGCTTAAAGTCCCCATTAAATGAAGTCAGCATTTTAACAGAATGTTGCAGTGAATTATGCACATCATTATTTTTAAATTCATGTGCCCTCAAATGTTTAATCAAACAGTAATTTTCCCTTTCCCTGTTTTCGAGCAGTTTCACACAGATGTTTAAAAGATCTGACCTTCATATAAATACAGATGTGAATGTTCAGTTTACATGACTTGACATTTAGTTCACATTTATAGCATATGTTATATTGAAATCATATGATGAAATAATGTTAAATTGGTGATTTATCATAAAGAGTGATTATGAAGTGTTACCATGAACTTCAGGTTTCTTTAATATTAAATGTTTCTTGAGATTAATGATGAAAATGATGATTGCCTTATATGTGCGTTGTAGGCTGGCGTAATGGTGGACACCTGTCTGAAGGAGCTGATGCCCACAATGCCGGAGATTTTCACCTAAGCCAGACACGCAGCTTGTACGAGTGTCCTGTCTGTAAGACCCAACAGCGCGGCCCTTCAGCCTGAAGACCAAACAGAATCCCTCGCCGGAGTCGCCCTGCTGCTTCAGATATAACCACCTGCTCGCATTTCACCAGTGTCTTATTCGCTACTAATATGATTAGTTATGTAACGCACCTTTTTAGAGCATAGTATTTTGACTCTATTTTGCATTGGTGAGTTCCAATGCAAACGTTTGCTCAAACGCAGTGTGCCATACAGCTGAATTAAAAGCACTTCGACGAAACGCTTTCATATTTGTTCAGTTTTTTCTTTCCCAGATTTGTGTGACTCTGCTCTACTTCTGTTCTTTGAAATATAAAACTGAAAGCCTACAAATCTCAGTTCTATCAGAAAGCAGAAAGTGCAACACCTCAGCAGCAGCGATAAGCCTCTAGGGTCACTTATATCTGTTATTGAGAAAACTTAACAACACGTACTGAGACTGAGCTATGAAACAGGGCCACAGGGCAACAGATTATGTGGAGAAAAGCAATAAATCCATCCGAAATCCAATTACAAAGCACCGGGAAACAGAGCTTCATGTGACACACAGCTTCTGTTGTGCTCTTTATATTCATTTCTCTCGTGTCCCGGCGTAAGGGACAGCAGACAAACACGTTAAAGAAATAAATATGAAACCGACACAAAATATAAGGGAACCTTCTTCATTTGTTTGTGTTCCCATCGGTTAAATATGATGAATGTACTGCTCGTTTATTCGTTCCAGCACAGCAGTAAAGAGTACACTTTGTTCTCTCATTTGCATTTCTGGAAGCAAATATCAGCACTTCAGTCTTCGGTCAAACACTGCATCTGTCATGAGTTCCATGAAAGCTTGCAGAAACCTAGATTCCTGAAAGAACTGGTCATAACATTTGATCCTATCTTCAGCTTAATCACAACAATACAAACACACAAGACAACGTTTTCATGTATTGTTTGAGCACACCATGAGAAACAGAATGAGGCGAATGACTTCAAAACAGTCCAATCAAAGAGATGCTGTTCACAAGAAGCATGTTAATGTCAATCATGACTTAAAAGACATTAACATTTGGACGTTTCAAAGATGCTTTCACTGGAAGGGTTTGCGGTGCACATTTTAATCGTTTCTTGTGTTCCCTTCAAAACGGAAGATCACTTGAGCTTAATAATGTTGACTTGCATAAAGATGGAAAGTGTTACAGAAGCACCTCTACAATCCTTAATGTTCACATCAAAGCCAAACCGATCTCATGAGACGAAATGATTTGGACAACATGGAGGAGAATATACAGCAATCCGTCCAGCGGCCGAAACTCAACCTAAACACACGAGTAAATCAGACCTGACCCGCTCACACCAAACAGACCGGAGCGCTTCTGTGTTTAAACCCGACTGTAAAGAAGAACGCTGCTTAGCATGTGCAGGTCTGATCCAGCGTTACATCAGGTTATTGCTGCCAAAGGAGGATCAGGCTGTTATTAAAGTTATTAAGGATTCACATAATTTTTCACCCTGAGCTGTGACGGTTTCCACTGCGTGTTTAACACAGAGCTGAAAAACACATTTTGTGTGTGTGTTTGTTTATGGTTGCGACTGAGCTGAAGATCAGATCATTAATTAGGACTAAGAATCTTTCGAAGCCATTAAAGAAGAAAATTTGGTTTTCTCCTCAGATAGCTTTTGTATTGATTGTGGATATCAGCTGAGGAGATCAAAGTGTCAAGCACTGGCGGCTGTCCATGATTAAATCAACGCTAAATTGTTGAAAGCAATTAATCAAGTTGGTCATGTTACAGCTGATTACACAGTGTCAGGACTGCTGTATAATCAGTCTTAAAGAGTTCACCAGCGTATGGCTGTTTCTGTTATCCTAAACTCACACCAGTGGGAGGTTGCTCATGTCTGAGCGTTTTTTTTTTTTTCTGCAAGCAGCCAAATTTTGAAATGTGCTTTATGAAACTGGAGAGTTATCAGGGCTTTCAAGATCTATCTATTTTTTTTTTTTATTTGCAAAGGTATCATAACAGTCCATGAGTTTTGCACTGTTCTGAGTCATATTAGAGCTTTGTGTGTCAGTGATTGCAAATGCATTCATTTTGTTGAGACCATACTTGAGTATGCGCACGAGCACATGAGATTTGAGGACTGTGGCAATGGACAGGACATCCTGTGTGATAACTAGCGTATAGCTTCGGAAGACTTGGAAAGTCTGAACATTCAGCATGTCCCGTGAAAGAAAGAAAGAAACTGATGCTGGTTTAGTGTCACCTTTAAAAATCGAATATTTTTTATTGATAGACTGCAGTAGTATGGAACTTGTATATCTTTTCAAGTAAGAATGAAGTTTGGGTCAAAGATCAGGGGGAGTGCAGGTCTGTCTGACTCAGAATCATGTAAGAGTCTGCATGTGAACAGCCCCGTCTACACCGGTCCACGCAGTCACAGCCACCACTCACACATGACAATTCATATTTCACCTCACACGGGATGTTTGCGCCGCCAGGTACATACGCTGGGCAAAGTGTCAGGCTACAGCAGAAATCTATCACACACTCCTGCTCAGAATGTAAAGGAGGAAGCTTTAATCATTTCCATGGAAAATGGTGGTTGCTAGGCTACAGGTCAGTCTTGAGGAATGACTTAGGAGAGAGCCGGCGATGGTGCAGTGTATGTAATATTAAAGCAGGCTGTATGCTAATTTGCAGAGAATCACAGAATTTCTTCACTTTGGCTTTCTGAAATATGGCAATTTGAGACCAGAGCAAACTGTAAACTGCACTTGGAGCCGCTTCGTTTTCTTTAAAAAGCTTTTGAAATGCACCGTTGCCTGTGTTATTCACAAGTACCGTGTGGAATATGAAGATTTATGTGGCGTATTCGACCCTTATGAGAGTCCTTAAGAAAATGATAGAAAGTATTTTCAGTGTATTATTGTACAGGCACAAAGACTAAACTGTCAGTTTTCAATAGAAAAACGTTCCCATCTACTGCAGTTAAAAAGCCGTCTCTCGTCTCTGCTTTCAGACGTTCTGACAGAAAGATGTAAATAATTAACGAATTATGTTCCAAATACATACAGGGAGAGCCTCTGCCTTAATCCTCAACCTGACTGGGATAAAATTTTTAGTAAGAAACATTGCGTTTTGCCTGAACAAGACATTGCTCTCAGAAGTGGCGACCTAGAGGGCTCTTCATTATTTTATATGAGACCAATGTTTTAGTCAGCAGCCATTTGCAGAACGGAAGCTTTCACTCGCCTCGTGCTTCTGCTTTCACTTCGAACATTCTGCTACACAGACTCCATTTAGGTGTCATATTTTCATCTAAATGCTGATAGGGAAGACATGGGGGGGGGTGGGAACTGAGATAGGAGGCCGTCTCACTCCTAAAGCTTTTGCAAATAAGGAATGTAAATGCAAAAGGCTTTGTTTGTGTGTGAGAATTGCATTTTCACCCCTGAAGTCCAATGAATTTAAAGGAGGTTCCTGCAGCTCTGGCTGTTACAGGAGCAGCAGGTGTTCATTCACATGTCCAAAAAAACAAAAAAAACAACCCAATATATCAGCTAGTTGCAGAAGAGTGTTCGGTTGGTTAGTTTTAAGACACATTGGCTTTTTCTGGCTTTGCATGAGAGCTGCACGGGAAAGACGAGACGATTTGTCGTGCTGCTCTGATTTCTGGGTGTAATGTAATTGCATTTCTTTTCCTCAGACTATTTTACACAAGTGTTCCCAAAGTTAAAACGTAATATGATTTATAAATATACCAAAAAACATTTAAAAATGAATAGCTGTTGTACTGAAACTTTCAGGCAAGGTCGTCTGTAGCAAAACGCTGAAGAGAAAACTGGTGAAGTGTAAAGTTAAAGGGGCAGTTCGCCTGTCTCATGCCTCGAAGGCTGTGTCCTCCACTGCTCACATTTGTTGGCCGTATACATCTTTTTGTAAATTGATTCAGTTTATAATGGATTTTGACTATAATATTTTTTTTTTTTTTTTTTCATGGTGCTTTTTGTCATTTTCTCCTCGTTGACTCCCTTTAAATATGGCCAGTCTTACATTTGATTTTACGATTTAATCTCACGGTGTGTATATGTGATTCAGAGAACAAACATACGCACAAAAAATGTGCATACTCCTCTCTTTCAGATGTGAAATCTATAAATCCCAAAAGATCTTGAAATTGTGCACAGCTGAATGGTTTCAGATCTCTACTTGTAAACGATGCCTAATTAATGACATTAACATATAATAGAGTCAATGTCCAAATCCTTTACTTGAGAATGGCGAATGGCAAGAATTGCTCGGATTTCCAATTACTTGCAGTACCCGGACACCAAAAAAAGCTTACATCTGCTTAGACCCAGACGTTGTGCTTTAGCACTTTTCACATCCGTTTTTCTAAATATGAACATTGGTGAGGATTTTAGCATACAAACACTTTTAGATCAAATCTGTACAAATGCACTTTTTGTAAACCGGAAACAATGCAACCTGTTTTACCGAATACAGATGTTTGTGACGTGCAACTCGTATTTTATAAAGCCTGTATAACTTTCTTCTGTGTAGTGCATAAAGAGAATTTTTGAAGAATAATCTGGCCACATTTCACTTCTATGCAACAATTTGGAACTCAGGCCCCAGGTCATTTGTATGTGCTTCGGGAAATGTGGAGCTGGTTTATCTTAAGTAAGAAAGAAGAAGAAAAAAAACTTTTCGATATCAATCTGCATATGTGATGAACATGGGTTATGAACATGGGATGTATGCAGACATACAGAGCTTGATATCGAAAAGTTTTATTTTTCTTCTTCGCTCTAGCTCTCAGATATTAAAATTGAACAAAACAGCAACAATAAAAAACAAGTTATCTTGGTTAGCTGATTAGCTTAAAAATACATAGAAACTGGCATCAGTTCTCTTTCTCTGACAAGCGGATGAGACTTGCTTTGGTCAGGTGATGTTCATCATACACCCCAGTGTATTTTAGGATGAACTATAACTAACCCTAACTTTGTTTTCTTAAAAATGGCTTATCTTTATTCACTGAATTTAGCTGTTTTCTATATCATGAAGCTCTTTCGGATACTGTATTTCAGTTTTTTTTTTTTCTTTTGAGGCACACAAACCTTTTTCACATTCATTTTCATGTTTAGAAAAATAAGGACGGTTTATTTGAAGCTACTACAACAAGCATAAAATACTCCTTTGTCTTGTGAGTCACTGCAACACAGTCTACAGCCAGATATCAACAGTTGTATTTTTTTCAACATTCGCCTGCTTCCCATTCTACAAACACATTTGAAAGGACACAAATACAGTATCATATTACTTTAAATGGTCCAACACTGGGTTAGTGGGTTGTCTATAGTTCTGAAGTCTTGAATCTCTAAAAATCAAACTACAATAATACAACTGCCAACCAGAGCAGACTTGTCCATTTACTGTGGCCAAAGGAGCTTATTTACAATCATCTTCACAAAACAATTAATGGCCATTAACTGAAGAACAAACTAATATGTGCTAGCCATCACCAACCAAATGAATGAACAGAACAGACTGAAACGAAACGCAACTTTTACTTGATTGTGCTTTTTAACCCACAAAACCACTTCATCACTGAAATGGAACGTTTTTGTAGAGGCACCAAAAGAAGTGCGCAAACATCATGAGAACCTCTAAAGCTATTGACTAGGACTGGAAGAACAAACAGTATTTGTATTTATATATATATTTATTCAGTTCTGTTCCATGTCCATACCTTTCATCGTACGTTCTTTCTTCTGACGCTCTGTGCGACTCCCCATGCAAAGCCCTTACGAATGCTGAATCTGGCAAGTGAGTCCTTCCATATTAGTGATCAACAAACCCATAAATGAATGGATATGCACACAGAATTGTCTCAGTGTTGATTCTAGAGTAGCTGGTGTTGGGTCAGTCCCTGGAGAACTGCTGGAAAGGACCGGATCCGAGTCTAGTCTGGCTCTTGGACGCTTCTGTTGTCGCTTGGCCTTGTGGCTCAACTGTCCGCAAGTTTTGCGCGTGGTTAAACAGTTACTTCGGTCTTGCTCCCTGTGCGGTAGTGATGGTGATGCTGCTGCGGGATGTAGTGCAGCTGCTCCACTGTCTGTGTGCGGCGCGAGGCGAAGACCTGCCTCTTGGAGGCCGTCTGGTTCATGGTCGCAGAGTTCTGCGGGGTGTTGTTCGAGGCACTGGGATGGGAGTGCATTTTCGTCATCTTGTAGCAGTCCAGGATGGGTGTGGTGGGCATAAACACGTCCGTGTGGGATATGGCTCTGGACATGGACTTGTCGCTGTGAAACCCGGAGTGCTTGATGGACATCATCTTGTCGGGGGAGATCAGCGGATCCTTGGAGTAAAGGCGGTCCTGTGAGTAGAGGTGGTCTTGGGAATAGAGGCGGTCCTGGGAATGCAGGCGTTCCTGAGAGTGAAGGCGCTCCTGCGACATCAAGCGGTCCTGTGTATGGATGCGGTCCTGGGAGTAATGGCGTGCTTGTGAGATGAGCCGCTCATGGGAGCGCAGGCGCTCGGCCGACAAGAGTTGCTCGTCAGAAAGGATGCGTCCAGCATACGGGGAGATGCCATAGGGGGACATGGGGTAGTCGTTTGCGTGGCTGCGCCCGGGGGACAATACACGGTCCTGGGACATGGCCCTCTGAACTCTGCGGGGGCGCTGGCGAGGCGCTTGCTGCTGCTGGCTGCTCTGTGACTCCTGGTTCATCTTGATCGTGTGCAAGGGAAGAGTTTCTTGTGCCGCTAGGTCTGGAAGATACCTTTTCCTGCTGTAGTAATCGTCAACATCCTTATCCGCTGCATGAAAGCACAAGCAATTTAAGTTTCAGAGCATTCAAGTCAACATGAAATCAAAAGTTAGTTGAACTGCCTGTCTCTCGGCTAATTTTTTAACCACCTGGGTCTGTTCTGATATATGGAGACTTTAATTTACGAATCATCAATGGATAAAACCTTTTTTCGGTTACACTTCATATAAGTAACTTTGCAACTACATGTCAGCTAGTAGTCATTACAGTATTAGTAGACTGCCCGCTTTTTGATGGACATTGTACTGACTATAAAGAGCTTTGCAAATGCATGTCAACTCATTCTACTAACCCTAACCCTAACAGTCTACTAATACTCTTATGAGAGTTACTGTAGATGTAAGTAATGAGAAATAATTCAACATAGTTACACAGTTTTTCATGCTGAACATCCTTTCTTGCATGGAACTGCATAAGATTACAGAAGTAAAATGGTTTTGCGAGCCGTTTAAACTACAGCGAGTAGTGATCAGAGTCAAGTAGGGTTGCAAAGAGGTGGAAACATATCAACAATTTTGGAAACATCCCATGATTTTTTGGAAACTTGCAGAAATGTTTGGAAAGTTTCCAGAAATTTATCGGAAACTTCTGCCCCTTTGCAACCCTAGTCAAGTAATAAGATACTTTCAATCCCAGAGACTTTCTTTTGTTTTCATCATGAATCACAGCTTAAGAGCTTCAGGACACAAACACGTTCAGGACAGTCCGGACTGTACTGTCACAAACTGCATTATTGGAACTGGAAATAATGACATTATCCACTGCTCCAAGGTGTAATGAATATATTCTGGGGCAGCTAATGCCCTTGAGATCTCAGTTACACTTGATAGATTTCTCCACACATTTAGAGCCCAGTAATATTGAAGTGAATGCAATAAAGGAGTGTATCAAACAAAATTACAGCCACAAATCTTTATATTAGTAAGAATTAATCTAATAACTGTGAGAGTTTTGCGGAAAAAAAACAAACAAAAAAAACTGCACAATAATTCACAGCCCGAGGTAGTGGCAGTCATATTAGTGGGACATCTGGAACAGCGTATCTTGAGGGGATTAGATTCAGCTTGTTAGGAGATAAAAGAGCTAAATAACACCATTTATCTCAAACTCAGAGAAAGGACGAACACTGTGTTATGTGGGGAAATTAATGGCACATAATCTGTTTATGGTGATTACAGATTAAATTAATCTTCTTCATAAAGAAGTCTCATTTTGGAGGTTTGTGAATATAAGCAAAATAATCATCAGGAGAAAAGGAGGAGGAGGATGGACACAGTATTAACAGGACTCTACCACACGCTCTTTCCTGCTGGCTGCATCCAACATCAAACACGATCTGTAAGTGCAAAACACCACTGAAGCTCCAAAAGAAACAGCTAAGCCTTTCGGCTACACCCTACAACAAATAACTTGCTTCAGAAGCAAATATCTGAGATTCGATGGAGGCGCTGCCACAGGAGGGTCTGCTGCCCTGAATAGTTTAGTGTATGATTGCATGTTTTCGCTGGTGGAGGCTCGGCGGAAGCGGAAGAACTGCAGATGAGCAGGGCTGTCAATTTCACTGGCCTTGGTTGGGTTCAGGGCCACAAGTGATCTGAGGCGTTCTTTATGCAATTACACAAGCCTCGGGGGAATGTACTCTTCACTTAGGGAATATAACGAGCTGAGACCTTATTACACAGCAAAAGAACCTGCCACTAACTGAATCAATAGGATAGGGCTAAGGCTACGAGAAAGCTTTACTCAGTGATATCAGATTCCGATCGAATCCGTGGTAGTGGTAATGGCCGCATGTTGAGGATGAATACTAAGAGTCCTGATGAGATGAAATGAAGGCTCTGATCTCGGTGTTGAGCCGTGAGCCCTGGCATACGAGATTCCCCCACAGCCCGTGTTACCTTACGCTTACGTACGCTGATTTTACTCCGCATAGAGAAGCAAATATACAGTGTGTTTACAAAGTAAGCTGCATAAATGCATTTACAATCACGGGAATAATCCTTCACCCTCAAATGTTGATTAGCTTGCACAGGGGACAGAAAATAAGACGAACTGACTGACATGATGATCGCCACATATGCTAAACCACCCAAATATAATAACTTTGAGACCTTATTTCATAATATTCATAATTAATGTTAACAAATGGAAACTTAGTGTGAATTATTACTTTATAATATAATGAAATATACATGATAAAATGAATAGAAAAGTATTTGTGACAAGTATTTCACATCAGCATTTTTTGTGATGGCAACTCTAGATCTCACAACTGGGACTTTATTTTTCTGTGTGACTAATGTTAACGAACTGAACTATATTTAAGTTTAGCTGAAAATAAAACAAATAGAGCAATATTTGTTAAGGCTAAACTGTCAGAAATCACTAGAGACCCCTAAAGAGAGATCATGCTAAGCAGAGCTGAGGACATACTTAGTCTCTTGAGCGAGGAGTATTTGTTGAGGTCAGCTTTCACGGCAGATTCATAGGACGGGGGGAGGTGGGACAGACTCTGGAAGGAGCGTGAGAAGGACAGGTCGTATGGCTCGGTCTGTGAGGTGAGGATACTGTTCATCCGGGTGCTCTCTGTGGGCAAGACAAAACAAACCATCCAATCTTTATCTGGGCAAAGTTAAAATCACAAATGCAAACATCTCCACTGTCAATCAGAAGCTCTGTTGTCAGGTTTTCTGCACACATTTGACATGTTGGAAGACATTACTGTGAGGAGGGATGAAGGGGAGTTAGTGGCTATAAAGAGTTGCAGTGCCACGGTGACCAATGGCATTTGATCAGCTGTCGCATTGATAACGGAGGAGCGGTTTGGTGACTGGTGTGATGTGACGTGTGTACGGCACCCCCTGTGTCTCCGTCATGCCAGTCTGGGCAGACTGAGGATTAAGCCCTGGTTAAAAAAAGGGCAGAGACTAGCGCAGCAGAATGGAGGGGATGCGACAACACTCCAGGGAGCCGGTGTGAGCTCGGTCTGTGGGTGGACGGGACGGGACAGGACAGGACGAGTGGGGGGAAACGAAGGACGAGCAATGTTTACACAACAGTATTTTGCACTTGCTCAGTTCATGCCATGGGGTTTGTGAAGTGGAAAACATTAATCTTCACTGGAGGAAGGAGGAGGAGGAGGAAGAGGAAAGATAGAGAATCAATGAGGTTCAAGATAACTTACCATGCCTTAGAGATCTGTGAGCTGGTCAATTCAAGGGAAAAAGAACGCAGTTCAATAACAGCACTATGTGGAGAGAGCAGATGAAATAGAGTTGGGGACGGGCTGCTTTGTGTTCTCGTGCTCTTGTAATGATGAAGCATCATGAAATGGCATTTGATTTGGGGTTTTTGTCAGAGTGACTATTTGCACCAGCTGTAGAGAACAGGGTCCACACAACGTGACGAGATTCACAGCAACAGTGTGGTGTAACCAGACAAACTATGAGAACATGATGCGGATGTTAGAGATGTTTGGAGCATGTGTTCAGTACTGCATTCGCAGGTGATGCCACTTCAAAACCGTTCTGCATATAGACATCATTCTGTCTGCCAGAAACACTCTACGATACAGAGTGGGCTTTTGGACAATTACCACTGAAAACCAAACAGAAATGAATTTTTCTTTCTGTTCTTTATTATTATTATTATTATTATTATTATATAATGGAAATAACAGTGGCCTGGCCATGCTGCTGTTTATCTGCTAAGGCGAGCAAACCTTCTTGATTTAATGTTTGTTTGTTTTTTTCCCTGTTATGAATCCATTATTTCTTCAGGGTGTCCTTTACCAATGCAAAGTCCACCTAACAGCTGTGCTGCCCAATATTTCTGTGGAAACTGTGATACATTTTATTATTCAGGATTCACAGATGAAAAGAAATTTCAGAAGGACAGCATTTAATTGAAATAGAAATATTTTGCTTTGCTAGCACTTTTAATCCATTTAATGCATGTTTTTGCAGAAAAAAAAACTTTGGTAGTGTGTTATTATTGTTGTGTTATATGCAATGTGTGGGTGTGTGTTATTTTGTTAAATGCTATTTTTAATAGCATATGTTTCTAGAAAAGTTGTGTAAATAATGTACAGGCTCTTAAGAGATTGAGCTGTGCTGAAGCCCTATTCAGATGGGATTGGTTTTACATGGAGAGGTGAGGTAACGTAATTATTACCAGAGCTTCTCAGTGATTTTGGTCCTGTACGAATGTGTCATCTCAGTAATCATTATGGATAATGTCAGTAAAGAGTACGTCGACTTTTACCATTTGTTAAATGGTCCAGAAAAATTACCTCAGGTAATGCTAATCCCATGTGAGTAGACCAGTTGTAAATAAGTATGTAAATATTCTGTTATTTCCTGTTTAAAAGTAGTTTTCCACGGTCTTCCAAGTATGAGGGCGCTTGAAGAAGCATTCAGTTGCGTTCTAGGCAGTGGGACAAGTCTCTGGCAAACCTCAAGTGTTTTCCGCATATATTCAGATCAGAATTTAATGAATAAATCAGTCGATGTGGCACACATGACGACAGGGAGGTGATAGCGGCACATAAATCGAGTTACCCCTCCCACTTCAGGTAGTTTTACTGGGATTTCTTATCCTGTGGGAATTTGTTCATTAATCATTGTTGGGAAGTAGCTAGCTACAAGTAGTGAAACTACTAGCTTAACTTTATTTTTCAGCGGCTTTACAGTAGCGACGATACTTTTAAAACAGTGTAGCCTTTCCTGTAGCTAACTACTTTTTCCACGAAGTAGCGATGTAGCACGACCAATCACTACATTCAATTTTGCGTTCTGACGAGTCATGAGCCTGTAATGTATTTTTTTGTAATGAACACTAATCAAACAGAAAATAAAATCGTGATATAGTAGTGTGCTTATCATTTGGCAAAGGATGGTTGCGGCAGGATTCTTGCAAAGCGCAGTGTTCACCTGAACTCACCCTACTCTTTGAAATCATGATTGCATTAAAGTATGTTGTTTTAAACCCCAAATATTTTACTAATAACTTCTTTATATTTTACTTAGAACTTCATTATAATTCTTCATTAATAACTATTTAGTCATGTTAATTAAGAAAAAAAGAAAAAAAAGAATAAAATTTAAAAAACAAAGTAGTTTCAGTGTAGCTAGCTACTTTTTGACAGCAACTTGTAGTGTAGCCAGCTACTTTTTCAGAAGGGTTGCTTGAATGTAGCTTAACTACTTTTATTTATGAGTTGCTTGTAGCTGGTCAAGCTACAGTTTCAGAGTAGCTTCCCCAACACTGCCATTTATATTCCAAACGTCCTGTGTTTAGATGCTAAAAAGATGGCAGGCTGAGCTGACCGATGTTTCAGAGAAACTACTGTATAAGCACAGGCTACATAAGTCATTGGAAATCACAACAAGATGGGAAGATTATCTCTTTTCATGCAGTGAATTAGCGGCTTTTTGTGAGTGCAACAACAGGATTTGTCATAAAAAGACTGTTTCATTGGGGAGACTTTGAAGCGTGTTGGGTAGGACCTATCCTCCACCAAACCAAGCCAGACTTGAGTGCTTCACCAATGGCAGGAATTTAATCAGTGTGAAAAATCTGAGCCATTTCTGAGCCATTGTTGGGAGACACTGCTCCGCTAACCTAGAGTTTAAGTGTAAGTGTTAAGTGTAGTTAAGTGTAGACTTTTTATCTGCCGCGGGAGTTCACTTCCACCATTATAACTGCAGTCTATATTCCACCGGTTGCTAATGCCAAGCTTGCTATGAACAAACTACATGCGGCCATTAGTAAACAACAGGCTACTCACCCGGAGGCTGCTTTTATTGTCGCGGGTGATTTTAATCACTCCAAATGAAAGACAGTGCTTCCCAAATTCAATCAACATGTTTCCTGCCACACTAGAGGAGACAAAACTTTGGATCATGTTTACACAAACATTGATGGAGCTTACACCGCGACCCCCTCCACCACCTCGGACAGTCTGATCACCTTTCTTTGTTTCTCACCCCTAAGTATTCACCCCTCATCAACCGTGTGAAACCATCAGTGAGGACCATCAAAGTGTGGCCAACTGGAGCAGACACTTTACTTCAGGATAGATTTCAATACAGGGACTGGAGTATGTTTGCTTCTCAGGCTGCCTGTGGCTCTTACACGGACATTGATATCTATACCTCCTCTGTACTGACTTACATCAACATTACCATTGACAGTGTTACAACAGAAAAACAGATCACAACGTACCCTAATCAGAAGCCATGGATGAACAAGGAGGTGCGACTCCTGCTGAAAGCCCACAACACTGCCTTCAGATCAGATGACGCTCAGGCCTACAGTAAATCCAGGGCTAACCTGAGGAGGGGCATCAAAAAGGCCAAGAACTGCTACAAGCTAAAGGTAGAGGAACACTTTTCCAATTCTGTTCCCCGACGCATATGGCAGGGCATCCAGGTCATCAGTGACTACAAGCCAAGCAACTCTACTCCAACAGTCACAGACATCTCCTTCCTTAATGAGCTAAATGACTTTTATGCTCACTTCAACAGCGACAGCAAGGAGACAGCCACCAAGATCACACTCTCAGCAGACCACCAACCCCTCAAACTCACCTCCACAGATGTCCACACTGCATTGAGCCGGATCAACACACGCAAGGCTGCTGGCCCAGACAGCATTCCTGGACGTGTGTTTAGGGCATGTGTAGAGCAGCTTGCCGGGGTCTTCACAGACATTTTCAACCTGTCCCTTACCCAAGCAACTGTGACAACATGCTTTAAGACCACATCCATTGTGCCAGTGCCGAAACACTCCTCCCCGATGTGCCTGAATGACTACCGTCCCATAGCACTTACACCTATTGTCATGAAGTGCTTTGAGAGACTGGTCCTAGCACACCTCAAGGAGTGCCTCCCACCCACACTGGACCCACACCAATTTGCCTACCGTAGCAATAGGAGCACAGAGAATGCAGTATGCACAGTGCTGCACTCTGTACTCACACACTTGGACAATAACAACACATATGTACGGATGTTGCTTGTTGACTTCAGCTCAGCATTTAATACTGTCATTCCCTCCAAGCTGACCACAAAACTTGGAGACCTGGACATTAACACCTCCCTCTGCAATTGGATTATGGACTTTCTGACCAACAAACCTCAGCATGTTAGGTCAGGCCGCACCTGCTCCACCACCATCACACTCAACACCGGCGTACCACAGGGCTGTGTGCTGAGCCCATTCCTCTACTCCCTCTACATCCACGACTGCAAGCCTGTGCATGGATCCAACTTCATCATTAAGTTTGCAGATGATGCCACGGTGATTGGCCTCATCAGAGACAACAATTAGACTGCCTACAGGGAGGAGGTACAGCACAGGGCCGCATGGTGCGCTGACAACAACCTGCTCCTTAATACCAGTGAGACAAAGGAGCTCATTGTGGACTTCAGGAAGAAGAAAGGAAGCACACATGACCCCATCCACATTAATGGGATGGTTGTTGAACGTGTCTCCAGCTTCAAGTTCTTGGGAACCACCATCACGGAGGACCTGTCCTGAACCACAAACACCTCGAGCCTGGTCAAGAAGGCTCACCAATGCCTCTTCTTCCTCATGACACTGAAGAAGAACCAGCTGTCTTCAGCCATCCTGGTGAACTTTTACCGTTGTGCAATTGAGAACATCCTGACCAGTTGTATCACAGTCTGGTATGGGAACTGCTCAGTTGCTGACCGCAAGGCACTGCAGAGGGTGGTGAAAACCACCCAACGCATCACTGGGACAACACTTCCTGCTACTGAGGACATCCAGAGAAAACGCTGTCTACGTTGAGCTCGCAGCATTCTTAAGGACTCCTCTCACCCTGACCACAGACTGTTTAACCTCCTGCCCTCCGGGAGGTGCTTCAGGAGCCTCCAGACAAAGACCAGCAGACTCAGGAACAGCTTTTTCCCTACAGCTGTCTCCTTACTGAATTCTGCCCTCTGACCCCCTGACAGTTAACTTGTTAGTACCTGCACTACTGTCTGTTCATCCAGAATACTGAATGATCCATTTGCACACTGGAATATTTTTCTATGCACTTTTTTACTGTTCATTCCACTAGTGCAAATTATGTTCATATGTTCATAGTTTCTGCTTATAGTGTACATACACTTATTACATAATCCATCTGTATAGTATGTTCATAGTTCACCTATCTGTATATCATGCTGATAGTATTTAAAAATCTGTAAATTATGTCCATAGTACTGCCTTATCTGTATATTTATTGTACATTTGTAACATATTGTAGACACTGTATATCCTGTACTTACTGCTTATTGCACTTCTGGTTAGATGCTAACTGCATTTTGTTGCCTTGTACCTTACATGTGCAGTGACAGTAAAGTTGAATCTAATCTAATCTAAAGGTCTCATGAGACTCCAGGTGTCAGACTTATAAGATTTGACATATCAGAGAGGCTCAGGAAAGCACAGTAATTCACTGCATGGCTGGCTGTAAATTGTGTCCTCTCCAGAACATGAACTCAAATCAAGGTCTTTGGTTTGTTTAATGGTAGTGATGATGATGAAGATGGACAAAACCAATAATATGTTAAAGTTACCAGCAGATCTTGTAGGCATGCAAACACAAACAATCAATGAAAAGCACTCGATAGTAAGATTATCCCAGTGCTGTTAGATGAGGAACAAGGTCCTTACCATTTTTAGGTGTTCGAGTTGGGCTACTGAGACCAAGATGGTTGTAATTATGTTGATGGGCTCCTGCAAAAAAAGCAATGACAAGTCTGATTTGGTTGCAAAATAAAGGCAAGCATGATCAAATCTAATCCAGAGTGTGATCACTTCAGTGGGAGCAATGGACTTTAGCAAAAAGGGAAGCACATTAATAGCAAAGATAAGCATTGCAACATGCACTACATGGCCAAAAGTATATGTGATTGTTTCCGATTTCATTCCAAAACCCCAGGCTTTAAATAGGGAGTGGATCCTCCTTTGCTGCTCTTGATTGCTGTGATGTTTGGTGCAGGATACTCAATCCTTTAAACACCCGACTCACTAAACCTTTCCATGTGTCTTTAGCACAGTCCTTTATCATCACCTTTTTGATCATTGCCAAATCAAAAATGACCCCATTTTTCAGAACTAAAAACATCTGCTTAAGCAGACTGCGTGGCTGAATGTTTGAATTCACACGTTAATAATGTGTGTACCTAAAACAGCCAATCCGGTTCATTAGAAGACGTCCACATACTATATATTTGGCTATATAGTGCACATAAAGCATATGACAAAAGAAGCATCAGCAACACACAACACATGTACAGTCAACATTAGTGGTCGACCAGCTTTTTAAAAATATTTTTAAGTTAATAAAAGTAAATGCTTATTGTTATTAATGTAAAATATCAAACTCATTTACACAATATTTGCTCAGAATCACTGACATGATGCTTGAAAACACTAATTACGCATTATTCTTTGACAGGAAACTGTACATTTTCAAATTGGCACTTGGCAGAATGACCACTTTTGTTAATCGCTCATGCAGGCACAGTTATTGAATGATGGCCCTAATCTCACACATCCAAACGTGGAGCGATGCAATTCTCCATCACTCACCAACAGCTGCAGAAAAGCAAAACGTGTAATTTACTAAATTGGCGGTTGCAGCAATAATGGACTCGCTGCATATGACGATGTGCATTAGTTCAGAGTTCATCATCATCATCGGCATGTCATTGAGGGGTGTTAAGGCTGCTTCATCAGTTGACATTTCTATTTT
The DNA here is from genome assembly GCA_024542945.1 of allo-octoploid hybrid of Carassius auratus x Cyprinus carpio. Classification (NCBI taxonomy): domain Eukaryota; kingdom Metazoa; phylum Chordata; class Actinopteri; order Cypriniformes; species allo-octoploid hybrid of Carassius auratus x Cyprinus carpio. The sequence continues at coordinate 24,549,682 of CM045032.1, forward strand.
CCCTGCTCTCAGGAGCTCTATTACAGGACTGATGTTGCTCTGTTATATGTCATGAAGTCTGCACAAGCGTGTGTGTGTGTGTGTGTGTGTTTAGCGCAGCTGGAGGCTGATATGACTGGTGGCCGATGGCTCTGTGATGGGCTGCGATGGACCGCGGTGTGTGAGCAGTGATTCTGAGCTGCCAAAGATGGGGTCATGAAGCGCCCGTGATAAATGGATGAATACTAGAGGAAGCACAGCGTTATGCTCATCTGGATATCTGCTGTTGTGCCTGTTTAAAAATGCATTATAGTGACTAGTTTAACATCCATTTACATCTGTCATGGAGCTCAGATGATTGAAGACCAGTTTCCATAGAACAGCACCAACCCAAAACAAGAACGGCAAGTTCAGATGCCACACAAGAGCTTGAAGAGCCGCCTGCTTGTTTTAAATCAGCAGTCTGGGAAATATGCACCAGTAGACCGGCTGTAAGTCGTGGCCTAGTGGTTAGAGAGTTTAACTCCTAACCCTAAGGTTCGAGTCTCGGGCCAGTAATACCACGACTGAGGTGCCATGGAGCAAGGCACCGAACTCCCAACTGCTCCCCGGGCGCCGCAGCATAAATGGCTGCCCACTGCTCCGGGCGTGTGTTCACGGTGTGTGTGTGTTCACTGCTGTGTGTGTGCACTTTGGATGGGTTTGGGTCACCATACTTGGCTGTATGTCATGTCACTTTCACTTTTTTCACTTTTAAATCTGAATCTGTTTTTAGTTTTATTTTGATTGATCTATATTCCGGAATCACACAAAAACTTAATTGCAAAAGTAAGGCTAAACAGTAATATTGTATGCTATGTACAGTGGTGGCCAAAAATATTAGAACACTAGTATTATCAGCAGGTATAAAATGGTTTTAAATCTATTTTTTTCTGTAGTGTGTCGTTAGGAAATATCAGTTTAGATTTACAAACATTCATTTTGCTATTAATTGTAATAATCCAGTCAGATTTTTGTTTGCACAAGGAGTCTGACAGCAGCCAGTGTTGCACACAGAGATCTAATCTAATTATTATCAAGTCCATCTGTGATTACATGAAGAAACAGAAAAAACTGAGACAGACTAAATCCAGATGAACTGTGGCGACGACTCCAAGTTGCTTCCTGAAACCTGATCTCCTCGTACTGTCTACAAGCACTGATTAAAAGTGACAAAGTAAAAGTTAAGGAGCACTTAGGAGGCAAACACATCCCAAAACGTCTCAGGTCCACTACATTCACAGCAGCACTGATGAAAACCAGAGCTCAAATCGAGTCTTGAGTTCTAATTAATAAGAAGCATCGTCCAGTTCAGTGATCCTGCTTTAATCTGGGGACCAATTAGTTGCTTTTAAGAAAGGGGGTTAGTTGAAGTCTGGCTGCGGGCCGGAGGTCTGAGCTCTCTCCAGTCTCTCTCTCTCTCAAAATACCTGCCAATTTGGGCTCGCTCGTCCCAAGGCTCTCAGGTCATTTAATCAAACAAGAAGGGGCTCGAGCCGACTGCTTGTAACGTATCGTGAGGTTAATGAAGAGTTTCACCAGCTCTAGGAGAGGCTGCGTAATGCCGTCTGAGGTCTTCACTGATATCAGACTCAATCAGGTGAAACTAGAATCTTTTATTGCAGCACTTTAACTGAGTTTTGTTTCTGAACCAGACAGCAGGTTGTAATGTTTGTTTTGCCTGGTTTATGACAACATAAAAGAACACATAATACCTTTAATAGCTTAAAAGCTGATGATTTCAGAGAATGCGTGGAGAATTATGGTTATCTTGAGCTGTTTGGAGTGACTCGCTGACATTAACAGCAGTGCAGTCGCTTTTACAAGTCATAAAAGGTGCATCATTTTTAATATCCACCCCTCTTTGCACTGAAATTTACTTTGTATGAATCAGACACCGCAAATGTTGTTGATTTGGCCTTTTGAAACTGCAACAGTAGTGTCGCTAGAGCCTACAGCTGATGAATTGTCACTTTGCACATACTCCTGTTTCACATCTAATATAACCTGACAACAGTTTGAATAGTAATGTCCAGATGGCCAAGCAATGATTCAGTCATTTGACATTTCTCTTGCTTTTCCTCCAGAGAATGAAATGCGTCGACCTCATCAGAAGGGGTAGCTGTTTGTCATTGCATTTACATGAGATCTTTGTGGGCGCGTTTCATTTTACAGTATCATCAGATAGTCCAGGATTAGCGCAGAAGTAGATTACAACAAGGCTGCTTTATAATAAATCTCCCGATAAATTCACTGAAACAATTACAGCAGTAATATCATACATCTCATGAGACGTGATAATAAATTATCCCAATATAGCTGATACCTGGAATAAACAACAACAGTTTAAAAGTTAATTGACGATGAGAGCATGATTGACATTTCCTCTGATTCCTGTGGAAACAAAGTTCAAATAAAATTTTTAAAAAATATTGCAAAAAACAGTAGCAGTGAGTAAACAAGGTCATGCCAGAACATTTACATGAACAGCTGTGTAGCCTCTAGTGCTCGTTCCCTTCTGTCTCATCCGGTCCGGCGCTGTGTTGACGAGAATTAACAACACGCTTCTGCCTCCTTGATGAATACAGCATGCCAGAATCTTAGGTCAGTAAGTTTTCGGCATGCCAAGCACATCTTAGAGCATGGCCAAATACATCTGCTTGTATGAATTCCTTTGTTAAAATATGTGGCTGCGTATGACAGAAAACCCAATCGTCCCTGATAAAAACCTGACAAGAGCGGAGTATAGTCTGGAAAAGCCACTCGAGCCTGCTGCTCTTCAGAGGTGATGGCACTCAGACTAATGAGGGGCCGGAAGGGATTGAGACACCAGCAGGAGGGAGAAGAATACGAGAACCTCACATTTCCTTTCGGATGCTGGTCGAGTTTCTGCACCTGCTCAAAATGCACAGCTATGACACTGCTTTAGAAACAGGGCTCTAATGATATAGTCTTGTGGGGCCGGACCTCGCTGACAGTTTGAATCCATTTCGTTTGCCCTTCTCCTCGGTTTTTGATGAAGGCAGAGCCGGAAAGCCACTGGGGTTTGGCATTTAACCACTGACAAAAACGGTTAACATTTCATTGTGAAATGTCATAGTAATCCTACATTTATGAAAATGCAATTCCCTACTGAAGCCCACGGTTTGACCCGTCCTGCAATAAATGATGCTGTGACTAAGCCGCGGTCGAGTTCTCTGTGAGCACCGTATGACATCTAATCACAGTACATACACTGCTCTCGCTCAGTATCTGTGTATTGCTTTCCAGGACAAATATCTGAACATTCTTAAAATCAAGACATATTTTTTAGAGAAGTTGTGTTAAGTGAGTTTTTAAAGTTACTTGCCAATGAACTGATTTTTTTTTCTGACCATGTTTGTTTTAAGCCAAATCCTTGATACATTATGATGTATTTTTCAGAAAACAAGACTTAAGTAATTTTGCTACTCAACTAAATGTATCCTGATTTAAGGATGTAGACATATTTGTACTTGTACTAGAAAACAAGACAAAAATACAGAGTATTTTTTTTCTTTTTATACAGTGTATCCTCTTTACCAGAGAGTTTTCTTAGTAATGTGTGGCTTTAGGGGCAGCTGTGGCCTAATGGTTAGAAAGTCAGACTTTTGTAACCCAAAGGTTGTAGGTTTGAGTCTCGGTGCTGGCAGGAGTTGTAGGTGGGAGGGAGTGAATGAACAGCGCTCTCTTCCACCCTCAATACTCATGGCTGAAGTGTCCTTGAGCAAGGCACTGAACCCCCAGTTGCTCCCCGGGCGCTGGATATATAGCTGCCCACTGCTCCGGGTGTGTGTTCACTTCTCACTGCTGTGTGTGTACACTTGGATGGGTTAAATGCAGAGCACCAATTCTGAGTATGGGTTACCATGCTTGGCAAATGTCACGACTACTATTTTAAGAAACAGAAATCTTTGGCTCTTGAAGCAGAAGGTTGATGGGTAATAAAGCTTGTGTATTTGCTTTTAAAGCTGACAAACACATGCTGATTAAGTGACTACAGAGCTTCTCTCTCAAAATAAGATGGAAAAGCCCTGCGCTGGATCGTTTAGCAATATCACAGACATTTCAGCAATTTCATGAACACTGACCCAGAGACATTCACTCCATGCTAAACAGGACATCAAAGCACTGACTGTACCTGCAGATCAGTTTTATTTTGTTTTGATTCATTTACTTCTCATAAATGTAAATAAAGACAGTTTAACTCACAAGAAGAAAAACAACAACAATAACAAAAACATGTACAAACACATTTAAAAAAGACCCTTCGGCTTGCACATACCAGGTTGGAGGACGCCGGCAGACCATCTTCTTGCGAGGAGCATCATCACGTCGCCCACAGAGATAAGCACAGATTTTTCTGATGTCTTCTTTAATTAATAAGAAGTAACATCATTCAAAACTGTCTTTATCCCTGCGCTAGCATGTGTGCTCCTCTGTCTGTCGAAGGCACTCTGAATCCGAAGCAATGGAGGAACAGAGAATCCAGAGGAATAAAGACACTACAGGGGTGCAGATTAAGCAGGAGAAGAATGATCTAATCAGAGCTACATGGAGAGGAGTGCGCTTACACAGACTTACACATCCATCACAAACACAGACACAGGGCAGAGGCAGAGGCCGAGGGAAGAAACACACTCAACTACACAGAAGCAGCGTTCCTACCATGATGACTCTGAGACCGAACCGGCCAGTGCTTCTCCCCTGGAAGACACAACCAGGCAGAATCATGGTGAGTCAACAGATCAAACACCTTTGACACCAGCATCAATTCCAGCAAAGCAAAGGGATGCTGGCGCTCATCACAGAAAAGAATGACGTTCTCCTTCCGCTCGGCAAACAATGGCTTTAGACTAATTCAATAAGGATGGAGTGAATCATCAGAGAGAACGGAACTGAAAGAAATGCTTCACTCGGATGAATGTGTTTTTGAATACGCTGCAATTATTGCTGTGAGCATTTGAATAACACAACGTTCACTGTGCATTCGTAACACACATTGTTGCCTTTTCATACTCTGGATGCACATTTTCACCCAAAACTGACAAACACAAAGCAGGTCACTGATGAGTCAAGTTGTCAAGTTGTTGTTTTTTTGTTTGTTTGTTTTTTTCTCAGAAATATTAGAGTATTGTTCGCCATCTCTTTGTACAGTTCCTGTTTCTGAGAGGCCTGTAATCTGCTCGCCGCAGGATAATAGTTGACTTCAGGATTCACTGTGAGATGCATCAAATCTGAGGGGGCAGAAAAAATCAATTTCTGTTCAGTTTCTGCAGTCGTAACACCCTGTTACATTCTGTTATCCACATCCACCCAGAGATACAAACAATATAACTGAATATATACCAAATCAGCTTTCATCCAGCTAGATCTCTCTAAACACCGCATGAGTTCTGTCAGAGCTTTGAGCCGACCAACACCATCCCTTCTACTGAATATTATTTATTTAATTTTATTTTTTTATTTACGTGTTTAACCAGGAAGGTCCCACTGAGATACGATATCTCTTCTACCAGGGAGTCCTGGTCAAGACAGGCAGCAAAGGACAAAGTTACAAAGAAATACACATCACCACACAATGAACAAACATAAAACACAATTTTCTAAAAACAACACAAATCCTAGTCAGTTATTAAAACATATACACTGTTTTATATAAACAGACTTTAAAATATTTTTTAAACATACCAATAGATGGTACAGGTTCCATATGTAATGTACCTTGAAGCTCATTCCATACACACAGAGCATAACTATAAAAAGCTGTATGATGTATCTCTGTATGAAAAATCGGCATCTTAAATAAGAGTTTATCTGTTGATCTGCTATTATAAATATTTGTGCAATATGTCAACAAACTAGATATATACTGTGGTAATTTACCCACTAAAGCTTTTAAAATAAAAATGAACATATGTTTTTTTTTCTCCTTAAGCACAATGAAGTCCATTTTGTCATTTCATATAAATTACAGTGATGTATGCGGACACTTGTGCCAGTAACAAATTGTAAAGCAGCATGATAAACTACATCCAACTTTTTGGATGTAGTTTAACTTTTTGTGCATGCATATAAATTATATCACCATAGTCCAATACTGATAGAAGAGTACTTTCTACTAAACATTTCTGAGCAACAAAGGAGAAACATTTTTTTTTTAAATGAAAATAAAAACCTAATGTTTGTCTCAATTTCTTTAAAGGACTATCGATATGAGAACTAATTAAAGATGGAGCCATAGTGTAGATGATAGTATCATCTGCATAAAAGTGTATCATTAGTGTCTGACATTGCAGCAGTTACAGTACTGTGTCCTTGTCTAAAACCTGAATGAGTTTGACATAAAATATTATTAACTGACAAATAGTACTTTAACTGTTCATTTACCACAGATTCAAACACTTTAGCTGCAACAGACAATACTGAAATAGGCCGATAATTATCTAATACAGTAGAATCTCTTGGCTGAATGGCTGAATAATTGCTGACTTCCAAGAACTTGGTATCATACCACTGTTTGAGCTTAAATTAAAAATAGAAGCAAAAGGTCTTGCTATTAAGCCTGCAGATATTTTTTAAAAGAAAGGATCTATTTGATCAGGTCCAGCAGACTTTTTACGATCAAGACTTACCCAGGCTTTATGAACCTGAGACAGGGAAATAGGTATAAAATTAAAAACATTTCTTTTAGAACTAGGATGGCCATATTATCTTTACCATCTGCATCTACAGTGAATCCAGATGAAGTGATTTAACTTATATTAGTAAAATGCATATTTAAAGCCTCTGCTATATTATGTTTATCCTTAATTTCTTCATTATTTATCTTTAGTAAATCAGGAAGGAGATGAAAAGATGCTATGAAGTAGCAAACAGTAATGCGCTCTGACCACAGGCTAGTGGAGGTGTAGCGCTTTCATCCATCATTATTGATTACGTATCAGCTTTTTTCACCAATCATCCTCAGTAACTTTGGCCACGGTGCAGTCCAACAGACACAGTGACTGAACTTTATTACATACCAGGTTAATACTGGGACTAATGGAAGAGAAACTCACGCGATTCATTGTCAGCCAGGGTGAAGTGATAAACAAACATCTTTCCTCATTGTTTCCTTTTTTTTTTTTTTTTGTCATGTAGACGAGTTCTGCTCTGTTAGGTGTAAAAGTACAATCTGTCACTGAGAGAACTACTAAGCCATGTAAGCATAATAATTATTCATGACAAATTCTGCTGATTTAAATGCTTACATACCATTTTTCAAGTCAAGTTGAGCTTTATTGTCATTCCACTACGAACGAACTGTCGTGCCTCACAGGACCACGGTGCTACATGAATACAGACTTGCTACATGCTTCACATAATACTGTACATGTGCAAAGAGAAACATCGTAAGTCAAGCAGCTGGCTGGGGAACAGTGCAAGGTGATTTGTAGTGCATGTCTTTTGTCTTTTGTGGGATTATGTACACACAACAGTGTGTGTGAAAAGTGTCTAGTGCGCATAGAAGAGAATGTGTTACTACAGTTGGTTCATACAGGCCCACTCACCTGTGTGTAGCACACTTCAAACTGAAAAAAAAAAAGTTTCAGAGAGAAAAAAAAAAGTAAAAAGAAAAAAATTATATTTTGGACCTTTTTGTTCATTCTTATCAGGGCTGGACTGGGACAAAAAAATTGGCCCTGGCATTTTTTGGTCCAGGTCGGCCCACCACCACTTCGAGATATATATATATATATATGTATATAAAAGTTTTTGAACAGTAAGATTTTTAATGTTTTTTTTTTTTTTAATTCTCTTCTGTTCACCAAGCCTGCATTTATTTGATCCAAAATACAGCAAAATCAGTAATATTGTGAAATATTTTTACTATTTAAAATAATTGTTTTCTATTTGAATATATTTTAAAATGTAATTTATTCCTGCGATTTCAAAGCTGAATTTTTAGCATAATTTTTTTTTTCATTACTCCAGTCACATGATCCTTCAGAAATCATTCAAATATTCTGATTTGCTGCTCAAAAAACATTTATTATTATTATTATGGTGAAAACAGCTGAGTAGAATTTTCCAGGTTTCTTTGATGGATATAAAGTTCAGAAGAACAGCATTTATCAGATTTTTTTTTGTAACATTATAAATGTCTTTATCGTAACTTTTTATCAGTTTAAAGCATCCTTGCTAATTTTTATTTTATTTATTTATACCCCCCCCCCCATCCCCCCAAAATAAATAAATAAAATAAAAATTATACTGACTCCAAGCTTTTGAATAGTATATGTATAATGTTACAAAAGCTTTTTATTTCAGATAAATGCTGATCTTTGGATCTTTCTGTTGGATCTTTCTTACTGTTCAAACTTTTTTGACTGGTATTGTATGTATCACAGCCTATGTATCACACTCATACATCATATCTTGTTTTGGAAAAGAATAAAACGTCAGGTCCGACAATATCTTTTTTAGTTTCTTTTTTATTTAAATCTAGCTTTATTCGCAATGGCCCATGGAAACCTCTGAACACACTTGACTTGGCCAAAAAATTGCGGGGGAAGAATTCATGTTTTATTAAAAAGTGTTTACGTATTCTAGACTCATGGCGCGCGCACACATTAGAATAGGTTAGATACCTGCCTCCGTTGAGAGTCCTATCAAGTACTTTACCGATTCAACTTTTCTCCTCTCCTCCTCCTGCTTGGCTCTTTGGCCCGCTTCACTCACCGAAGAGCAAGTATGTTCTTGATAAAGCTGCTGTGAAAACGTGGGAAAAGCCGACTAGGAAGAAGTTGGGGTGATGCGGTCTTTATATAGGCGGAGCAAAATACTTCATCACTCCATCTGTAGCGCATTGTGATTGGATGTTAACACTGTCAGTACAGGAGACAAACCAATGGGCCACTGGCCGCTCGCTGTCCGTGCGTGATGGTCCACGGCAAAAAAAAAAAAAAAAAACAAACCTTCTGTCGGCCCCTTAGGTGCGTCGGCCCACCGGGAAAATGCCTGGTATGCCCGATTACCAGTCCAGCCCTGATTCTTATTAATGGAACTGTATAAAAAGGACAGGGAAAGTGAAGAATGGGCGATCTAGTTCAAAGCATGTACAATGAACACCAAATCACAATCTTAATCCACCTTATATTTAACATAATAATGGAAGCACATTGATGTGTGGTTTGTTAGGAGGACAATATTTGTCTGAGATACAACTATTTGAAAATCTGGAATCTGAGGGAGCAAAAAAATCTAAATATTGAGAAAATCATCTTTAAAGTTGTTCAAATGAAGTTCTTAGCAATGCATATTACTAATCAAAAATTAAGTTTTGATATATTTACAGTAGGACATTTACTAAATATCTTCATGGAACATGATCTTTACTTAATATCCTAATGATTTTTGGCATAAAAGAAAAATCGATAATTTTGACCCATACAATGTTTTTTTGGCGGCTGTTGCTACAGATATACCCCAGCGACATAAGACTGGTTTTGTGCTCCAGGGTCGCATATATATATATATATATATATATATATACACACACACCATATATTCCAATGATTAGTACTCAACATACAAATTGTGTGTGTGTGTGTGTGTGTGTGTGTGTAAACATACATATATATATATTACAAACACTTTTATTTTGCATCATCCCAGTTCAAATTATTCCATTTTCATCTTTTTATTTTTAACCATTTTAGGTGTATCCTTAAGTAAAGCAACAGAATCCTCCTAAACAAGTCGAGTACGGCACCAGAGTCTGAAACACAGCTATACTGATTTTTTTTTTTTTTTTTTTTTTTACGTTATTATTTTTCATGGCTTTTCCAGGACTGGTAATCATCATTTTAACATCCCGTGCTATTTCAAGTTTTTGATTGACAATAGAAATATTACAGACAAAGATTCTGATACTTTCTGCATTCTTATGCTGAAAAATGCTTGGAGAATGCACATTTGGCCCTGCGTTTGAGAGTTCAAGGCTAAAGATTGTTGAGTACTGCTGCTTTCTTTAGACAGTTCTGCAAGAAAATATGTTGATTTAAAATGCCTGATTAACCTGAAGGGCAAAAATGTTTAAGAGTAATATGCATCAAGAAAACAAACACACTGACATGTTATCCACATGGTAGGAATTTATGACCATTAAATCAAAGTAAAACCTGCACAAATAAATAACTGAAGGCTCTGAGAATAACCGCTGGTGAGTGTATTTCCAGCACTGCGCTGCTGTGAATGAACACTTCAGTAACCAAAGCCAAGAAAGTCTCACTGCAGTCAGTTACAGAAATGCAGCTCGTTATTTACGAGCTTTCTTTGTCTCTGCATCACTGTCCTATGCAGCTAAAATCAACACTTGCTGTGATAAGCACTCGGGTGGAGTAATAACTCACATTAATTAAACATGCTGGGCAGCGGCTCACTTCAGAGGAGGCCTTCTGTTCCCGAGCACAGAGGCTCACTTCCATTAACATATTAACAAATCAAATCTTTAAGTGCCTCTTCCTGTAGAACAGAGGAGAAGCTGTATGCAGTGTATGATGGGGTCCTGCTCTCAGAGGGATTCTCTTCTCTGTCCGTGTGATATTAATGTAAGCATTCATTCATTGAGTTTTCAGTTGTTTATTTGTCGGATAAGCTAGTATTTGGTCCACTGGAGAACTAGTCGCTGTTTGTGCAGCACGTTTCCAGACAGCAAAGAGAGTAAGCGCTCCGGACTGCAGGCATTTCAATAGGTTCAGGGCTGTGATGATTCATTGTAGTCAGGAAAGCACAGCATGGATCCTGCCTTTAATTAGGCATGTTTGTGCAGATCTGATATATTAACTATGTAGATTTAGTTTTTCCTTTGTAATGGAGTTGTGCATGTCAAGGGAATGTAAATCCCGACAGCAAAGTATGACAATCTGAAGCTCATCTGAAAGAAACACACACAACACACTTCAACAGCTACCAGCAAACTGAATCACGAATCAGTGGGATCTGAATGAAAGTCTATGATAACAGAAGATCATTTCCATGAATAGGGAACAAAATGGTGCCAGAAAATCTTTCAAAATCAAACAATTAAGACTTGTTTCTTTTTTAACAGTTGCTCAAACTCCTGCCAATTTTGTTCCAAAATCTAAATCTAAAAAATAAAAATAAAAAATAAAAATATTATCATAATAGCAAAAACATTAAAAATGCATAATAAACCATAAATTCAAAAATAAGTGAAGAATTAATAACAACAGCAATCATCTTACAAAAAACATCCATGTTATTATTGTTATTATTATTTATTTATTTATTTATTTTATTATTATTATTATTATTATTATTATTATTTATGTACTATGGTAATATGATTCCTGAAAGTGCCCTGGACTACCATACCATGTCATACTATCTGATTCCATTAATTTATATGGTGTACAGTGACAGTATCACATAATGTGCCATGGTAATGTCAATATGACAATGCTAATGATTCAACATACTGTAACAAGATAACATTCTAGTAATATAAAATTAAAACATAAAATATTAACCATGAAACTGAATGTACTGTTTAGTCACAGAACTCAATGATTACCACAGTCATATACCAAAATATTTAGATGCTTCCTCAATGTACTACAACAAATACTATGGTATTACCATGAACCACGTCTAATAAATATTACATAATATTACGGCACATTTTGGTAGTTGACAGAGATAACGGTGTACGATGACAGTGGAAAAACTCTATTCAGGGAAAGTGCCTGAAGGTAAAGAAGATGGGAAGCAGAGAAGAACAGATAAGAGAAATAAATGTAGCGTGATGTGAGATGATGCATTTTCTTTCACAATTCCACAGAACTCCATGATTAGATGTACTAAGGTGGTTTTAATTCCAGGAATCAGAGCCTTTTGCTTGTTGACAAGCTCATTACCGAAGGTACAGTGCCGTGGGAGGTGGGATGATCATGAAAGTCATTCCTCCGCTGATATATATCTGCTTAACTTCCCTAAACTGCTTCTCAAGGCAAGTCTCGCTCAGAAAACCTCATGACAAATGAACAACAACATACTATATCTGACCTCTCCAAATATACCACCAGTTATGAGATGAGAATGCCATTAAAAGATGAGAGCCACCCAAATAGCTTTGCTTAAGGGTCTGGAAAACGTCCTAACTTTGCTCTGGTCAGAGAGCTGTTGTCACCAGACACATTTCCATGCATCACTTCCCCTGCATTATCAAAGATGGTTCTTTCTTTGTGTGATACTGAGTATGTACCAAATTCAAACAAGCACATGAACCCAAGAAAGGTCAAGCAAAAAGTCACAAATTTAATTATCATCTGTCTTGAGCCCAAATGATTGATTTAGGCACGACATGTTATGTTTTGAGAGGAACGAGTTCATGAATAAGAATTTGTTTGCATAATAGAGGGGAAAATCAAATTAAAATCTTTACATATTCACCAGGAGGTGCAATTTTCCCTTCTCAGATGGCCTTTTCATGAACAAAAGAGACAACACAGAAGGCAGGACTAAATATTTTCATTTATAACTGCTGTCAGTTGATTTTATTTATTTATTTATTTATTTATTGCTCTACAGTATATACGCCTTTTCAAAAGCTCTCGTAAAATCAAGTTTCTGGTGTTGTGCTTGTCGCAGACAGACGGGTGAGTTTGCAACCATACAGAATACAGAACTGAAGAATTGGCTGTGTGTGAATGTGAACTGAAATGTCCACAGGCAGCAGAAATGTGATTTGAATTGGAATGACAGAAGGAGGAATTAACTGAATTCTACACAGTGGGGGAAACTGTTCAGTGCTGCTGCTGCTTCATTAGGAAACAGGCTTTAGCACAGCATCAACTGCTGAGACAACAGCAAGTGTGAAAAAACACTTTTATACACACCCTTAAGTTCCTGTAAACAACACGCATGTCTGCATACACACACACACACAGCTTGTGCAAACCCTTATGTAAGACAATGCTGCTCTAAAGTCAGACAAAACCATGAGACAGGAAGCTCCCAGCAGCAGAGGAAGTGGAGGACAGACAAGTCAAAGCAATAATTTAGATAACAAAAACAATAAAAACAGCCACACCATAACAATGAGCTCAGACTAAATTGTCGACTTAAGCAGCCATGAATAGAGCAGCTAGTCTGAAAGGGAAATTAAAAAATAAACTGCACTCTTTAACTGTAATTAGGACTCATAAAGTTAAATATATAAACATGCTTTCAGTCTTTAAAGCTTGTAATGTATTGTTCATGAATAATGTGAGTCGGACAGAAGGAGGCGTTTAAGAATGGATGGAAAGTCTTTCTGAGTTTCTAACATTGATGTGGTTCTTCAGCGCTGCCCTGTTCACAGCAGGACCTTCAGATCCATCGTGTAGATAATGCAGGCTCCACCTGATATTTGTCCTGCGTCTCGATCAATCCCAAAGGCTAAAACACAATACAACGATCATATACAGACATCCTGAAGCCACTGAAAACACGCTCATAACATTGGTGCGTAGAAAATTAGCACAAAGGAGAAACATAAAAAAATCACAATTAATTATATCAGCTGCCAGAAGAATATTGCAATCAGCTAATCTGTTCATCCAGCACTCATGCTGTGTAGTTTCAAATCAACTCTAGGAAATGCTATTTGAACATATTTATTATGTTGGTCCTGGAGAGCCACAGTCCTGCAGAGTTTTTCTCCAACCTAACCCTAACCCTATACAAAAGACAATATACAAAAACAGTAAAAATACACACAATGTCCTGGGGATACCCTTACGAAAAAGAAGTTTATTCAAGTGTGCTATTAGTATACTCCGTTTAAACTAAAAATAGGAAAGTATGTGTAACGGAGGCCAGCGAGTAGGTGCTGTGCAGGTAAACCTCACTCCCCGATCTCAAGAGACGCACTAGCGACTGATGCTAGTGGCTGCAGTCATTTAGCCTCCTTGTTAGTGCGTCCGCCTCCCATGCCGGAGACCTGGGTTCGAGGCCACTCGGAGCAAGTACGAGGTGTGGCGGTGAGGACCCGGGAGAGAGGGGTTACATATGCTTTTAGTTTACTTTTTATATACTTCTCATAAATGGGCTTTATGTACTTCTCAGAAATATACTTAAAATGACATTTAAGTATACTTGACTTATACTTACAAAAAGTCTGAATATATTTGAGCTATACTTGTGCTCCTAGAATCCGTGTTCTCATTGTTATACGGCAGAGGGCGCTAGTACACCTCTTCTGTACAGAATTTCCAAAAAAAAAACACAAGTGAAGAAGAAGAAGAAGAAACAACAGATACTAACAGGTGTAATCTAACACGATCATCTGACATGAAACAGCATCAAAACTGTAACATTATGGAATAAACTGTGGACAGATGAAGAGGTAATAATGACAGTCAAGCTTTGGGGTGTTGATCGACTCCATCTACGTTTTGATTATCATTCTGAATCCAATTCATAGTCTTTTTTCAGCTTTTTGTTCAAATGTTATTTCTTTACTTTTTTATGACACTTACCCACATTAAAGTGTTTAAAAAAGAATGCATGAAGCTAGAATAAAATGTTTTTGTTTACAAGCAGATACTCTGTTCTTTATTTGGATGTTTTGTATGTTCAGATATTCATATAACAAAATATATACAAATTAAAACCTAAATAGGGACATAGTAGTATTTTAAAGTACTTAAAGTATGATGTAAAGTTCACTTAAAGAACACTTATGAGTATACTTGCAGTATAAAACTACTAAACTAGTAGTTTACTGAGACTATACTTCAAAGTGTACAAAGTATTTAATTAGTAAACTATCAGTATACCTATAAGTTCACTTTTAGTATAATTGCAGTACAAACTACAAACATAGAGGTAAACTAGTTGTGTACTCAAAGTTTGATACTGTTATACTTAAAGTATACTTAAAAGTATACTTTTATATACTAGAAAGTGGGCCAATTTAGTCCCAAGGAGTATTGAAACAGTACACTTACAAGTATACTACTAGAACACTTATATTTGTATACTTGCTACATAAAGTATACTTAAAATATACTTGAATTTTACTTAAGTATACTTAATAAAATAAACTTGAAGTATACTACTTTTTGGTAAGGGTATGCATGTTCAATCATAGAAAGGTGGGCCTATGGATTAATGAGTAAGAAGTCCTTTTCTATGAGACTTGTGTGTTTGTTTCAATGGGGAATTAAAGAAGAGGGAGACTCTTTCTAAATTCCGTTTGGTCGTAAAGTTTATCTGGTTAACCACAGTAACCAGAGGTCTGTTCTGTCCTTTTGATTTATTTGCATTCAGGGGTGGCTTCCATAGACCCTCATGGTTGGCCTGTTGAGTGTGGGGTGTTGGTTTATTTGTTAAATATAACACATAATAATGTGGCTGATTTGTCCAGCCATTACTGGTGAATCTGGCAGACAGACATTGTGTTCACAAATGCCACAGCTAACCGATCAAAACCTGCTGCATGTGAATATCATAATGTAACTCGCAAACCTACCCAGAATGTGAGTTAGTACCAGATGGCACGTCTAGTATGCTTTATAGTGACTGATCTGGCACTTATGTAGAGTTTCATTGGGATCTCTGGTTAGCTGAATCGCTAAAATTTAACATACTGTGCATCTGGATATATGCATGTCAGCTGCTGGCCATCTTAGGCAGATTGTAGTGATGGAAAGACTGGTTCCTTTCCATGAACTGGTTCTTTCAAACAGTTAATTTCAAATGAGACGGTCCGTCACATACGGTGATGATCATATGTAATTACTGACCACTGATGCCCTCAAATGCATCATTCAAAAACAGCTGTATGTAGTCTGTTTTAGAAATGCTGTTTATTAATTTCTGGTAACAAAGTCCACAGATATTCTGCTAACTATAAATAACTTAACATCTCCATGTCAACTAGCAGTCATTAGAGTATTAGTAGACTATCCGATTAATATCTGCTAACACTTTATTTTGATATTTTTTTAATTGGACATTTAACTGACTTTAAGTTACTTTGAAACTACATGTCAGCGTATTTTACTATCCCTAACCTTACTACTAATACTCTAATGAGAGTTAGCTGACATGGAGTTGCAAAATGTAATTATAGTTAGTAGAATGTCTAAGGTACCAGTTGAGTGCTCTGCATAATCTGACTTTGCTGCAGCCTGGAACTGAACTGCTGGTTTCGTCTGGTCAGAGGAGAACTGGCCCCCCGACTGAGTCTGGTTTCTCCCAAGGTTTTTCTCCATTCTGTCATTGATGGAGTTTTGGTTCCTTGCCGCTGTCGCCTCTGGCTTGCTTAGTTGGGGACACTTCATTTACAGCGATATCTTTGACTTGATTGCAAATGATTGCACAGATACTATTTAAACTGAACTGAGCTGCATGATGACATCACTGAATTCAATGATGAACTGCTTTAACTGTCATTTTGCATTATTGACACACTGTTTTCCTAATTAATGTTGTTCAGTTGCTTTGATACAATCTGTTTTGTTTAAAGTGCTATATAAATAAAGATGACTTGACTTGACTAAAGTAGACTATCGAATAAAAGTGTAACCTACTTTTGCTCTAATAAGTTATACTAATAACTGAACTGATTCAACGATGAACTGATTTCAACTGAACAATGACAGTTTACTATAGTCTTTTGAGAGCTGCTCTACAATAGAATTGAGTTTAGTTTCCACATTCAATTTTGTTTCTTTAAGTCAAAACATGGACAAACATGTACATAATGTGAATACGCATATAAAGAATCCTAGAGAAAACAAACTCTATGAACAAGGCTTTTTATGTGAAACAGTCAGTTGAGTGGAGGGTTCGTGAATAAGATGTACTGAAGCACTTTTCAACATAAAACCTGCAATTGATCAGTGTCACGATTGCAGTGATATGGTAATGGATCTCTGTTTGGTAATGGAGAGCACGTCGATCCATATCGTCTCTGAAAACATCCATACGGGCTCCAAGGAAGCCAATGATGTGCCAGCGACTCTACTGCACACCGACGGAGATTCACCAGTTAGGGTTTTTGGTGAGGGAGGCATGTTTACAGCACAGAAATCATAGAAAGACCTGAACAGCAGGAGACTTTAATAATATAATTATATTCACTCATTGAGACGGGGTGGGGGGAGAAAAGCAAAATTGCAAAATCCGCAAATAAATCATAATGAGCTCAAAAGCCAAGAGCAACTGAGAAAATCTATGAAATTAATCTTCAAGACATGTAGGTAATTTGTTTTGAAAGGCACAATCTAACTTGGTGAGTGGAGCATGATAAATAATAACATTCTGATAGTGTATGTGTGCCGCACTCGAGAGGCAGTAAAATAAACACATGAATCTGGAGAAAGGGCAAGCTGAAAGATGAGAAGATAGATGCTGAAAACCCACCAGCCTTAATCTGTGTGGAGGAGAAACGCACCTGCAGCTGGATAAAAGAGAAACACTCTCACACTTACACAAACCAACCAGCACTACTGCAGCAAAGTCCATTTGTAAAGATGAGTAAAAAGGATTACATTAAGAATAAATCATTTATTTCATCCCAAAATAAGTTTGTCTAACTGGATAAGAATGCATGATATTATTGCCATCATTTCATAAATACATTTAGCTCCTGCACAAAAATATAATCCTGATTATTATAAGTAACGTGAGTTGTGTAATCAGATTACCTTTTTCAAGTAACTAGTAAAGCAGCACATTACTTTTTATTTTACAAGAAAATATCTGAGTTACTTTTTCAAATAAGTAATGTCAGATACTTGTAGATGTTCATGCTCAATAAATCGAAAGAAACGGAAATCGTGATCATCAGTGTGACTTCTATTAAAATGTATATTATTTTTACATCGGTTGTCATTTGAGACACATTTAAGAAGGTAGAGAGTGAGTCTAGAACCCAATTAGAAAATATCAGATACAGTTCATTAAGCCAAATTAACTGCACTTTATTAATGTATTGTGTGAAAATGGACAAAAGTCTTGCTATGCCTTATTACTGTGGATTCTTCATACTGAAGAAGGGAAGTGATCCCTGAAAGCACAAATGTGCATATTTTTCACCAGAAACTATCCATAATAAACTTCTTTTGTAAATCTGTGGATCTGCTGGCCTCAAACATAAGTGACAAACCGGCTGCAGCTCTCATCCAGCGCCTCCTCTCCCCTGGGCTTCCGATAACTGATGCGTGACTGACTTCACCGGGTTTAATTAAATGTTTTCATGCTTGCCTTCACTGCTCTATCTCTTACAGAAATCTGGCTTGGTGAAACTCCAGTGCCGCAGATAGGACTTTTCTTGAGAGCTGACTAAGAGATTGCCTCGCACCCAGAGCCAGCAGGATCCCGCGCTTTGAGCCGTTCATCAGTAGGTTAATGTAATTACATTAAATGATAACTGCACTTGTACTGATCCGTCTCCAGGAGATGAATGTTCGGCCTGAAACCAGATCATGCATTATACCTAATATGCAGATGATGAAATTTATATTGCATGGGTTATATTATCATGGGTTAATATTCTTCTGACTCACTAAAAATGAAACATGCATTCCTTAAAGGGGTCATGAATTGAGAAATTAACTTGAGCCTTTAATATATAAGAGGTCATTGTACTAAAAGATTATTTTGTGAGTTTCAAAACTGAAAACGTCCTTGTTGCTGAAATAGAAGCTTTTATTAACACCAGGACCAGCGAACGCCAGATCCTGGAATGTGCCTGTAATAGATAGGTTAAACACCGCCTTCACAGAAGAATATCAATGCCTAATTCCACTGATTTGCGCATGACATAGTAGGGAAATATCGTAAGTGGTGCTAAACCGGATCGAGCAATCAAGCAATAAACATGCCATTGAAGATCGCAGAATATTGTGCAGTGCCTGGTTGGGGAAGAACACAGTCGCTGCATAACCTTCCTTCGGATTCAGATATTAGGAATGAGTGGTTGAACTTTACTTTTAATGAAGTTTCAGCTCACGCGAGTAAAACATTCAGTGTTTGTTCGCTTCATTTCATCGCAGATTCCTTTGTAAACAAGACACAGATCGACACTGGATTTGCAGAGAGACTAAGATTAAAAAGCAATGCTGTGCATCTATATCGGATCCAACAGGAATGGCGCAGCACACTTATGTGAGTAAAAAATATTTGTACTATGTGTCACTATTGCTTTGATGACTTAATATGTCCTGATTATGTGTACGTGTCTAACCAAAGTCACAGAAGGCTCCAACTATGAAGGACATAGCTTGTCAAAGTTAGTTTACAATGCAAAACTGTTATACAATCATAGCAGCATAGTCTTCAATGCGGCACACCCATGAAAACCAGCGTTTCTCGAGCCAGACTCAAAACTAGGGTAGAAAATAGCATGTTACTTGTTGATTCTGATGTTTTTGAATGTTAAAACTATGCGGATCTCATAAGTGGACCTCAGACAACAGTATGAAACAATAAAAGAAGCCAGGTCATTACCCCTTTAAATGTGCTCTACCGATTCCTTTCATTAATACTATTATTTGCACAATAAATCTTGCACAGAGCTTCAAAGTGGTGTTTCTAGCTAAGTGAAAATCAGAAGAAAAAAAGGTTTCACAACATTTTGATGTCTTTACCTGGGATTACACACGTTGGGTGTGCTGTTACCGCTCTCAGAGGGAGGCAGGATCCGTTCCAGAGGATTTTAAAGGAGCCAGACACAATATTAATAGCGCAGCAGTGTGGCACTCACAGGAAGCTAATCAGTTTAGTCTCATCTGAGACGTGATGCATTAAAGTAAGCATTAAAGGGGTCATATGATGTTGCTAAAAAGAACATTATTTTAATGAAATGTTGGCGTAATGAAATGTGTTTATGTGGATTAAGGTTAAAAAAACACATTATTTTCCACATACTGTACATTATTGTTTCTCCTCTATGCCCCACCTTCTGAAATGCGTCGATTCAGCAAAGCGAGGTATGCTCTGATTGGCCAGCTATCCAGTCCTTTGTGATTGGCTGAATGCCTCAAGCGT
This sequence comes from allo-octoploid hybrid of Carassius auratus x Cyprinus carpio, assembly GCA_024542945.1. Taxonomy (NCBI): domain Eukaryota; kingdom Metazoa; phylum Chordata; class Actinopteri; order Cypriniformes; species allo-octoploid hybrid of Carassius auratus x Cyprinus carpio. Next base: position 24,569,767 of record CM045032.1, read on the forward strand.
GTGACGGAAGTGTTATGCTCCTTGCTATACGGTGATGCATGTCGTGGTCAGAACACCGGCGCCACAAGACAAAAATGATAAAACCCATTACAAACAACTCATTGGTTGCATCCAGTGGGAACATAATTATGGATTATAATGACTTATACTGTGATTTTACGCATTGCGTTGCATCGTGCCGCGTAAACATAAAACCATGTCTGCATTTGTGATCGGAGAAACGACAAACAACAAGCTCTACTCTACACCAGCGGTTCTCAATCCCAGTCCTCGCGACCCCCAGCTCTGCATATTGTGCATGTCTCTCTTTGTTAACACACCTGATTCAGATGATCAGCTCGTTAGAAGTGAGCTCCGTGCATGAACTGTGTTCCCACTGACATGGTCCCTACACAGTGTTCATTGCTCCCTACTCGAATAGAACAAACATCTGAAGTGATAAGAGAAACATACAAAATGTGCAGAGCAGGGGGCGCGAGGGCTGGAATTGAGAACCGCTGCTCTACACTGCTCAAGACTCTAGTTTGAATCATCAGTGACTAATCCTTTACATATGTAAACGTCAGACAGCTGGCATTTTAGTCTACTCTCCCAGGATCAGGAAAAAGTCCTCCATAAAATGCGCTGCACACATCTGAATATTTTGGTTGAACTGTTCTGGAACAGTGTTGTAAATACAACTTAACCACTGATTTCTAGTCATGTCCTCTTTTTGAAGAACAAACAAAGTGTTTTCGCTTTCACAACGAAACAGCGTTTCCACGACATGGCGCCAGCGGCAACAGCGAGAATCAAAGGTTACGCCTTCTTTCTTTATGTGAAAATTTGGGCGGTGTTATGCAAATCTTCACACATCGTAATGTAGACATGTGGGGGCGTGTTTAAATGAGGCGTTTTAGGAGGGCGTGGACAAGTCTTAATTAACATTTATGCATTTAGCAGATGCTTTTATCCAAAGCAACTTACATTGCATTCAGGCTATACATTTTTTTTTAACCATGTGTGTTCCCTGGGAATCAAACCCACAACCTTTTGCACACAATGCTATACCACTGAGCCACAGGAACACTCAACTTTCTATTTTGAAAGATCTTATCTATTCACGAACAGCTTGTAACACTCGAAAGAGAAAGGAAAACTTGAAATAGCACCATATGACCCCTTTAAACACATGTTCCAGCGCACCGCTATGAAAAAATTAGAATCACCAGCAGTACTGCTCAAGAGAATTCAAAGAACCCATGATTTATACATGAATTATACATGTCCGACAATTTTAAAGTTTAACACTAATAGTACTTTTTTAGAACAACTTTTTTTTTTTTTTTCTTAAGGTGGATATTTTTGAAAAACACCCACTTTTCAATTAATGTAGGTAGAGATGAGAGATGTTCCTCTCGAACAGACATGCAAACTTAACTTCAGTATAATAAAATAAGCCATTATGCAAGGTGAAATCTAAAAATACTAAAGAATAAAGAGATAATAAAGCCAAAATGTTAGTTTTCATTATCATACATTTCGCTTTCATTCAAATGTGCAAATCTGCTAATTCAAGGAAAATCTGGAAACACGTTGTGGCTAAAAAACATCTTGATGAAGAGAGAAAGTGATAAATACAACACATAAAACGTTAGTTACACAAATGTAACCCGCTTTGTCTATATAAGCCACTCATAAACAATCCACGTTATATGCTCAGTACCTGATACCAATGAATCCGTTTTCAGTTAAGTATTATATCTGTTTGTCAGGTGTTCAGTGGTGAATGCGGCAGAGATTGAGTGAATGTGGCTCCGTTTCTCTGCTAAGGTCACCTCGACTGGGAGAGGAGCAGAGCACTTGAGGGAAGCAATCTGACATCAAACATCCTCCCACAGACAGATCTGAGATGTCTGCACTCCGTTTTGTTCAGAATATTACAATACACATTCAGCATAAGAAATGTGTGTTGGAATAATGGCTCTGGATCAAGGTGATATTTAGGCTTCTAAAAGGAAGAACCAATGTGCTTATGAATTCAGAAATCATCAGTCTGTCATCATTTACTCCAAACTCATTCGAAATATCCTCTTTTGCATCATACAGAGGAAAGAAAGTCATAGAGGTTTGGAACGACATGGGCACCATTTACTCCCTCCCCACTCATCACATATATATTGTTAGGCACCAGTTCAGTGAGACTCTTCTTCACCTACAGCTATAGGTATCAGCATATTTGCAATGGAATTTAACATTGATTCCTGCTAAAGGGTTTAACATGGAGTAGGGGAGAGTGAGCACAAAGTACCACTTTTTGACTTTCTCAGTTTGTGTAAATCCACATAGAGTTCAGAATATATATATATTTGCAACCATGCTTGGGATGACCCACATAAATGAGCAAAAATGCTTTAAATGTTTTGAAATAAAAATTTCTAAACATTAAACATTGACTGTTAGTCTTTATTCGCCTGTTTCTCGTTGTTTCTCATTAAAATTCATTAAAGTAAATACTGTAAATTACATCGCTAATGTCATAGAATAGCACATTGTAACGCAGTGTTATAACGTCTCCCATCAGGTTAGTGTCTTCTGCTTGTTATCGAAGCATTAAAAAACGATTTTTTTTTTTTTTTCATTTTGGTGCACATTTTCTATATAATGTTGATATGGTAATTAATAAAAAATGTACACTTTGTTATGCTAGCATGTGTGGAAATATTCAAACCACGTGTGTTACAACTAACCCTGCATTACTTTGTGCCCCGTGCTGTGCAGCGCTGACCTCATACGCAATTTCCCCAGAACTGCTTCCATTTACAACAGTGAGCGCAAGCTAGATTCAAGTGATTATTATGTTTTGAAAACGGATCTTTTTCCTACAAAAATGCATCGTTTTGCTACAGAAGGCTTTTGTTCACCCCCGAAGCCATGTGAGACACTTTTTTTATGGAAGGGCGCTTTTTATTTCACTTCTTTTGGACTGAAGCATGCAACACCCGCTGACTGCAGTGATAGAGCTTGAAAGATCAAAGACAGTTTTTCTGGATTCGTCTGAAAGAAGAAAGTCATATACACCTAGGATGCCTCGGGGGTGAGTAAAACACAGCCTAATTTTCATTTTTGGGTGAACTAACCCTTTAATAATAATACTTTCATGAAAGATGTTATTAATTGTTTTATTTCTGATAATCCAATGCATGTTAAAATTGTATGAAAACGGACTATTAACTGCTGTAAGTGTCCTGTCTGAAGCGTTCATTGTGCTGGAGAATGACATAGAGGACCCTCCATCCATTAGCCTACATATCCAGCACTCGGAGTCTCAGTGGGAGTCGGACTGAACCCATGAGCTCCTGCTAGGCCTGTGTTTATCAGTGCTCAGAGAGGACGAGAGTTACACAACAAGCACTTCAGGGTTCAGAGAGACACAGGTCACACATACAAAACTTATTAAGATCTCCTGCAACACCTGTATTAATGCATTAACCAGAGAAGAACGCTGACGTGCAACCTGGAAATATTCCATCTGAAAACTAACTGCCATGTTTAGGTGGTGTAAAAGTGATTTTTCAGAGGGAGCACAATGTCCTTTCCAGGTCTTTCACACATTTTGTGCAATTTCAAAATGGGCACCAATGAAAACCATAATGAGGCAATTATCCACATGCAGCTGGCACAGAAAAGCCTCATGGACACACTTTACTGCTCTCATACACACACATTCACACACACATAAACTGTATATATTAGAATTTTCCACTGATTCCAATGTTTTTGTTTTTGTTTTTATTACATCCCAGAAGGGATACAAAAATTTAAATTGCACTAAATTGAAAAATACCCAAATTATGAGGATAGTTTTTTTTCACTGCTTTGGACCAGTGGACAAGTGTCTTTCTATCCATCATGTTCTTCTTTGCATCATTAATGTTATGCAAACTGTAAGTGACAGGAGAGCAAGTTCACTTTTACTAATCGTTTTCTATAATTTATAGCTTTTAATTTTATTTTACTACACTATCAATTGTTAAAACATGTTTGTGTATATAAGATTGTGTAAGTTTTTTTTATTATTTTTATTATTATTATTAATTAAGAGACTGTGTTGGACTTGACACACAGTCATGAGAGTCTGTAGGACTCCTGACAATGATGTCATTTTCTTCTTTATGATATCAAGACAGTTGTATCACTCTGACATATTTGATGTATATCAAAATGAATTTTAGTTCAGAAATTAAAAACTCGCTTATCATAAAAGAGCTATATTCAAATAATGGTATGTAAGGCCCCAGTATACTTCAAATAAAGTTCATTTTCATTCTTTGTTTGGGGGCAAAAAGAAGTTAGAAAAGGCTGAGCGACCGTATACTGTTTCCGAACTTTCCAACACCCCTGTGCTGCTGGAGGCGGGACATAGATTAATGTAAACATGACTTGCGATGCTCACACTTATGCCCTAAACACAACAACGATGAAATGATGAAGTGTAGGCAATCTACCGTCAGCATATTATAGACAAAAGAATAATGATTAGCAGCAGTTTAGAGTCAAGTATCATGTTTGCAATACAAAAGAACCATTCCATAATCAGTCCTTTATGGGAAGTGTGAATGTCTCATAGTCTGAAAACTTTAGCATGATGTGGAACAATTATTGGAGTCATCTCAATAACACAAACCTGTTTGTTACTTTATTTTATCAGTGTTCATTTATTTTATTAATCTGGATAAATTATTACACCTTTTTATATTTTATGTGGTGTCATAATTTGATAAAAAAAAAAGGTTTATTATTGTATGTTCTTTTGGCATTTCATTTATTGTAAACCTTTTAAATTCACTTATTGAAAGAACAACAGCAGCAGGAGTATGGTGTAACATTTATTTGAAACATGTATTTGGTACTTGCTACGTTATATCTTTACTCTTTCCTTTTATTCTTTTCATGGCTTTGGAGAACTTGCATCTGATGTTTCTCTATGTTGCTTTTTGCATAACTCCAGGTCATCGACACCAAGCTTCGTTGAAATCTCTTTCTAGGAATTAAATGCTTTCTCTGAATCTTTAAAGTCTCTCCGCGAGCGATCGTACAGGTGCGGATATATCTGTGGCAGCTCATCTGTTCAACACTCCAGTGTATTCATGTTGCTAGTGACTAATAATGTTGTTCTCCTGAATGACCTCCACTGAGTAACAAACAAACCAGGGGAAAAAAAACCTCTCACGTCAAAGAAGGGGGAGTTTCAGAACACATCCACCGATTGCACAATGGAAGCTCAAAGGTGTTTAGGAGCCAAAACAAGCTCCCCCAGAAAGTTTGCTTTGGTCAGCTGTTTCGAACTGCCGAAACAAACTCAAAACGAACATCGTTTTGGCCTGATTTTGTTCGAAATGACGTCATATCAGTTCGTTTTTAGATTCCATTTGAAGTATATCGGGTCCTGTTCTGTACGAACTGCACATTTTTGAATAATTGAATAGAGTGTCATGTAATTGACCCTGATATAGCTCTATACAATGACAACATTATTATGGTGACTACAGAGCACATGGAGATCTAAGAGCTAACTGGATCCCAAGCACAAAACACACAGAACTATATTCTGGATGTGAGCCCGGAGCTCAGGATGATGTGTTCAGTTCTGATTCCAGATGGACCGTCACTTTCCGTTCTCACTGCATTTGTGTGCTTCTCCACTGCGAGTGAGAGTGGGTCAGCTCGGACGAGTCTTCATTCCCGCAGCTTCCATATGAATAATAGATTACAAGCCAAAACCAGCATTGGCCTCGCAGTTGTCAAGTACTACGCTCGTAAGGTCAAGAAAGTGTGCTGGGAAGGATTATTATTCATATTTCACTTCCCAAATATGATATGCTGACTTCATCGAGCCATTAAGTGTGAAATAATATGTTTTGTGTTCATGTGTTACTGTCTCAACCATAAATAGGTCACCTTGTGTGGCTGCTCCTTATTCAGTCTGGAATGAGCTCATTAAATTCTGATGGTATGTAATCCACATTAATCCATCTATAGGAGTTTCTTTATGTGAGGTCCTTTGTCCCTGCGTTTCAAATAAAAGTCAATGGTTTAAAAACAAGACTGACCTGACACGATCATAAATGCAGACATTCACACACAGAACATGCCTTTTGCAAACAGTATTGTAATGCATGTCTCCTCCTTTGCTTTGCCTTTCATCTGCTAATGTATTCATGAAAGCGTTGTTCGTAGAGGGTTTGTAAATTCTTATCCTCCTCGTACACGTCTAAGATTAGCAGTGCACCAGTGTCTGTTTCGTGCTGAGATTAATGCTCTGAGAAAGAGTTATACAGTCCAGCACATCCGACATACAACCACAATCAGATTAGTGTCCATTTCCATTTCAATCAATGGTATTTACATCTGAAGGAGAGAGAAAGTCATCTTTCAGTGTGAATTGACACAATTTATAATTCAATTTGTAGCATGGGAAAGTGAGGGCAGTGTTAGCACATTACCATAGTAAAATAAAAGAGACAAATGATAAAGCCATAATTTATTGTCTGTCATATTGAATGCACTGCTTTTTCAAATAGCATAAGTTGCTTTATAGCCTGCCAGTAACAGCCCTACAGCTACAGTACCTTAATCAACGATGAATATCATATTTAAGCACTAAGGCACTCGCGGCTGTGAGATATTGTCAATACAGTCACGGCTGAGCAGCGTTGTTAGTCGCAGCACGCATCTGAGCGCCTGCAAGCGCTTCAGCCGTCACTGCATTCTCAATATAGCTCAAAGCTGAATGCTTCATTGCTTTTATAATATACACTATAATAAAAATATTGATGTTCATTAACAAATGATTTTACTAACCAGATAACATGCTTATGTATACTGACCCGGGAATATAACCAACAACAAAAAGTTCTGTCATGATTTAAACAGGTTTGTGTGTGTGTGTGTGTGTGTGTGTGTGTGTGTGTGTGTGTGTGTGTGTGTCATTGCTGTCTATCTCTATAACATGTACAGTATTTTATCAGCATTGTTTTGACCAAAAGGACTGAAACCATTTTAAACTATGAAATTCAGAAACTGGTCGCAAATCAGTTCTCATATGCATCACAGCCAGCAAGAGGGAACAAAACAATACATGCAAAAATAAAATGCAACTTAGCATATACTAGTACAATAGTATAGCAAAAGAAAATGACTTGAAGGAGAAAACTATTCCTGAATACAGCTGATACTCACACAACACTCTTCCCAATGTTTGATTCATAATGTTTTGGGCTGGTAATGGTTCATGCATGCACAAAATTGTAAATTTTCCTGTTCAGGCAACGTTATGTCTTATAGGCCTATTGTTATGTTGATGCAGTTTGACTTTAACCAATTTTAACGTTTGCTTTTTAAGGGAGATTTTGCTACTGTATGAGGTTGCCACTTGATATACTAAATAAAAGGATATGAGAAGTCACTTGAGGATCACTGATGTGAACAGCTTATGTATCCTACCATGAATAAACCATACGTCATCTATTTAGCTGAGGAGACACAATCAAAAAGCTTCATTATGTGCTGTTTACTGAGAACAAGGAAGCATCATATAAAATTGAGAAATTAATCAGTGAGGCACAGTGTGAGATATTCATTTCCATTACGTGTGAATAATCTGCTGGTATGAAGTATCTGGCTGGAGTTCAATGACAGTGTTTTCGTCTTAACCAACATGCTGCTCCCCAAACCATTCTCCTTTTCTCCTAAGTGACGTATGCATAATAAATATCTAAGACGAGAGCATTTGCTTGAAAAACTCTTTGCATTCCAAGTGATGCATAAAATATCAGCACTTACGGTAACGAGCACTGATAAAAAAGCTTCCTGGCCTGTTGGGGACAGATTCCTGATTGATACTGTACATTAGTGAGGAGCCCAACCCAGCCCAACATCGCAATTCGCCCCTTCCTTTGCCCCCAATTTCTCTTCATTCTCTTTCAGCTCATCGGTGAGAACAAAACCTGTTAGTTTTTCCCAAAGTGGAGGGACACATAGTGGTGAAAAATTAGCTCAAGAGCTTAAATGGTTTGAAAAGGCAAGAGTTTTTGTTCTTTTTGACAGCTGAAACTAAGTCATTTTTTTTTTTTCACAAAACTGGTTTGTCTTACATATCTGTGTATGAGTATTTTACATCAGTATGAAAAAAAGGATTCATATAACAAGAGAAGACGGATATAACCACACAAAAATATTTAAAGAAATGTCTTCATCTCTTGGGTAGTTTAACCTCAAACTTTGTGTAAAAGTATATGATCAAATGTTCTCTTGCATAGTAAATAAGAGAAAATGGATTTGCATGAATGTCCCCTTTCTCCTACTACTGTTTTTTTCTCTTCTTCCAAATAAATTCCAGCAATATTAGCCCTCATCACACTGTCCCATGACACGTACTGAAGGAAACTTGATTTTTAATGGGGACTTTTATATTTTTCCTCCCTGTGAGACATGTTATCTTGGCTTTCAGTGCCAGCTTCAGTAATACAAATCAAGATAAAAGCTGCATAAACATCTCAAAATCAAGAGAAACGGATTAAAAACACAGTATATAGGATGATAAATGATTTTAAGTAAGTCTTAACACGTTTGACAGGACAATATTTCAGTTTCTAGAAACTGAAGAACACATAATGCAAACTCCCCATCCATAATCTCTTATTTATATGATTGTGAATTTCTAGTCACAGTTTTATTACCCCTCAGTTTGTGGCATCTCTTCTCTGCGAATGGACACAAAACAGAGCTGGAAGGATATGAAAACTGACTTTCTATGGATGTTTTGCAGCACTCAGGGAATATGGAGTGAGACAGCTGGACCAGCGGCACAGAGGACGACTGCGCTGACATTTAGAGACTTTGTTGTTTATGGACACAGTGGGAGGCTCTTCCGGTTTGTTGTCACACTAATGAATTCGCTGCTAAGGATTTTGACAGCTCAGACAGGTCACCTGGACGGTCACCTGCTTTCAGACTCATATGTTAGAAGCTGGCAATGTGCCCTAACCAGTCACCATACGACAAATCATGTATCTGTCCACACTGAAGCCAAAACTGCTGTGACTCGATCTCAGCCAATCAGAAGACTGTTTCACTGGAGCAGACCAATCATCTTTCACGTGGGCGGAGCCATCAAGCACCAAGGTTCAGAAATAGAAACCAAGCAATCTACATGATTTTGTTTCTCTTCTTTTTTATTTTCCCAGTTAATGAGTTTACTTCTGTTTGCATAATTTCGCATTCCTCATCACTGTTAAAAAACAATTGCCATTCAGGCTTGCAGTGGTGTTTGCATAGTCTCAATCAGTTTCCAAACACAACGATGATGCATTACAAATCTACCCCATTTGGGGAAAACATTTATATCCAGAGACAACAAAACCCACTAGGGTGAGTCATACGCAGCCTTGGTTTGAATGACGCCATATCTCCATAACATAATAAACTGCAATCAGGCATCAATCAGGTTGAGTTGATGTTACTTATATGAGCAAGGAGGTGCTTGTTAATAACTTTTCAGCCATGTATATAAATCACTTCAACTCCAATCCTTCCACCCACCGGTTGTTATGCCGTCATGTCAATCAAAGGGAAGCGTGTATTCCGATATAATCATAGCCGGCATCAGAATATGATCAGTCCTGGTGGAGTTAGATGAGACTAAACCAGTCACTGTCTTTGGACTGAACTCAAATCATGATAAAATGACCTGTTTAAAATTCCATCTAATTCGGATGCCATTAATCAAAGAGTTGTCCGACGGTTCTTCTAAACAAAGACATTTCAAAACTGATATGCAAATCATCTATATTTAACATAGAGGAGAAAACATGCAGATGAGTTCTCAGCTCAAGAATAATAAGAGAATTTCTGAGCATTTTAATATCAGTCAGACTGACTTTTATTATTGGAGTGGATATTTCAAGAGACTGTTTTCCAAAACAGAGAGGAAAAAGGACTGAGATGGAAGATTGCTTAAACATTTATAGATGAACACATTCCATAAAACAAATGGAAGCTCTGTGTTTAATTCAACCACTCTGGGCACTTCAGAGATTTTATTTTATTTCATTTTATTTATTTATTTTTTCCATTAACAGATTACAGAAGCCCTTTTTCAGCTCAGAGTAAAACACTAAAAAGGCAACTGTGAGAAAAAGTTTAAAATAAGAAATAAAGTCACTCTGTGAGAAAGTCGCAAATACAGAACAGAGATCTGAAATCACATTGTGAGTCACAAAATTTTAGAAAAAATAGGGGGAAACCGTACCTATATGAGATGTGCAAGACAAACTGGAGAAATGTCAGGCCTACAGTACAAGGGCAGATTTCTGAATTCTCAGTGCTATTGGGTCAGTATGCAACTACTTTTTCTTTTTCCCCAACTCACGGAGGCTCTATTGAAAGATGACAGGAGGACTAGCATATTAACAAGTCCATGTGAAAGGACTGTCTGGATCTCTTAGGGGAACTGCTCTATATTCAAGCCAAGCAGAACCAAAGGTCAGAGCCTTGAAAACCAATCATATCAGCTGCCTTCCCTCCGATTAGAGATGCGTGAATGAACAGCCACTACTCCTTTACACACATATATGAATAATTATTAGTGTTGCACAGTTTGTGAGAAGCTTTTCTACCAATGGCTGATGGACTCTTTGATAGTTTGACTTCTGACGCAGAGGGACATTCTGTCATTCTTTTCACTCATTATTTTCTCTGTCATTATTTATGACAGGTTCTGTGGAACAATTAAATGGCATTTTAAAGAACCTGCCGTTTCACACAGCTCATTGTGACCACAGATTTGTGAATTAATTGCTAAGTCCAGTTGGTGAAACAAATCAACCGATTCAACCAAATTCAATCACTGATTCGGTTCTTTAGTTCAACTCACTGAATCAATGATCTGGTTACATTAGCAGCTCACTGGAGGGCGAGATTATCAGTGCATAATGGTTTAAAAATTCTTTATTTAACATTGCATTTTTGAGGAAAAAAAAATAAATAAATAAAAAGATAAGTCTAATGTAAAATGCAGAAAATAAAGCATTTTAAATACAGATAACTATTTTATAACTATAAATACAGATTTCAGTTACTATTTCAGTTACTCTCAATCCATAACAAATGTATTGGTATTAAGAAAAATAATGTAATAAAGTAATAAAAAATAAAGTAGCTAAACATCAAGTCAAAACGATTGTACTGCTGAAACTGAAACTGCTGCCTTTTTTTTCTTCAATTATTTATATTATTTATATTATTTTAGATTGTTGCCTGCCCCATGTACCAAGTGATCATTACCGAGTGTGACGTTCATGAATCAGTTCGTCTATGATTCTGCTCACTTTTGTTCTGCACTTCCATCAAAAGGTTTCAAAATGGTAAAATAAAAATAACTAAAATAAATTTAGATTGTGTGCAAACACATTATAAAGAGATGTTTTGCAACAATGTGGGGACAGCTCTGTTCATAACAGTAGATCTGCTGGTAAAGAAGAGACAGGTACAAGAAAAATAGGCATAAAAAAAAAAAAAAAAATGCACGTGCACGCACACACACACATTAACAATAAATAATTGTGAATTAGCTGTCATCATCAGAGCTTGTGCAGCCGTCCTGCAGAAACTGTGATGGTCGCGATCACTCTTGTTGTAGCCTACTTTGATAGTCAACATAGCTTCAAGACAGACGCTGAGCGCAAAACGAACACAACTTTATGCAGTCAGATGGTGTGCCCATGCTCCTCCAATTAAATATCCATTAACAGTTTAAGTAATTAACGTTTGTTAAGAAAACTGGGGGGCACAAATTCTTTCACCCCCCTGTAGTCCCGGGCCTGCCTCTATCTCACCCTACAGGAAGTGACAAACCATTCACATAGTCTCTTCGTAATTATGTACCTGGACGGACGCTCGATTACTCAACGGTCTGCCCGCACACAAGTTTCACCACAGCTAGAGAGTTTTCCTCTGCAATGACCCTTTTAATCACCATGGTGATTCTTAAAACTATTCTGGAACACAAGGCAAAAGCGGTGAGGATGATGCACAGGATGAGAATTGGTAGCATGGCAACAATCAGAGGAAAAGACAGAGAAAGAAAGCTAGGAGCAAAAACAGCAATTTATGAAGGAGGATAACATTCCACGATATGTCTGTTTGTGTTATCAAGAGGTCACGAGCCCATCCTATACGCACCGCTGGTCTCAGTCTGATCATGACAGCAAGAGAATCAAAGAAGACATTGACCTTAATGCATCATTATCAAGAGATGTGTTCGCTGCTCTTGGCCTTGCTCTGATGAGGCGATAGTTTTGCCAGAATTAATTAAACGTGATCACTATCGTCAATGGACTTCAGGCCTGACAGCATGTTAAATTTGACACATATAAAATTAGGCCAAAACAAGACGTACAGTCTGCTCAGTGGGTCAAACTGCTATCTAAAACCTGTATTGATTGTTAAATTGATGAACATTGAAAATATGTTTTGCCAAAAAATTCTTAAGACAGTACAGCCTCGTCTTCATTCATGTCAAAGTAAACATGGTGTCTACCTTGACTCTGGTTGTCGATGTTGAATGTACTATGCTACAAATACCAGATACCTAACGTCAGGCATGAGGACTCATGTCAAAACAATTTCTCCCACAATTTCACCAGCAGTTGACAAACGATTATGAGTTGAAATTGGGTTTAGTGGAAGTCCATGTATGTTATCTTTAAAGCATATATAAGTGCACTTCTAAAAAACTACATTTCAGAAGATATTTGTTTTATTAACAATAACAACAACAACAAAAATACTCAAGAAAAGATCAAACATTCCAGTAAATAAGGTCCCTTAAAATGAGTAAAACCAAAAAATACCCATAACAAAACATTGCAAACACGGTCGTTCATATTGCAGCACATGTCTAAGAAATGAAAGGTGTTTTTGTCAAGTTCAAATGCAGCAGTCTGGAAAGCACTGACCCTGCAGCAGTGTCCATATCCTTTCTGCTCATATTTCATGACTAACAAAAATAGCCCTTCCTTCCACCATGACTAGATGGCTGAATGGTGAAGGGCCATTGTGAAAAGGGCACTAAAGACACATAACCCAAAAAACAAAAACAAACATCTTGAGCAGGGTGGAGGCAGACAGACTCAGAAAAATAAATGGATTTTAGGTCAATGCATTGTACTGGAGCAAATGAAAAATGCAGGCCTAAAGGAGCTTGTTTTGTCCTCTCATGGTTATTTTGGCCTGGGCTGTGATCACTACAGTGATTAAGAGTTGTTACGTGCTACTGGTCAGATAATAATCAATGACACGTTTATCATTGTAATAACACACACATCACTTACACCAAAAGATGCCAATACCTCTCATTTCTCGCCTCGTTTCCTTTGTCCTTCAATGGAATTACAGAAATTCAGTTATTACGGGCAGGTTCTTATGAGCGATTCTTTTGCACAGAATGCATTGAGTAGATTCATTGTTAGCAGTCTGAGTCAGCAGAGAGCGCATGAATATTAATCACTGCATCAAAAGTGAGAACTGACACATGTGGAAGATTTGTAAATGAGCGACCCTGCGTGTGGGATGAAGAAGCACTGCCACATCAGTCAACTTACCGCCGGCTATTAGATGAAGCTTAGTGTTTTATGTACGTGTTAAAAATCACGCAGCTGGTGCAAACGCGCCACATTCTGCTTATAGAACATTCTGACGCACATTACTAATGTTACACTATGGATGTTGAGATGACAATAGACGTACAAAGACACTCTTTAACAGAAGTCAGATACCGCATTGTTTGGTGTTTCAGCAAAAAGCATTGATACAAGATACATGTGCATAAAAAGCAAACAAAACTATATAAGATTGAAGTCTTTTAAGAGAATAAGCCTTGTTTCATTTTCAGTTAAGTTTATAGAATCCTAGCAGATCCCTAGAAAGAGAGCTAACATGAGCCATTTTACTGTTTTTATCAATCCACCTGTCTTCGTTTATAATTTATATTGAATTGACACATTTGAATTGGTACATTTGATATATGTAATTTTCATGTTTATTTAAATCTTATTGCTAGAAAAATATAAAATTATAACATTCGGGGTTTAAAGTGTACTTAAACATGAATATTTTGATAACAGTGTAGCAAAACGTGCAGATCTCATAAACTGAACAGAAAATAAAACAGCTCTGATGTGTACGGAGTGGAAGCAGCAGAGAAGAGCCGGATGCAGCGGGTTTCTCTCACCAGTGTCTGTAGAGCGAGTGCGGAGCGGAAAATGGAAAATGTGGAGTGGAGCAAACTGATTACAGAAAGCTTTGAGCAAGAAGAGGAAATCTCTGTAGCTCCGCTCACATACTGTGATCCAGTCAGTTTGTTTCTTGGCAACATGCAAAGCACATAAAACCAGCTACTCAACATTAAAGGAGTCATGAACTGAAAAATCAATTTTTCCTGATCTTTTGACATACGACAGGTCATTTCCAGTGGCAATTTGTGTAGAAAGATATGGAGAAAAATACTGATTGAGGAAGGATTTGTTGCTGTGCAAGAGTTGGTCAAACAGTGCTTAGAATTATGAATATACCTTCAAAAACTAAAAACAGTTTCAGCTCAAGCCAGGTTCAGTGTTAGCAACCAGCACTGTGAATTCCTAACCAACATGATGCGAAACAAATGTTAGATTGATGCTTTTTTAAACCTCATTTGTTATGAATGAATGATCTCAGTGTTATTAAGCAGCAATATAGAATCATGTTACCTTTTGTATGGCTCCGGCCAAGTGTCACAGAGCCAGACGAGATGAAGTTGTGAAGGTCATGGCCACCGCCCCGAGTGCTCTCCTTCGAGTAATGTGCTCCTGCAAATGGACACCAGAACAGAGCATTAATGTAGAAGATCACTCAGCGTCCTGTCACACTTTGCTTCCAAGGTAAACAGCTGTCAGCAGCATAACAAGCAAAATTCCCAGTGCATTTCAAGACTTATGACGTTCCATAATTCAAAGGTAAAGGCGCCTTGTCCACCCAACAACACGCCGCTCTGTCATGAGAATATTAGATGCTGGCAGCATCTGAATTGTTATATCTATTCTTGGCGTTCTAATTATCAATATAAGCTTGAGTGTCATCTGGGAGTTAACTGCAGTCACGTTCACTCGCGTCTAGGCACCATAGCTAAGTGTTTCTGGACTTTAGTGAACAGAGAATCTAATGCTTTTCATTCCTAAAATTTTACACATTATCCACCCAAAAATCACAATTCTGATGTAATGTGTTCACCATCATGCCATTTCAAATCTGCATGCATTTCTCTTTCTTCTGCAGAACACAAAAGATGTTTTGAAAATGACAATACTATTGTACATTGTTGTAATTGCAAGTTTAACCATATGAAGGTTGAGCTGCAGGAAACACCATGTTAAAATGTTGTTAACAGAGGCTTCAGAGAAGGACAGATTCTCATACTGAGAGCCTGCATGTTCAGCCTTTTGCTTTGGATCACTTGGAACAGTTGGACAAACAGAAAAAACAACAGCACAGCACTCAGGTAAGAGGAAGATCTGACACAGTCCTCTGAATCAAATAAATGAACATGAGGCAGGGGGTAGAGAATGCAATAAAGCCGCAATAAACTACTTTCACTCTAAATCCCAAGAAGCCTTAAGCATCCCGCACACAGGTGAGCCTTCTTGCCGAGAATTCATTATGCTGTGCTGTTACATGACTATGTAGCTGAATTTAACAGGCTGTTATATTGCCCCCTAAGGAAATCCCAAAAAGTGTGCTCAACCTTGCCAAAGGGGCAAGAATCCGAGACGCCGTTTAAATGATAATGACTTCAGAGCCTCAAACCATTAGCGAGAATCCTTGTGATGCTGCGCATGGACACGCTAGTGCCGTCGGCTCTGATGCGCTCACGTGAGACGCAGGTAAGGCTTCGCAAACCGCAGGGAGAAACTACAGCTGCTTCACCAATAAGACTTTATGGCCCGTCCAACTTTGATATTAATTGCTTAGTATAGAGATGAGGAGGCAATAAGTTCAAAAATGTGTAGAGCTGTATCGTTATGAAATTGCCTATTGGTGCTTCCCATCTTAATTAAACCAATTACATCATAGTTTAATAAGCTAGACACAATTTATGCATGCATTGCTGATCTCTTATAGGAATATATGAGCAAACACACACACAAACGCCTACAGAAGCACACTTACTGCGCTGTTGTGCTACTTTCCTTCAGCAACTCAGTAAAAAAAAGAAAGGCTCTGTTATTATATGTTCATCAGGCAAATTTCTTTTCAAATATTCATTATTTTACGCATGCATATTCCTCAATGTCAAATCATTCTTTAGTCACTTTAGTGTGCACACGTTCGGTGTTCATCCTGCTGCAAGTGAAGCATTTTTACATTTTCCTAAGGCTGCCATTTTATAATATCCTGCATGATTCAATAAACAGAGTCAGTTGTGTGAGAGTATAGTATAAAAACACTAATTATTCACAGTCAGGCGATGAAAACCCAGATTATTCCCCAGCTAATGTTATAAACATCATTTTAGACCAATGTCTTTCTCTTCTGTAAATGCTCTTGTGCATCAGGGCATGTGAATACGCACTTTCTCTTTGAGTTGATTCAGTAGATGCTATCAGTACATCACACTCAAATTCATATTCCAACTACACACACTTCTGCAGAGGCGGTCATTGCCTCTTAACATTGACCCGGGACAGGACTGGGGGTCTCTACTGAACATATTGGCTCTACTCCCTGAATGAGATGTTGCTGGGCTCTGTCATGACCGACAACACAACATCACTCAGCTTTAGCTCTACAGCTCTAGCTCACATGAACACACAGCTGCATCGATGTGTGCAGAAATACATCAGCAAATAGAAATACCATCAGCACTTGTGGCATAATGTTAATTGCCACAAAAAAAATAATTTTGACTAAAAATAAAAATAATTCAGAAAGAGCGAAGAACTGGGTTATGGCGAGGCACTTAAAATAGAAGTGAATGGGTCAATTTGGAAAATAATAATAATAATAATAATAATAATAAAACATATATACACTGATTCAATAGTACAGCCACAATACATAAACTTATTACCATGCTTTTGGGTGAATTATTATTATTATTATTATTATTATTATTATTATTATTATTTTATTTATTTTTTTTATTATTTTTTTTTTGCTTACCTATCTTTCCTGTCTAAAGTCATATGAATATATCTTTGCTGCCTTGAAAACATAATGTTTAAACCTCAAAATAACTGGGAACAACATTACAGCTCCAATAATACAGACATTTTACATAAGAATGATATAAGTGCTTTTCTATAATCAAATGATTCACATTTTTTGCTTTCAAATCCTCCAAAACTGGCATCATTTACTTCCTCTCTGTAACCCAGATTTCTTCAACTAAATTCTTCTGTTGGCAGTCAAAATCAATTTTGTTTCCTAGTAATCATCATCCTGCCACAAACGCTGTCAAACTTGTATTGAAGCAGGAATATTTCTTTAAAGACAGCAACAGATAATTCCGATAATAAAGATCGAAAAGATCTTGGGCTAATGAGCTTCAGTGCATTTCGCAGCCTTATGTCGACCCTGATCCCAAGTCAGGAGTCAAGTGCCCTCGTTTACGTCATCCTGCACTACAAGGTCACTTTGTAATGAGGATATGGAAAATATGCAGCATATGTCTCACGTAAAGTGCATTATAAGGGGTTTCAAGAGCTGTAGATCTTATAGAGGGAAAGGCGTCAAATATAAATCGCCTTCGGTTTGCTGTTGTTGCCATATGAGTGACATTTATCTCACTTAAGTCAAAACTACCGTTTGTGTGATCATAACTCATGAGAACATCCAACAATGCTCAGAAGTCCCTCCTGACCTTGAACTTAATGAAATTGGCCATAGCCTTCAACCCAAGCCCAACTGAGGAGGGGGATCTTTATTGCTCATCTATAATTGACTCCCATTTAAACATGGCATGTAGAAGTCAGTTGTTTACCAAGCGTTAACCTGACACATTACACGTGACAGGGCTGAAACACATGCTGCAATGAGAACAGCATGAAATATAAACCACCTGACTGACAGGCGTCTAGCACATGGTCTGCAGCGCAACATACACAATCCATCAACAAGCCCCCTAATATTTATTCTCATATAAGCCAATATCATAACTGTGACTGAAGGTTTTCCAGTGCTCTGTTCCAAAGCCTAGTGAGCTGCCTACAGCGGCATCATATAGGGTTGCAGAAGCAAATGCTGTTCCAAAAGGTAGCTGATTTAATCATGCTGCTAACTCTGCTGTCTCGTTTTGGTAAAATGCTAAGGCAGTAATCCCAGAATGCATGCATTCAAGCTCAGTGAAAAAAATAAATAAATAAATAAATAAATAAAAGGTGGTGTATAGGGAAAATGCTTTATTTAAAGTAAATAAATAAAAAACATTAAATGCAAAGAAATATCTATTGAAAAAGTTCAGTGTGAAACTGACTTTATGCAATGTTTTTATGATTTTTTAAATTGTCATGTTGTTAGCTTAGCAAGATGCTAACACCAATCAGTTGTGGCATGTGTAGTTGATGCTTAAGTAGATCGTTCCACTTATGAGGTCCTGTGATGGTTTGGATGCATTAAAAGGAACAGCTTTCGGAACAGAGCTCAGGTAAATAAGTCATGCATTCCATGAAAGTAACTCATTCGGTTTGACTTTTCCACAAACATTTGAATAGCATCAGGCCGCTTACCGTGATTGGATTTGGAGCTGTGGACAGGGGTGTAGTGGTTTTTGGAACCTGTACGCTGTGGAGTGTTGTCTTTGGATGAGCTGTTCATCGCCGCAAAGTTCTCACAGGCATACTGAGATATAGGAATGGGTCCTTGTTGTCTAAGTATATCTGCTAGGGCTCTGTGGAGAAAATTGAAGAACTATACAATATGAAGACTACATATATAAATTAACATCTATAAATTAATGCTTAATTGTCATCAGTGAGCCACACTTCAGTATTCTCAGAGTTGAATTTGGTTTATATAGGAAGCCCAGAGGGTGTGAATTCACAGCCGCATTATGAAAGTCACTGTTATCTCTGTAAATGTTTACTGTTACCAGAGAAACTGGATTATTTTTGCATTATGTTACCGTGCAGTAGCTGAACTGACAGAAGAGACAACAGCACACTTTCCTACATGCATTCTCAGTTTGTTTGTTTGTTTGCTTGTTAGTGTTTATTTGTGTTCCTGCATAGATTATATTATGCAGGCTAGTTTAGTGTCTTAGCAGATGTTATTTCTACCACCACTGCAAGACGTTGGACTAAATTATATTTTATACATTCACCTGTTCCTGTAATATGGAAAAGGGCAGACAGTTTGCAGTCCGTACTGGAGGATTCGAGCATGAAGCTCTGAGTTCCACCAAACCACTTGCAACGTTATTAATCACTCCAAATTTCTAATATGCAAATGAGAATTTGAGCCCTTTAGGCTGTTAGGAGCAAATAAGAAACTGTACTTGCTTTGAGTCTACAGCTAGAGTTGTATGGAGAATGACTGCGAGGTGCTCACCTGTGAATGTTCATTTCCTGAGGTGGTTGGGTTGCTTTGTCATATGCCACTTTAGTCGAAACCCCAAGGACTATAATAAAAGCAATGACACCGCAAGTAATGTAGACCGCGGTGCTCGTTTGGTCCATGCTCGGATCGTAAGTGTCACCTGTTGGAACCGGAGACGGGGGCACAGTTTTCACCCAGTCAGGCTTGTGGTAGTTCTTGCAAGTTCTCTGCTCCAACCGGTTGCCTTTAAACTGGCAACAGAATCGCAAGTAACATGAGCCGCAGCAGTAGCGGTGGTCGGTGTTATTGCACTCGAACTCCTTGTCGAACTGGCCGCTCACGTCGTAGTAGCCCAGGCATGTCTCGTGCGTGAGCGCTGGACGGACCTGCGTGATCCGCTGCGTGGACGCGGAAGGCGCGACGGTGGTGCCGTTCAGTTCCTTCGGCTTCGGAGTCCTTTTGGGAGCAGGTTTGGCTCGTTTGGCAGTCAGGGTGCCAAACACGTTGAGGGGGTCCAGATAAATGAGCAGCAGCAGAAAGTGTCGTATACCCATGGCGCGGCGCGTTTTCAGGACCCTGGATAGCTCTCGGTGATTTCCGCTTCAGACGCACTAATCCTCCGCTGTTCGCGAGTCCCGCATCGCTGACGACGAGCCGCTTGTGGAGATGCTGATGAAAGGCGCCATTCATTTAGCTCAGATATTCTGCCCCCAGCGCGGCTTGTGTTCGGCTCAGCTGGGCGTCACTGCTGGGATTTCCGACGAACTCTTGTCAAACCAGCCTTTACATGTCACTTCCCATCTTGCTCTGGGAAGAAGTAGAGACGAACTTAATTGTTAGCTAATTAAATGTTTGCACACCAACTCTGATAAACGCATCAGACTCGCATTCGCATCAACGGTGTAATTATTTATTATTACTACAATTTCAATTCATTTCTTGTGGTTCATTCTGTTTTCTATTTGTTAAACACCCAATGTAAATGTATAATTTTAAAACACCACACACACACACACACACACACACACACACACATATATATATATATATATATATATATATATATATATATATATATCGAGCAGATATGGCAAACAATGTACCTGAAACACAACTGCATGTGGATTCGATGGCTTAATGGACGGAACACTGGATAAAACGGTCGAATGCATTAAATGACTTCGTCCGTGCATTCAGTGTTAATTATATACTACATACGATCAATTTACACAAGCTAAAAATCCTGATAAAAACAAATATATAAATTCTTAATTTCATGGCTTTTATGTGGTAACATAAATAGTGCAGTCAGTCTCGGTCAGCACTTACCTTGACTTCACTGCTTCAGGCGGGTGTGTTGGCTCTGGCCAAGGTGAAGTGAAGTGGTAGTCAGTATCCTATTCCGAACAGAGCCATCTGAGCGATCCGCCTACCGTCTTCGCTCTTGCATCAAAAGCTGGCGTCAGCGTCCGTCCGTCTCTCTCTCATGCTCTCTCTCTCTCTAGCAGGGACGTGGTTCTTCATTTCTTCCCTACACACATTACCACACCTATTCATCAGCTTTTTACTGTATGTGCCATTTGTTATAGTTGCACAGGCTTTTTATATCCATATAAAATTGCATGGGTTTTCACTGTTATTTAGCCAGATTTCAGTCTGTGTGCAGAAAGTGCTGAACAAAATCTACAAACAGCACTGAATAGATTTCCTATAGCAGTCTTTATCCTATCTCTCGCTCCTGCATGCTTTCATTGATTTCAGTTCCTGCTTAATTTTTACTAGTACTAGAAAACTGGTGGTTTGCCTCTTATCTCAAAGGTAGAATGTTTTCTGTCAAAGTAGGGAATTGTTTTTCTACCCATGCCCCAATACATCACGGTATACCCCAGGGCTCCATCCTGGGTCCTCTTTTGTTTGCATTATATATGCTTCCACTTGGTCATATTATACAGAGACACAATTTATCTTACCACTTTAATGCCAATGACACTCAGCTCTACTTTCCTATCAAAAATAATAATGGTTCTTTGTCTGGCCTGTTTGACTGCCTGTGTGACATAAAATATTGGATGGACATGAACTTCCTACAGTTAAACAATGACAAAACTGAAATTGTTATCTTCGCCTCACCAGATAGGACCTCTGACATAATCAGTTTGGTTCTTCATCCTCAAATGTTCATGACTGTGTCAAAAGTTTTGGTGTCATTTTTGATTCTAATTTCAGTTCCAATAAGCAGATTAGTGCTATTGTTAAAAGTAGTTTCTTTCAGCTAAGATCTATTGCCAAAATCAAGATGATGCTCTCTAAGAAAGATCTTGAAACTGTTGTTCATGCTTTTATTACCTCAAAGTTGGATTATTGCAACTTTTTATACCTGGGTTTGCCTAATTCAACTGTAAATCATCTGCAGATGGTCCAAATGCAGCAGCCAGGCTTTTGACTGGCACTAAAATGTGTCAGCACATTACTCCTGTGCTTGTCTCTCTCCACTGGTTACCAGTTAGGTCCCAGATTGATTTTAAAACTTTGCTTTTTGTTTATAAAGCTTTACATGGTATTGCCCCTCATTATATCAGTGATCTTTTTGTCCCACACAATGCTTCAAGATCCTTACATTCTTCGAATCAACTACTTCTCTCTGTTCCTCGTTCACATTACAAAATTAAAGGTGACCGGGCCTTCTCAGTGGCTGCTCCCAGACTTTGGAACAGTCTCCCTCTCTATATTAGATCTTCCCTTCTGTTTCTACTTTTAAAAACTTATCTGTATTATTTATGTTTTGAATGATGGTGTTTATATCTTGTTTATATGCATGTTTTCAAGGTTTTGATCCAGTGTGTTAATTCTGTTTTAATATTGTTTTAATTTTTGTTTTAATACCTCTGTACAGCACTTTGGTTGCAACTTCTGTTGTTTTGAAATGTGCTCTATAAATTAATAAACTAAACTAAACTAAAACAGCTGTCACAGGAAGTCACTTAAAGCATTACTCTTGTTATGTGACAGATTGCCTGCCGCTGTTCCAGCAAGAGTCGACCTGGAATACTGTCTACTCCAACCTGCTTTAACTTGCAGGGTCTTCAGGACACTCCGTGTGCACTCCATCTGGCTGTTCTTTGTACCATGAATCACTCCCTGTGCCCCTTAATTATTTTTAATCTTACTGAAAGCTGGAGCTAGAGCTGCAGCTGGATGGGGCTGCAGAGAGCTGAACACAGATGCTTTGGAGATGAATGATTCATAAAGGAGCCTGTGGTGCTCGTCTCAGGGCTTGACTGACACCATCTCTGCCTTAAAGATTACAAATGCTACTACTGCACATACATTGTGTTTAAGCACTATCATGCTAGTCTTGTACAGTGTGGTAATTATAGCACTAGATAGTTCAGTAAACCAACATGGCGTTATTGTAGGCATCAGAATAATCTCCATGAAGTCACATGGTTCAACAGCTTTTGCAGGCAGGTATTGTGAAGTGCCCATGTTAGGCTTTTTAGAGGTGTTCAACTCTATTATGTAACTGTATTTTGAAGAGATCTCTTACAAATTTGGTCAAATCGTTCTTTATATTTTGCAGTCAGTTAACAGAAGATTTATTCTGTTGTGTGGTTATGGTCTGAGCAAATTAAAAAGATCAAACCAAAACAGCATATTGTTATTCAGTTATCATAAATTAATTAGCAGGGCTAACAAAAAAAAAAAAAAAAAAAAAAAACTATTTAGAATATTTTTAAGTTCATCCTACACAGTCTTCTGATTATAAATCCTGAGAGCTGTTGCTAAGTTACAGCTTCTTACTTGTTCTATTTATTCTTTTTCTTTTCTTTTCTTTTCTTTTCTTTTCTTTTCTTTTCTTTTCTTTTCTTTTCTTTTCTTTTCTTTTATTTCTATTTTTTACAATGCCATCCATAGTTTTTTTCTAATGAAATATCTATCTATCTATCTATCTACATACATACATACATATACATATATATATATATATATATATATATATATATATATATATATATATATATATGTATGTATATGTATATGTATGTATGTATGTATGTATGTATATAAAGTGAACATTAATTGGAAAATGAAACACGAGTAGAAAATGCTATTGCATCATAGCTAGAAAATATAGGAAATATTCAAATCAGTCTGATTCCAATCCAAGCATTAAAGTAGCACTGGAGATTTTATTATACATCAAACCACATGATTCTTCGCCAAAAAAAAAAAAAAAGAACAACTACAGTCTATGTGAAATATATGGATATTTTAGACTCTTAGCTATACTGGAGTGTGAAAACATCAAAACACAAGTAGAGTAGCTTGTGAATCTAATAGCACAATGTAGAAATGGAGTCAACTCCATGCTTAAAGGATAGCAGGAGCTGCATGTACATCACTTCAGCTTTGCAGCAACTGTTGTCCTGTTGAAGAGCACTTTAAGTCAACTGTCCTCTTGTGTTTCTGCATGTGTGTGGAGTTGCTGTAGACAAAGTGCTTTGTCAAGAATTTCAAACACTGTGTCTTGTACGCTGGAGGCAGAAGAAGAGAAAGCACAAGCTAAGAAGTGTCAGATTCAGTCAGTGTATAAAAAATTCTACCTTATATATAAAGTTTGAGAAGTGCCTGTTCTGTAGAATTACTCTATGACAACTCAAAATAAATAAATAAATAAATAAATAAATAAATAAATAGCTATAGCTTTTGGCCCAACATGGATTATAACAACAAGAAACTTTATTCTATTTGATTAAAGAAGGTAAAATGATGGGTAGACTATATACAAGGCTGTGAGCCAAATTTATTCAGCAACTTGACATCAACATCAATGTTAAAGTCCCTTCAAATAAAGTCAACCACACAGCTTGTTTTACTCATGAAACGAAAAACACTATTCAAGAGGGACTTGCAAATTCACAGAGTTTAAGACCACTGCAATAAATAAATACATGCATACACCATTTCATAAATGCTGCTTGCTCCAGTTGCTTAATTGCCTAAAATGAGCCAATGCAACTTCATTTCATTTTCTACAATCAATTTAAATGTGTAAAATATAAGTTTACATAATTCATCTGCAGTGGAACTACATTAATAATTTCTGCTGTGTTATTGTGGCAAGGCTGAAACAGGACAGGAGGTTTCTAATTCCCAGCATGCTTTGCAATGGATAAAGTAAATGTTGAAATTAAGTGCTTTTGCATGTGTCTTTGAGAAAGATGAAAAAAGTGTTGAATGTTGAAATGGTCTTTACAAAAGGGATTAGGAAGAGTTTGTAATGTTAGCATTGTGCACGTTAAAAGCATTATATATGTTACTTCACTGAAAACAATTAATGTGCCTTTTACTTGTGCTTCTTGCTGAAACCATTATCAACATGGTAATAAAAAAAGTTATAATTAGCTTGCTAGTGTGTACTTTTATTAGCTAACTATAGTAGTAAACTTCAAGAGATTCAATAGAGTTCTAATAAGAGACATCTATTTTTAGTGTGTTAACTTAGTTCTAAAGCTTACAGATCAAATTAATCAAATTAATGTGTCACTCAACTGTTTCCCAATGCTGAAAGAGGAATACAGTACAGTCAGAATAAACTCATACCCATTCATTAAATGAAAGCTCTCTGAAAGTCCTTCATTCATTTCACTCTTTATGTCTTCAGAGTGTATTTCCAGTGAAATTGTCCCTGTGACGTGTGTCAAGGTTGTGACACTTCTAATCTCATCCACCGTCTCATCTGTCACTCTCAGGAGATGACAGACTGAAGCAGTCTGGGATTTTTAACCGTATAATTAAAATGGTAATAAATCAGGGGATGAAAGAAGAGTTTATAAAACCTCACTCTTGAAAAATAATCCATTATCTTTCATTCTCCAAACGTCCAAAAACTTCCAGCATCAGTCCTGTTTGCCATTTGTCTGCTAAATGAATATATTCGCATGAGCAGCTTTTCATTTTTACATCACATAGTAATCTATGTGTTCTCATGAGGCAATGTTCAGACGTGAGTACCTGCACACACTATATGCATGCAAGAAAATGCTTTACTGCACAACTGTAATGGAGAAGTGCAGTACAATCCAAATAAAGCGCACAATGAGGAAATTAAACAAGGATGAGAACGAACAAAGAGCTCAACAAATAACAAGGAAAACGAGTGATATAATGAACAGAGGAGGTGAACAGAATCAAAGGCTGAGTGAGCAAATTAGGAAACCCAATTAAATCATGACCGGGAGACAGAACAGAACTAAATCAAAACACAGACACGTGACAACAACATATGTAGAACTGAGCAGAACTGAGACTCCCATCAACACAGCACAAATCCATTACAGTGTATTTTTGGCTATATGTTGCTGTATTAACCTGAATTGAATGTTTTCTATTTTGTATTAAATAAATCCATTGATTTGAAATCCCTGTACATTTTTGACAATATAGACATTAGTTATGTGGTCACGGCATCCATTTAAGATGTATAATAACTGATTTTCCCAAA
Organism: allo-octoploid hybrid of Carassius auratus x Cyprinus carpio; assembly: GCA_024542945.1. Taxonomy (NCBI): domain Eukaryota; kingdom Metazoa; phylum Chordata; class Actinopteri; order Cypriniformes; species allo-octoploid hybrid of Carassius auratus x Cyprinus carpio. The sequence goes on from CM045032.1 coordinate 24,595,880, forward strand.
GACTTAAGTTACTACTATGGCCGTTCATGTCGAGTACGACGAACTGCTTCGCGTTTTGAGAGTCTCTCTTCCAGAAATGATTTGTAGGCCTCCTGAGAAACCCTGCGGCCGTTTTTAATTTCTGTGTGCCAGTTGGGTCTGTCATTTGCAAGTGCCTCCCAGTTGTCCAAGTTGATGGAGAAGGCCTGAAGATCCCTCTTAATGACGTCTTTAAAACGTAGATGGGGGCGACCATGTTTGCGGGGGGGCGTTTGCCAGCTCGCCATATAACAAGATTTTTGGGAGGCAGGTGTCATTCATTCGATAAATATGCCCAGTCCAGCGGAGGTGGCATTCACGACAGATGGTGTACAGGTCACTGGAACCAGTTCTCTCAAGTATGACAGAGTTTGGCACATGGTCCTTCCAGCATACACCCAGTGAAGGCAGCGAAAATGGAAGGCGCTGAGGCGATGTTCGTGCCTCCTGTATGTTGTCCATGTCTCGCTTGCATATAGTGAAGTGCTAAGTACACATGCATGGTATACACGGACTTCGAGGAGCAATGAGAGTTACTTGTTGTGCCAGACACACTTGCTCAGTTTTCCAAACATTGATGAAGCCTTCCCAATGCGCATGTCAAGCTCTGCATCAAGGTTATTGTTGTTTGATACTGTGGAGCCCAGGTAGGTGAATTTGTCTACCACAGATAGACATATGTTGTTAATGTACACTGTAGGGTTCAAGGTTGTAGGTTGGGCAAGGATAACTGTCTTTTTAAGACTAATCTGTAAACCAAACTCTAGACATGCAGCAGAAAAAGATGAGCAGAGTAGTTGTAGATCTGCCTCTGAGTGGGCAACAAAGGCAGCATCATCAGCATAAAGCAGCTCACGTACCAGAACATGGTGTACTTTACTCTTCACCCGCAGCCTGGCCAGATTGAACAGTTTTCCTGAGCTGCGGGTGTGTAGAAGTATACCTGTGTCATCAGGGAAGGCACGGCGTAGTAAGCCAGAAAAGAAAATTCCAAAGAGGGTAGGAGCAAGGACACATCGCTGTTTTACCCCTCACCTTATCTTGAACTCTTCAGAGCGAGTGCCTTCAGACTGTACGGTTTCCTTCATGCCCTCATGAAACTCAGTAACCACCTTCAGTAACTTTGGAGGGCAGCCAAGTCTTTGTAGGATGAGGAAAAGTCCAGATCGACTAACGTAGTCAAAAGCCTTGGTCAAGTCAACAAACACCAAGAACAGAGGTTTATGCTGTTCGATACACTTTTCCTGTAGTTGACGAACACAGAACACCATGTCTGCTATGTAGCAGCCAGAACAAAACCCACACTGGCTTTCAGGGAGGATACGGTCAGCAAGAATTTGTAGACGTGGTAGAATAGTACGAGCAAATATCTTGCCAGCAAGACTGAGCAGAGATATTCCTCTGAAGTTGTTACAGTCTGCACGGTCCCCCTTGTTCTTGTAAATGGTGATGATGTTGGCATCTCTAAGGACATCTGGGAGATATCGACTGTTCCAGCACATCACAACCAGATGATGTAGGACAGAGGCAAGAACATCACCACCTGCCTTATAAGCCTCAGGGGGATGCCGTCAGCTCCGGGAGACTTGTTATTTTTCAGTGCTTTAATTGCAGATTTGACTTCCTCAATGGTAATATCTGCATCCAGATCAGACATAGGGGAGAGTTCAGGAACAGCAGCAGTTATTGCCAGTGTGTTGGCTGTGACAATCTGAGCGTAGAGAAGGCTGTAATCCTCTGCCCATCTCGCCAATTGAAGATGGAGAATGCAGCCTTTGTGGTAACAGAGTGGAAGTGCTGCCAGGCAGCTGAGATGTGATAGGAGGTGATAAGTCAAAGCTGGAAGCAAGTAGTTCCTGGAACGCATGCTGCGATGCAGGAGCACGGGTTGCAGAAACATCCAGATGAGGAGTAGGCTTGGGCCTGGCGTAATGAAACTTGCTTGGTACCATCCTTAGTTTGCAACGTAGAAGAGCGTGATCAGTGTCACAATCTGCTGAGTACAGTGATCAGCAGTGTGTTACTTCCTTCAAATGCTCACGCTTCACCAGTACATGGTCAAGTTGGTGCCAGCACTTAGAACGTGAATGATGCCAGGTGACCTTGGAGGAGCTTGAGCCCTGAAAGAATGAAGAGGGGACACAAAGTTTGTGGGTGCTACAAAGTTCCAGTAAGCGCTGACCATTATCATTCATGTTGCCATATCCATGGTTTCCCAGAATGTCAGGCCATGCACTAGAGTTAGCACCCACTCGGGCATTAAAGTCACTAAGGATCATCAAACGTTCAGTTGAGGGGGACTTCTGAACAATGGCGCTAAGTTGATTGTAAAATGATTCCTTTACATCTAAATCAGAAGTTAAGTGAAACAGATGTGTTGTTATAGATCAGGGGTGCATCCTGTTCCTGGAGAGCTTCCTTCCTACAGAGTTCAGCGCCAACCCTGATTAAATTAACCTGTCTGTAATTATCAAGTGCTCCTTCAGATCCTAATTAGTTGGTTCAGGTGTGTTAGATCAGGAGCAGGTTGGGCACACCTGTTGTAGATTAATAGTGTGGGCTAAGTGAGGGCTGCCCGTGTAAGGCCAGCACTAAGGTGCCAACGTTTTGCCGATGAGCAAAATCTCAGAGTCCCTGCACTGGCAGCCCGCTGGGGGCCCTTAGGCTAGCCCTAAATGGGTCAGTAAAGGGCCAGTGCAGGCTTGTTTGCAGGGTATTTACTGTATTGCTCCTGCGTGGCTAAAGCATCACAAAAAAAACCTCTGAGAGTCAAGTAAGATCTTTCATAGTCACAGGGCAACTTGGCCTCATCTGTGGTCATAATTTTCTAGCTTTGTGTCTTGCTTGAGTGACTTAGCATTTGGGTTACTGGCAGGACTGGAAGCGCTAAAGACAAAGCCCAAATAACATTACCTCATCTTTGGTAACTCTAGTTATTTTAGTTCCACAGAGTCACCACATAGAGTACATACCTGCCCGAGTGCTTACTAATGACATATAGTGTTGATGATAGGTTGTGTGTGTGTGTGTGTGTGTGTGTGTGTGTACACAGACACATTCAACCTATCATCACTATCAATATCACACAGGCAAGAGTGTTGCTCTTCTGAATATCAGCATGACTGTGATTTGCTTACAAATCTACAAATTACAGAGCGTTTGAGAAATGTTACATATACTGTAGTATCACTAACTTTGTGAGGATTGTCAAACAACTGAATTGCTGGAGAAGTTTACAAAAAGACTTGAAAGCTTCCTATGAGCTCAATGTAGACCAGTGAAACAAAATGGAAAAGGCAAGACCCAACGGAGATCAAACAGCGATCTGACCCTCCTATCAAATTGTGGCGCTTGAGAAAAAAGGTCACTGTCAGAGAAGCTAAAACACTGACAGACTTTCAGAGCTCTTTGGCTGAAATAGGAGAAACTGCTAGATATCAACAATCTGTACAGCACTTCACAGGTTCAAGCTCTCGGGGAGTGTTTTCACAGCGAAAGACAAGATCATACCTGTTTGCTAGACACAATGTGGAAGGGAAAAATAAACAGAAAAGCTGTGGAAGGAAATGTAGTGAGCTGTTGTTTGAGGCAAAATGAAATGTTTGGTGCAAATCAAATGCATGCAGATCTCAAAACTCTCCTGTTCAATCTCGTGTCCTCCTGCTCCTGCTTTCCTGCAGAGTTTATCTCCAACAAACCTGGGGCACGCTTCTCAAAAACATCACTGACCAACTACAGTATGGTTGCAAATTCCGTTGTTAGCCACATAGTTCAGTGATTCGTTGTTTGCAAACGGCATCGCAAACCTGTGTGGTGGAACTACAACTCTTGACTGTTGGGTTAGAAGCACAGTTTCTTGTTAGTATGTTGACTTACACAGATTATGCTCTTGGGGGAAATATATGTAAGCTAACATGCAGTACTTTTGATACATACACACACATATTTCATTCAAAATATTTTAACACATCATAAATCAGTTAAGACTACGCATGTGCATCAGTGCATAAAGGAACCCTGCAGTATGACAGAAAAGGGAACCTGTGATGAATCAAACATTGAATAAAGACAAACAACTAAGGAGAAAATAGTGAATTAGTCCTCAGATGTCATGTTCATCACAGCAGCATAACAGAAACGGTTATGGGAAACTAGCTGGTTCATTTCTGTGATGATGCATCATGTTATGGTGGTTAAGCAGCGAGTTACATCACTGCACAAAAAAAAAAAAAAAAACTTTTGGAAGTTTCTAGTGATCCTGAAAACATTGATTAGCTGCTTCAGGTGTGTTTAATTAGAGCCAGAACTCTGCTGGAAGGAAGATGATCTTCTAGAAACACCACTGGACGCCCTGATAAAAAAAAAAAAAACTGTTTTCAGAATGATTTCTGAAGATCATGTGACACTGAAGACTGGAGTAATGATGCTGAAAATTCAGTTTTGATCACAAGAATAAATTACTTTATAGCATGTATTCACAAAACAGTCATTATAATTGTAATAATATTTCACAATATAACTGTTTTTCTTGTATTTTTGATCAAATAAATTCAGGCTTGGTGAGTAGAAGAGACTTTGTATATTAAATTAGCATAAATTATGTATTATTATATATTATTATTCATTTTTGTATTTTGCATTATGGTAAAGATTAGGTTTGGGTGATGGAATGTTACTATCAAATTAAAAATACAAATAAAATTAAATGTGTTAAATAAATGTGATGACACTGAACCTATGTAGTTAATTACACTTTAAAAAAAAAGAAAAAAAGAAGAACTCAATTTATTAAATATTATGCAGACATAAGAGGATTTGTAAACATTTGTGTCTCCAGAGATGTTCATATGAACAGTGCTGTTGTTTCGAGTGCTGTCTCTATGTTATGGGTAAGTCTCTATGCAAACATGCAAGAATGTTTGAATGCTGGAACCACAATACATAACTACAACTCCAACTCCAAGTCATTTCCAGCCCTAATATGTAATTGAAGACAAATGGAGAAACCGCTCACCTTTGACAGACTATGCTAGAGCTCAGTCCTTCCTTTTTCAAAGCCTTTTCCCTTCATATCAGAGTAACTGAGAGCCGAAGAAACATAAAGCACACAGCATTAGAGTTATAGGAACTCCTGTGGGCTAACGTGAATCATGAGTCTCTCAGAGGAATACTTTTACAGCTGCCACTGTTTTCCTCTTTCCTGACATCGACTGTGGGATGAATGAATTAAGTGGGTCACATCTGCTAAGACGAGCACATGTTTCAGCTTCTGTTCGGATGAGCTTCCCTAAGAACTGAACACGCATGTGAGCCTGATACACTCTCGTTTTTCTTTCTTCTCTACTAGAGCCACAAATGCATGAGACAGAGTGTTAAATCATTCATCTACACAATGCTTTCACGTCCACCTCCCGTCTTTCTTTGTTCTCTGTGCTCAGATTTAAAGCATTGTTCCAGGTCTATCAAATGCCTGTGCGGTGTGATGTAGATCATCACAGACGATATTTAGTTTCTGGAGGCTTTAAAACAGACACCTGAAGCTCTTATTTTTACTTTAGCATCTGAATTATTCAGTTAAATCCCTTTTGTCATTTGAACTGTACTGTTGTCTATGGTAAACTTTCGAGGAAGTGGAACTTTTCTACAGTAAGTTGATCCGCATCTGGTTATATTGCTGATATAAATCCTTTGGGTGAGTTGTTCTCTGTAAACAATGCTTTGCAGAAGGTTTTCTGGCGTTAATAAAAACACAGTTTAATGTTGACTCAATTCATTTCTTTACTAGTTTTGATGTTGCAGGATGTGATTCAGCTGTAAAGCAGCTCTACAAAAGATGACATAAGTGCATCATCAACTTTAACTCTGATGGAGTCAGTCGGTGTGTGGACATATCGATAAATTAGAGAGAGTTAAGTGTCTTTCAGACCCCAGCTAAGCAAGCTGTAACTTACACAAGATTTGGTTTAAAATTCTGCTTATTACAGTTGATATAAAATTTTAAATTATACAGAGTAGAGCACTGAGATAATTATTATTTCAGTCCAGTGACTGCTTCTGTGGACTGCTTTTGCAAAACCGTCATTGGAAAAAGGTGTTTTTGTGTATTTTTTTGTACATCATATCTGAACCTGTGATGATGGATGGAGGATCAAAGGTTCGAGGCTCTTCCGCATGAGGACACACGTTCATTTTGGCTTCACAGCTGGACCACGTGTCCGCGATCCTCATGAGACGCTTTGACATTTTTTCCTCTGCCACAAGAAAAGTCATCAAATCCACGGCACGAGTGAGACATCACTTATGCTAAAATGTATTACAGTAAAAGTTTAAATTGATGCCGTCCTTCTGCGCATCCATGCAGAACCGCCGTTAAACACTGTGGCCAGTTATCCAATGAGAGAAGATGGATAATACAGACAGTGTTTGTGATCTACAGTAAGTGTAAAAACACTTGTTTACAGCAGTAATAGGCCATAAAACACTGTTTAAGAAATGCAGAGCACACCTTTAAGTTCATGCTTCTCAGTCTGTGTGTTGTGTAAAGGTGCACAATGCTGACACCGCATTGTACTGAAGGATCAATGTCTCTTTCATGTACAGCAGAGCAAACTCCAGCTGTAAATAGGATTGACACAACAATACAAATCCATTCTTGTCTTATCAAATCATTTTCGAGGTAGAAGAGGAAGAGGTATACAGAAATACCCTAATGACCTTGACTGCAGGATCGTTTGCATGGGAGGAATAACCATGATTTGAATGCTAAGGTAGCTGGGAAGATTTACACTGATGTTTTTTTATTTTTTTATTTTTTTTTTATAATATAAATGTATAAGAAAGGAAAAAAATATTTCATACCAAAATATAAAATTCACAGTCGTCTATTCATCCTCATGTCATTCCAAACATGCATGTCTTTTCTTTCTGTGGAGCACAAAGGAGGAATTCTGCAGAATGTTCATGCTGCTCTTTTACACACAGTTACAATGAATGGATGCTTCAAAAATTATGCAAAAGCAGCATAAAGGTATTGTAAAAGTGATTGACTTTCTATATTCAAAGTCATATAAAGCCATACAGTATCTTGTGTGAGGAACAGATCTAAATGTACACAATTACAGAAGTGCTGGTAACACTTTCTATGAAGCCGTATTTATAAAACACTATAAGAGTATTCTTAAGGCATTATAACGAATGCATAATGTATTATAAAAAACCTCATATGTTTTATCATCTCATGATTAACAATAACAAGAGTTTTAATGCATTATAACATTTAATTATTTGTGGTTATTGCTTTTAAGATTATGATTTATAATACACAATGAACACAATGCATAGATGATATTTCCCATAGTTATGATGTGTTATAAGTCTCATATCTTGCCATTGTTAACTTGTTACTTTACTTAAAACAGACATAGACCACTTATAAATAATAACAACAACAATAATAAAATAATATATTTTCTTAAACAGCCATAAGACCAGATATCTGATCAGATTAATCAGAGACTTATAATCCATTATAAATTAAGTGGATTTAACTGTGTGTGTGTGTGTGTGTGTGTGTGTGTGTGTGTGTGTGTGTGTGTGTGTGTGTGTGTGTGTGTGTGTGTGTGTGAGATACTGCCTCTCCTGTTGTAATCTTCAGCCTTTGAAGCGACTCATTAAACAGAATCCATTACGGTTCAATTACTTTGCCATTGCACCCAGACAAGTCAGAGACTAAACGAGTCAAAGCGTATCTGCACTGTCACTTTTAATCCAAAAGAAAACTGGCTAAAATAAGGGCCGCTTTACCAGGTGCCTCGTTAGGTTTGACTCAAACTGATCGTACCGTCTTTAATATCTTCTTCAGACCTCACAACACAACTTATAAAAGACAAAAAAACAAACTAAATATAGCAAACTGCATCACCTTTGTCACCAAAGTAGCCATAAAATCAAAATGGACAATTCTTGTAGTTATGGAAGAGATTGGTTAGAGAGTTAGACTTGTAACCCGAAGGTCGCAGGTTTGAGTCTCGGTGCTGCAGGAGTTGTAGGTGGGAGGGAGTGAATGAACAGCGCTCTCTTCCACCCTCAATACCCACGACTGAAGTGCCCTTGAGCAAGGCACTGAACCCCCAGTTGCTCCCCAGGCGCTGGATCTATAGCTGCCCACTGCTCCGGGTGTGTGTTCACGGTGTGTTCACTTCTCACTGCTGTGTGTGTTTGTGTGCACTTGGATGGGTTAAATGCAGAGCACCAATTCCGAGTATGGGTTACCATACTTGGCAAAATGTCACAACTTCAACTTCTGATGACGTTTGCATTGATGCGAGAACGGGACAATAATACTCCTGTCCCATAACCTGTCACTCACATGAGATCACAGCAATTAACAAACGACAATGAGCCAACAATCCAATCAGTTCCCAAGTCAGGCACTACAGGTTTCTTATTTTTATTATTTGGCTGAATGAATGTATTATATTTTATTATTCGGATCACAACTTCCTGTTTATTATGACTTTAAGGACATTTAGGGCAAAGACAAACTTCTCTTAAAGTATTTGCATATTTGCTTGGCACATGTGAGCTTAGCAGTAGGAATCAGTTTCAGTACTTCACCAGTGCCTTCTGATTTAAATAACGCTTTTCTTACTTTGGAATTTCCTTCCAGGTTCAGTTAAACTTGTGGCTCCAATGAAAACAGATGGCTCAAAACAAATCACCCCTGTAAAGCTCGCTTTGGCATTTTCTCCATACGTCTTGGTTCCCCTTCGTATGCTTCTCCGACAATATGTGAAAAACGGTCAAATCAATCGAGGAGGAATTTATTAGGCACCTTACTTAGACTGCCAAATCCGACAATCTGTTTTTATTGGACAAAACACAGAAATCCAGTGCTTCAGTTTAATGTCTTGGCACGGCAATGATGTTTTGTTTTTTGTTGTTAGATAGAAGAGTTGCTTTAAAGCGCTCATGGTGTCGCTCACCTTGTTTGTTACAGCAAACTTTAATGAAGCCACAGATTGGCTAACAGAAGTCATCAGAAACATCAAAAAACTAAGAAATCTTTTCTTGCACAAATAAAACTTTATATCTATGTTTTGTTTATATGTATAAAAAATACACATGAAAGTTCCCTTCCAAAATGGCTGTATGCAACCGTGATATCTTTATTTTCCTTCTGCAAAGTTCTCACGCTGACTGGCGCCGAGTATGCGAATACAACTGGGTGTTTGTTAAAACGTTCAGGAGGGTAAGCAGAGCTCTAAATGCTGTATTATTCATGAACTCTGAATCATAGCAATTTTTAATATTACATTTATCTTGGCTGTACAGGCGATAGCAACATCAGCTAAACTGCAGCGATCAGACTGATGAAAAAAGGTAACTATACACAGTTATGCACACTACGTGCAAATATGTACTTTAATCCTTTCAGTGTAACTTTCAGTGTAAAAAAAAAAAATAAAACTCACATTTGCTGAATTGAAACCAGCATACCATCATATGTAACAGAATATTATGCTAGTATTCTAAATTTAGCAAATGTTTTGTTTGCTTAGAAGGTCTGTAGTGCATTTTTTTTTTTTTGTCTCGCCCCCTTATTTATTTAAAACCAAAGATCAACCCCCACTATATGATCTGATGGTTTATCAGTATTGTTGCCAGACGTTTGCACTTAATAACATTAAAAAATGCCACAGAAAAATGAACATTTACTGGCACATTATTTATATTTATTCATTTAGCAGATGCTTTGTTAGCAAAGTGACTGAATTTGTTACTTTTCACGTTGGGAAAACTTCAGTATCACTGGAGAAATACACAATAAAAACTGCATATATTCCTTCAGTTTTCATTGTTTTACTGAATAATTAAAGTAACACTCTTCATTACTGAATGAACAGGCATACATTGCTCTGTTATGTTCTGTAAACATTCTATGTTGGAAAAAAATATACATAAAACATTTTAATTGTAGCATAAAATTCATTTAGAATAATTAATTCATTTAGTGTTCACTACAGCACCTTCTGGCAAAGTTCAGCATGGGATTTGGTCGAGCCCCAGCAGCAATAAAAAAAGACTTATAATGTGAAGGCCTTGTTTTGTTAATTTGTTTTTCAAAAAGAAAGATGATGCAACTGAGACATTTTACATAACATGGAATGACACTTAACTCAGAAATGATGAAACCTTTTAAACTTATGCAGATCTTGCCTTTTATTCAGTGGAGGAAGTGCAAACACAGACTACACACAACGCCTATAAACAGGTGGTGACATGATAAACAATTTAATGCTATAATGTGTAAACCTCTTTCTCTCATTCTAAAGAATATACATACTTACAACATTTAAAACCTCATTCTCTCTTATTTGAGAAGAAAAAAAAATTATACACCACTAGTTTTTCTCAACACCCACACTTAGACTCTGGCTGGCTAGCTGTTGGTAAATATACTATTACACGCTCCTGTGGGTTTAGATGTCAGTTGTGTAACGGCCAGCAGCTCTTTAAGCAGGACGTGTTGTAGGAGCTCCACTGGGCTGCCAGGAATTGGAGACGGTGAGGACGGTACAAGTGTTCAGAAGAATTTCTCCCTGTTCTCTCAGAAGAGACCAGACGGCTCGAGCTGTCCGACATCACTGGAGTTAGGAGGAAAGTTTCCTCTCATAGCAGAGATGTTAAGCACGTCTCAGGCAGATGGGGCTCTCGGACACAAGTTTGATTCCAGTCAACAGCGGAGAGCCCTGGAGATTCAGAGGAAATTTAGTGCACGCATCGTTTAGCTCTTTAATTTCAGGCTCCTGACGAGCTTCAGAGTTCTATGGCTGATTCGTTTTTCGTCTCATTACTTACATAGTCCCTCTCCAGAGAATCCCTCCCACTGGTTTTACCAAATATGATTTATTAAAACGCACTACAACATATTCATAAACAAACCTCAGGTTCGAGTAAAATCTGTGAAATGTCAAAACAGCTCTTGGTGGAGAAGTGTGCTGCGGCATTTAAGAAATGACTTGCATGTTTTAGTAAGTCAGGTTAAGACAGGAAGAGTAAGACTGCTGGAGATGGAGGACAATGTGCATTCACTTTCACGCTGCAACACATTTAGATGTAAGTTTAGCCTGTACAGAATGGTGATCCATCAGCCGATGTGTTATTAAAGGAACTAAATGGAAATATTTGCTAATTTAGTTGTTATAAGATGGCACAGCTTTGAGATTTTGTCTCATCAAAGATCAAGAGACACAAAATTAAGTTTGGGGTGATCTTGCCCCATCTTACCCTACTCGATTAAATCAAGAGTGTGTTGTGCTAAAGTTTTAGCTTGTGTGTTGGCACCCCTGTCATGTTTGGCAAAACATAGCTAAATCTGTTACTTAAACTGGTCAAGTTTACTGCATCAGGCATATTTTATGATGAAAGACATGCAATATCTATTCTACTTTACTTAAACCAAGCACAGCGTTAGTTCTGGCAGGTCACGTCAGTCAAGCTTGCATCGGCTGAATCTCACGTCTATCTATAAGAATATGACGCCTATCACGGCATATATAAGGTTCACTGAGTATTATTCAGCAGCATTATTGCTTTACTAAGAAGCAAATTATCCTCCTCCATCCCCAGCTCCTCATTTCATCCACAGTTAGGACTTGGCTTTCTAAAATTCCTTGTTGAGTCAGACTCCTTTATCCTGAATTATGTCTATTAATTTTCAAGACATTTTCAAACCTTACTATTAACTTAAGAACTCTACATACAGAGTTCAGGAAAGAAACTCTAGATGGCGCAGTCCGATAGGTCTAACTCAATCTGACCTAATGACATTATTATCACAATGCACAGCTGATTGGTTTTCTCCTGTATCAGTAGCCAATGAGCTCACCGCTCAATATTCAAATACCTGACTTTGATTGCCTGTAGCAGTCTGCAGCACTTCAGAACAGCTGAAATCAACATCTAAGATAAGTGAATGCTCTTTTAATTCATATCGCTGTGCATATTTGCGTCTGCCTTACTGAAAACAAAATTGTGCAACCATAAACTACTTTAAACTAAGTGTCATGGTAGCAGTTTGCATTGCATGCATCAGCGAAATATTAAACATATTAGCAGCAGCATTTAGCATCTGTGTTTACAGCTGGAGCAAAGGCAGTTTAGAGCATGTAACTGCTCTGGGGAAACAGGTTAAATGAAATAAGCATTCTTGTGTATGCATTTCAACTGGGGTTCACCATATACATCGGCGCAATCTCAATGTTCACGTTCGTTTTTCTAAGGTCAATTTTTTCATCGTGATAAGTGTGTGGTTGACTTCAGCTGCACGCACTGTCAGAAGCACATGCTTATCGCAGTTATATCGATGACAGTGTTGCGGAAAGAACACTCTAAAAAATAATTCAAGGGATATGTTACCACTACATAATTTAATACATTGTTGTAAATTAAAAATTCTAAATTGTTAATTTGATTAAACCTTTTAAGTTGCCAGCATTATTTTAATGAGTTGTCATGACAGAATAATGTTGATAATTACATCAACTTAATAATGTATGGAATTTAAACATAAATATATGTGTTGATTAGTTTAAAACAATATTTACGTTGTAGCAACCCAATGAAATTGGCTTGATAACTTAATTTTTCCACACCATTTGAGTTCAGGATTTCAAAGCTCCTCCCCCACTTAACGAGCAAGGAGCAAGTTCAGACATGTTTCAGGCTGACCAGTATGACACAAAGGACATTTCAAGGTGAGTAATCTGAGTTTTATTTCATTTACAAATAAATTCTCTCCATTTAACTAGAGGTTTAGCTACACCTGGTAATACAGTTGATGTTAGCAGTGTAATTTGACCAGGATAGCAGTGGATAAGAATGTAAAAATGTTTTCATTGAAAAATATGCTCAGCCAGAGAGGGAATTTCATTTGTACTGTAAATGGGAAAATAATTTAATGCACAGACACATTTTTAAAAATCTGTCGTCATTCACACAGATAGCATTCAAGTTTTATTGTAGGCAGTTTGCTGTTTGACCAACATTAACAGACTTTTGATCTCTGTAAAAAAGATAGTAGAGGCAGTTTTTTATTTATTTTTTTATTCTTTTTTTTTAATTGCTTTTTTTTATACAGTGTGTTTTTGTGTTAGTACAACCTGCAGAAAGAGATATTCTGGATTTTGGTCACTGTTGTTATGCAACCTAAAATTTGTATTTTATTTTCCTGCACTTAAAGGCATACAGTCAACTACTGTTAAATTATCGTTCAGTGAATCTTCTGGCATCAATTACGAATATCTACTGGTTGCTGAGATTTGCATGAACAGTTAATGCAAATGTACTATGACATTCTAGGCTGATAAGTATTTTTTTTTATGTTGGCCCATATCTAAAAATGGGTTTGGGGTGTAAAATGTGTAAATTTGAAACCAAAACACAAATAGCATTGCTAAAACATTACAGGATATACCATGGTCATGGTGGGCAACCACTGCCATGCCTTTATCAAGACTGTTTTTGTTCTTTCAGAACATGGGGTAGCCTTAGATGACATTTATCAAGACATCACTCTAAGGGAACTCAGGAAAGATTCAGATCTGCAGAAAGTATCTCTTTTACTTGTCCTTGTTGCAATGCCAAGACAATCTCCACAGAAAGATAATTATTTGAACACCTGGGTCGGCATTTGAAAAAACATGAGACTGTCATCTGTATATTTTAGAACTACAATTTCAGCACTAATATTTATGGTACATTTGCTTCCCACAGAAGCCGAAAACATACTCCTCACTTATTGATGGACTTCAAGGAAGACATAATAAAAAGGTTTGTAAGTTCAGCCAACACAGATCAACACAGTGATGTGGAAATTCAAGGTAGGGAGCTGCCTGATGATGGTCAAGATCCTGCACTGCTCTCTTTCAGTTCAAATTTTAGGTATATTACACTGGCCACACACTGGGTCTACCCAGGTCAGTGATATCATAACAATGGGCTATTTAGTTTAATAAAGAGATGTATGGAAAAAGACTTGTAAAAATGTGTATGGCTGTTGCTTTTCACTTAACCATTTGAATTATTTCATGAAACTTACTATTATTTTTATGATAAAATATTTTTGATCGTTACTTATTGATGCAACCTATTTTGGCCATTTGAGTAACTAGGTGCATGGTCATTAAAATAAAATTTTAAAAAAAAGTTAAAATAGAGTTAAAGTTAAAATAGAACAAAGTTTCCAGTGATTAACTGAATTAAGTAAGATTAACTTAAAAAATCAGCAATAATAATCCAATTCATTAGGTCTAACATGCTATCTATATTTTCTCTTGCTTTACAAGAACACACAAGAGTTTGAGGAAGACATTGAAAGGCAAGTGAAGACAATTGCCTTCATCGGTGATCAACCTACTTCAGGATTTGACCACAAGACGGCAACCATTGTGGTTGAGGGCATCAAAATCCTGAATGGAATGGATATCTCAAGGTGCTGTGCTCTGCTGATGGGCATACTATATGCTCTGAATCTGAGTTACCCCAAGGAACTTAAATATACCTGTGAAGTGTTTCAGAAGCTGTTTCTTGAACTTGATGGACTGAAACCCAGTGCAAAAGTAATGCGTCTGAAGAACAATATTTTCTGAAATCTCTGCTTGTTCCAGAGGAAATTTTGTTCACTTTTTTATTTTTATTTTTTTGTAATTTGAAGTCTACTGTAGGCTGAACTTTGTGTTATATTTCATACTGCTTGAAAAACTGAGGTTAATATATGAATGTCAGTAGCATTTATATATGCTTGTTTGTGACAGTAGCAATCTTAGATGTTTTAAAAATGGGGTTTACTGTGAAGAAATAGTTTTAAAGTTTAAAGTTTTACAGATTGTTTGACACTGTGGAAAAATATGTAAATGCAAATAACTTTGCTGTGTTGGAATTAATTCATTGTGATGGCGTAACTGAGTATGCATACAAAAGGCAAATCTGTAGGGCCAGTTTGTTTATAAGTTGTGGGGAGCACAAATTTTTGTTTTGTAAATTGTGCAAAGTGAAAAATTTTGAAACTCAGTTTTTGAAACTGCAGTTCAAAATAAAAAAAAGTTAACTAATAAATTGTTGTTGAATGAATTAATTTCTTACAAGCAACCTTTTTATAGGTTGTGAACTTGAAAACTTGCATTTATAATTATGGTAATTAAGTACATAACACTGAATTTATTTTAAAATGTATGTAAAAAAATAGTTGGAACAACTTAATTTTTTCAAGTACTCAACTTAAAAAATAGAGTTTATGCTACTTAAAAATACCTCTGTCTAAAGAGTAAAAGGTAATTTGTCTAACTCAATATAGTTTGTTGGCTGAACGTAATGTTGTTAGAAGTTGTCATAATGCAAATATATTGATGCAAACTGTTGCGTTGATTTTTTTTGTTTGAGCTACACAATATTTTTTAGAGTGAAGGGATTTTAGAGTTATCGCTTAAGATCACTATCTATGGCTGATGTAATTCTGAATATAATGCATTATGGCTAGTGTAGTTCGGAGAAATGTGCTCATTGTGACATATGCTCTAGCTGTGCTAAGCATTTCAGATACCGGAGAAAGAACATATTAATATTCTGCTTTTTTATTTCATTCAAGTTCCGTCCACCCAGGAGTTTCGTGCACTGAACCCTGATAACTTTATCTACACCAGAGAGTAAATGTCTTGCATTGTCTAACTTTGTCCATCTCACTGCACAAACATGAATTAACCAGCTGTTACTCTGCCGCTGGGACTGATGAAGTGTAGAAAGTAACAGCATATATCAAATGACTAAATTATGATATTTGCTCAGGTGGATGCTGGGGTCTTATCGATCAGATTGCATCATATATCCAATTTGTTAATTAACATTAAACATAGTGTGCGTCTAATTAGAGTTAAGCCGGTCGGCATGGTAGCCAAGGCTCACATAGTCATAGGCCACTAGCGTTAAGCCAGTCAGCGTGGTAGCCCAGGCACACATAGATAGTAATACATGCGGTTCACATGGCTCTTCGGAGCAGCAGCAGTACATATGTCCACTGGATGTATGTATGTCCACTAATGCAGCAGTTTATCCTTATATTCAGCAGCATGCATATATTGGCTTGTATTGTGTTCCGTGTCTCCTGCTTTGTTGTGGGGTTATTTGTATGTATATATGTGCAGCAGCAGTATTTCCTACATGCTCACAGCAGCATGTTGTGGATGTATTACCAAATACATTAGCATTGTCATGTATATTACCATGTCAATCCCTCCGAGAGTTGTCGTGACAGAAATACAGAGTTCAGGCATGAAACTCTATATGGCGCAGTCCGATAGGTCTTACTCAATCTGACCTAATAACATCATCACATGGCACAGCTGATTGGTTTTCTCCTGTATCAGTAGCCAATGAGCTCACTGCTCAATATTCAAATACCTGGCTTTGTTTGTTGTAGCAGTCTGCAGCGTTTCAGAACCCTTCACCATCCCCAGCTCCACCTGTATAGATCTGCTACAAGGTGATTCATGTATGCTATGGGGGTTATTAATATGTGTATATGTGCAGCAGCAGTATGTCCTATATGCTCACAGCTAGTGTTGCTTTCGTCAATGAAAATTATGACTAAATATCCTCGTCAACGAACCTTTATCATGTGACGAAAACGAGACGAGACGAGACGCAACGTAAATGCTGGTCATGTGACGATGACTATAATTAAATGTATAATGCAATATCGTTTACAAATAAAAACGAGACTAAATGTGGTTTACAAAATAAAAACTATGCTAAAATGTCTCTTCATTTTCGTTGACCAAAACAAGACGAAACAAAATGTTTTAACGTTATTTCATCTCGTTTACTCATTATTATTATTTTGCAGTATTTCTGTTTCCTGTATCTCACTGCGCAGATGCGACCGACGTCATTTCCTCAAGTCCCACTCACGGCATTATTTATTTAGAAGATGTCAACAAACAAAGTTAAGCGGGATTTATACTTTCGCCTGGCTCCGCTGACTGCAAGCGCTCCTTCCCAAACGGACGAGGCTTTTATACTTGTCGTGTTCGCCGTTGTACTATTCTTTGAAACGACAGGGGAGCGATGAGGAGTAATTGTCCTCTAAAATCATAGGGAATCAACGGTGAGAAGGAGTCATTTGCCGATATGGCCAGTACAAGTCTTGTGACGAATGAGTTGATGAATTAATCATTTCTTTATGCATAAACTTAAAACAATCTTAAACTATTGGCTGTATTATGCATCAAACACAAGACAACTTTAAGCAAATAGTGTATAATTAATATCTAAATTAATTCTAATTCTATTTTATACAATAAAACATACTTCAAATAAGAAGCTTTGGACAAACTATGCAAACATTTTTTTCCAAAAAAAGCGTTTTCCATCAAAAAGCACCTGATGAAATTCACATTAAACTGCTTCTGTTTCACACAAACGCCGACACAGACGTGCATGTTCGGCTAGAATTGCCCTGAACTCATGCATGTTCGGATGCAGAGCTATGCGGAAAGTTACAAAAAATGCCGTGCACTCCGCCACACGAATACTTCACGTGCACTCAAAGCGAACATCCAGCAACACTGCGATGATGTCTTTTTTTCCGCGCTCACCCAAGCAAAATTTCGGACGCGTCAAGTATAAATCAGCCTTGACACAGAGAAAGGGACCGATGGCCGGCCAGCCGAGGTTCGTCTTTGGGAGAAAAATTAGTCAAGTCAAGTCTGCTTTATTGTCAATTCTTCCACATGTACAGTACATACATAAAGAGAATCGAAATTGCGTTACTCTCAGCCCCCCGGTGCATACAGATAACACTAACAGTAGAGCCTAAAAATCTAGATCAAATATGAAATATAAGATATAACTATACAATAAGGGAATGTAAAAAAGACATATAATAAAAAATAAAAATAAAGTTAAATAAAAACAGCACAAGGCACATGGCAGATAGAGTGCAAACCAGTGAACAAAGAGTGCAGATAAAAAGATTTTTAGTGCATAAAAAAAAGCTTATTCAGTCTGATTAAAGTGACAAAATGACTCAAGAGCAGTTATTTTATTTAAGGTGGTAGAATGACGTCAGTTCCATGTGAATGAGGTAGTGAGCAGACCAATGCTGCACAAAGTGACTGGTGCATGACATCCTATGTTAGTGGGAGGGGGGATGGAAGGACCTGGAGATGTGGGATCTGAGGGGGGGTTCATAGTTCAGTGGTGCCCGGGGCAGAAGTGGGACGGGGGGCAAGTTCGGGAGCGAGTTCAGCTTCCTGACAGCCTGATGGATGAAGCTGTCCTTCAGTCTGCTGGTCCTGGCCTGGAGACTCCGCAGTCTCCGCCCTGATGGCAGCAGACTGAAGAAGCTGTGTGACGGGTGAGTGGGATCACCTGCAATGCAGAGGGCTTTGCGAGTGAGACGGGTTCCATAAATGTCCTGGAGGGAGGGGAGAGAGACACCAATGATCTTCTCAGCTGCTCTCACTATGCATTGCAGAGTCTTCCGGCAGGACGCGTTGCAGGCGCCATACCACACAGTGATGCAGCTAGTCAGGATGCTCTCAATGGTGCCTCTGTAGAAGGTGTACATGATGGGGGGTGGGGCTCTGGCTCTCCTCAGTTTGCGGAGGAAGTAGAGACGCTGTTGTGATTTCTTGGCCAGTGCTGCAGTGTTGTCGGTCCAGGAGAGGTCCTCTGTGATGTGCACACCCAGGAACTTGGTGCTGTTCACTCTCTTCACAGTCGCACCGTTGATGGTCAGAGGAACATGCTGAGTGTGCGCTCTCCTGAAGTCAACAACAATCTCCTTCGTCTTCTCCACGTTCAGAGAGAGATTGTTGTCACTGCACCACCCGGCCAGGCGGCTCACCTCGCTCCTGTAGTTTGTCTCATCTCTGTTGCTAATGAGACCCACCACAGTCGTGTCATCCGCAAACTTAATGAAGAGGTTGGAGTTGTGTGACGGTGTGCAGTCGTGGGTCAGCAGAGTGAAGAGGAGGGGGCTCAGCACACATCCTTGGGGGGTCCCAGTGTTCAGTGTGATGGTGCTGGATGTGTTGCTGCCGACACGTGCTGCCTGAGGTCCAACAGCCAGTTGCACAGTGAAGTGTAGCAGATTATTATTATTATTTTATTTTTTTTATTGTTTTTATTTATTTTATTTAAATTTATGTGTGCGTACTTCTAACATGTTTGGTTGGTAAAATAAATGTTGTAAATTCAAATCAGAGAGTCTTCCGTGTCTGGAATGGATGTATACTTGAGTCTATAAGGTAACAATAATATAATCAGATAACCTTGTTTGAAATGGGTTTGGCTAAAAGAAAATGTTGGTTTCATCTATACTTCTAGGTACTTGTACTATATTGACTGGGTTAAATAGAATTGCATTACTAAAAAGAGACTAAAATACCATTTTCATTGACTAAAACTAGACTAAAATGTCATCAGTTTTCGTCGACTAAAACTAGACTAAAATGTCATCAGTTTTCGTCAACTAAAACTAGACTAGACTAAAAAGAGTATGAATGTGATTAAAACTAATAAAAACTAAAATGACAGCTTCACACAAAGACTAGACTAAGACTAAAATTAAAACAGGCCGCCAAAAACAACACTACTCACAGCAGCATGTTGTGGATGTATTGGCAGTAGCAAGTCTCTGTACTTGCTTTGCCCCAGCAGCATAGCGGATCTATTCCTCCAAGACCAATACATTAACATTGTCATGTTCATTACCATGTCAATCCCTCCGAGAGTTGTCATGACAGAACTTCTATTATTTCAAAATCATCACAAAACCGCTACCCCAGAACTAAAAGCAGTCTTATGACTGAAAAAGATCTTTCCCTCCCAATCCAATTTCTTTTATGCTATGAGTCTCTTGTAAAAACATAATTTCTGTATTTTTAAGTTTGATGAAATCATATCAGCTGCAACGTTGTTGTTGTTTTTTTTTTTTTTTTTTTTTTTTTTGCATCCTTCATCCCATTAACATTCAGGGAGGCAATTTTAAACAGGCTCATTATGAGGGAAGGGAGCAGCAATATAAATGTCATGTACAGAGGCTACAAGACACAGAAGGTAGTTAAAATCCAAGTCTTTATTGACTGAAGGAAATGATAGTCTTGAGTCCATCCAGTTAGGCACATCAACCATAACTCCTTCAAAAACACCCAGAAACCTTGGAGTTATGATTGATGATCATGCGGCACAACTCCTTGTTCAAGCTCGTGTTCTGTCCAGACTAGACTATTGCAACGCTCTCTTGGCAGGTCTTCCAGTCAGTTCTATCAAACCTTTACAATTAATCCAGAACACGGCAGCAAGATTAATTTTTAATGAGCTGAAAAGAATACACATCACACCTCTATTTATCAATTTGCACTGGCTACCAATAGCTGCTCACATAAAAATCAAGGCATTGATGTTTGCCTACAAAACCACCACCAGCTCTGCAACCCTTTACCTAAATTCATTACTTCAGATTTCTGTGCACTCTAGAAGCTTGCGTTCTATAAGTGAACGTCGCTTGATTGTGCCATCCCAAAGAAGCACAAAGGATTTTTTAATTAAATGTTCCCTCTTGGTGGAATGACCTGCCCAACTCAATCCGAGCAGCTGAGTCCTTAACCATCTTCAAGAATTGGCTTAAAACACATCTCTTCCATCTTTATTTGACCCTCTAACTTTAGCACTCACTATTCTAATTATATTCTTTAAAAAAAAAAAAAATCTAACTACCTTTTTAATCTTTTTGTATTATATCTGTTTTCTTTTCATTTATTATACAGTTAACAAAAGAAAAAAATAAAGACCTAACACTAGCTTGCTCTATTCTTTTTCTATTCTATCTGTATTCTTTTTATTTATTATATTATTAATATAATAATATAATTAGATCGGTGGAGAATCAGAACGGAGGAGAGACCAGAAACGTCTGTGGGTAAAGACACACAGGTTAGAACAAGGGAGTCAATGTGAACAGTAGGCCAGACACTGAGTGAGTGAACTGAGTGAGCTTATGTAGTGGAGCTTAATTGGCTGCAGCAGGTGCGGTGAATCAGAAGGTGAATGTGACCTGGGGTGTATTCCAGAAAGCAGGGTTAACTTACCGTGAACTAAACCCTGAACTCTCGGTTGATTAACCCCAAACCTTGCTTACTCGAGGTATGTGGTTCCAAATATGCGTCCGGGAGTAAGTTCATTCAACTCAGAGTATGTTCCTGGTTAAGACTCAAGACATTCTCAACAGAGCGACAAATCGACGAGTCACTATGGAAACGGACGCTAAGAAAAAGCGCGCCAAGCTGTTTCTTTCTTCTTCTTTTGTTCATTAGTTGTTTACATGCTTAGTGCATATCGCCACCTAATTGATGACCGTGATTTTTTTCCATGTAATCTTTAATCCTTGAGAATGTGAATTATATTTTTTGTTTTATGCTAATTATATATTAAGTCATATCAGATATGTATTTTGATTTAGAATTTAGACATTATAGAAAATCCATGTGTGAGATAATATAACATGTAATAAATAAAATAAATAAATATTTATAAGTTAAACATTACCTTGTCATAGTGTTTTATAATTTATACAGATAACTCTTATATATGGCAATAAAAGAAATAATCATATTAGAATAATGTTACCTTATTTATTACTTATATTAGTGCTTCCTCATTAACATATAAAAAAAAATATATATATATATATATATAATAAGCTATATTACATATTGTAATATTATATAATGCTGTGCGCTATCTGTCACGCCCACTGAAGGCTCGCTGAAGTGAACTAACCCTGGAACATAACCTGCTCCGGAGCAGGTTAAGTTCAGAGAGTGAGTTGCTATGACTACTAACATACCCTGAAAGTTACCTCCATTTTTGGAACCGAAAGTTGAGGTTATCCACTTACTTACTCTTAAACATACCCGGGTATGTCACATAACCTGCTTTCTGGAATACCCCCCTGGTGAATGTCAGTGCTGGTGACTGAGTTGATTGAGGTGACTGCAGTGACTGTGTCTCTCTGACAATAAACAAACACCATATCATTACACTATGCTTGTGACCCATTCTGCATTGTCTGAGTGCGTACTCTTTGCACAGTTTTCTTTAATCTATACACCTCGGGATTCGATAAACACTTGTCACCCTTTTGTTTCATTAAGATTTTTGCTGAGTCAATAAATAGAGCAAGATCTGGAAAAAAATCTATCACCTCAACATTTCTCATTCCTTTTGTACATTGAAAGAAATTCTTAATTCGTTCTAAACTGTAGCCACTATAATCTTCCCCCACATTATCTTCCACAGAGGCCTCTGACAGCTCTTTGTGTATATTTTTTGAAATTTGCGTATTGTTCTCATCTTGCATCTTTTTCTTAGACTCATCAACTTCTTCACATGAATTAGATTTTTGTCACTTTAAAAAATTTCTCCTCTTCACTAAAGATCTAATTCTCTACCTCAAGCTCAATATCCGTCATCTCATCACTTCTCAGGTTTTCATTTATACAGCCTTTCTTTCCACTGTCCCCTTTCTCCACATTTACACTCGTTTCTGGCATTTCATCAACTTGTCCATCTTTCTCTACATCAGTAACTTGGTTTAAATTCTGACTTTGAGGGCCACTTTTATCTGCAGACTTTGCTAAATTGCTTTTTTCAGGGCAAGAATGCACCAGGTGCCCTTCCTTTCCACATCCAAAGCACTTCATGTTTTCAGTTGTGGCAAAAATAACAATCAAAACCATGAACTTTAACCGTCTGGGGCCTGAGGGTGTTTTGGCAGTCTAGAATTTTTGACATGCCCTGATATTTGTGTTTTTTGTTTTTTTTCAGTTGCTTATAAACACATAAATGGCTGAAGTCTAATGACACTGTAATCAGCACAAACTGGGCTACAATAATATGTGTGCAGCATGTATGTACATGATTGTGTTTTAGAGAAAGTGACGTTTATGCGTGGTTATTGAAAAACTAAATTTTTAAAGTCACTGAAAAAAGACAATAAAACACCTAGAGAACATTTTTTCACAAGACTTTTGAGAACAGATTTTGAAGCCTAGAGTTTTTGCTTCAAAATGATGTGAAAATCATCTTGATTACTGGCTCACAGAAAACAATATATTGATTTAAATTTAAGACAATTTTTGTGTAGGAAAGGTATATGTGAGAAGGTGTCAACTATCATGCATAATGCTGTGATTCACACCTGAGAAGACAAAGGCCCGCATAATGAGCTGCATAATGAGCCTTTCAGCCAGGCGTGTGACTGGGAGAGAAGAGTTACAAGAAAGACTACATTTTTTTAAACTACATTATTATCATTATTGTGATGGTCACTGATACTAGTACTAATTTATAGAAAAAAGAACACAATTACCACATAGCACACATATTATCAGTGATATTTACAGCTTACTTGATACATTTACACCTCAGAGGATCCCGGGTATAACACATTCAAAATACTGTCATGGTCCTGCCATCATGTCCTGACTTTTCTCTAGTCTAGAGGCAGGATCATGACAGACCCGTGTTTTGTGTACAAGCACATGGCCTTGTCTTTGGGCCATGTGCTTGTGTTGTCTCGTTCCCTTGCCCCGCCCCCCTTGTTATCCTAGTCTTGTCGTGATTGTCCTATCTGTGCCACCTGTCGTGTCTTGATTAGTTCCCCTATTTAGATCTCCTAGTGTGCTCTGTCTTTGGTCGGTTCATTGTGATTGTTCAACTTATGTGTTCCCACCAGTCAGCCTCCAGAGATATCTTGTCCTTGAAACCCCTCAAAGAAGTCTTTTGTCTAGCAGTGAGTGTTTGTTAGTAGTTAGTGTTCAGAGTCTTTGTTACCTTGTTTATTGTGTTTTGTAGAATTATTTAGTGTCTACCCTAGCCCTTGTTTTCCCCCCCGTGGGTTTTTGTTTTCCCTTTTTGTTAAATAAATCCTGTGTTTAGTTACTTCCTGTCTGCACCTGAGTTCCTCCCTTGCCAACCCTTGACAGAATGAACCGACCAAAAAGGAACTCAGCAGGCAGGAGGTCCCCCGAGCTCCAACACCTGTTGGAGTTCCGTCGTCAATGTTGGATGTCGTCCCCCACCGACAGGAAGGGGGTCACCCTCCCATACTCGCCTGAGGGGGAATGGATCCTCCAAAATTATGCCCGGCTGTGGGAGAGCATCTCCCAGGAGGAGCCACAGAGGTCCCCTCCACCTACCCAGCTGCCAACGATCCCAGAGGGTCGTGTCCTGGCCGTGGCAACCCTGGGGGATCAGGCAAGTCCCTCCCAAAATCCTGAGGCACCTCCCACTACCTTCAGTCTCCCCAACAAGCGAGGGAGACGGTTGTCGTGGGTGTCAGCTTCAGAGTCTTCGGCGTCCGAGTCTGCCCTGCCCGAGACCAAACTCCCCCAACCCGCCTCTGACCCAGCTGTGGCCTCTGCACCGCGCCCAAGGAGGAAGAGGAAGAAGAAGGGGCCTGCCGGTCCTGTGACCCTGTCTCCTCCCGTGCCAGCAGCGGAGAGCGCTGGCGTGCCCGAGCCAGCAGCGGTGAGCGTGCCCGAGCCAGCAGCGGTGAGCGTGCCCGAGCCAGCAGCGGTGAGCGTGCCCGAGCCAGCAGCGGTGAGCGTGCCCGAGCCAGCAGCGGTGAGCGTGCCCGAGCCAGCAGCGGTGAGCGCTGGCGTGCCCGAGCCGGCAAAGAAGAGAGCTGTATGCAAGTCTGCAGTCGTGAGAGCGGAGGAGAGAGCCGCGGCCGACTCTGCAGCAAAGACTCTAGTACAGTCTGTCTCATCTCGTAAGGAGATGCCAGTTATCCTAGCTGCTAAAGCCTTCTCAGATTATTTGTCTCGTCTTGTCCAGATCCTAGAAGTCCCCGTCAGTCCTGTCTTGTCCCCTGACCCAGTCCCCAGAAATCCCGAGGGTCCAGCCGTCGTCTCCCCGTGTCCCGTAGATGTCGTCTCCCCGTGTCCCGTAGATGTCGTCTCCCCGTGTCCCGTAGATGTCGTCTCCCCGTGTCCCGTAGATGTCGTCTCCCCGTGTCCCGTAGATGTCGTTTCCCCGTGTCCCGTAGATGTCGTCTCCCCGTGTCCCGTGAGTGTTGCCCCCTGTCCCGTGAGTGTTGCCCCGTGTCCTGTTGTCTCCCCGTGTCCAGCTGTCGTCTCCCCGCGTCCCGTAAGTGTTGCCCCGCGTCCCGTGTCTGCTCCTGTCATGTCCTCTGTCAGTTGTCCCGAGACCCCTCCCCACCCCTCACCACCCAGACCTGCCCGTACCCCCCGTCGTCAGCCTTCGTCCTGTCCTCCTAAGATCCCTACCCCTCCCACCCACCCTGGTCTGTCCCCCATGAACTTTGTGCTCCCGCCTCCTCCCCTTCCCTGTTTGTTTTTCTTGATATGCCACCCTAACCCTATTGTTGTGTTTTCATGTCTGCCCTTATTACTATTTGTCATGTCGTGTTGGTTTTTGTCTCTGTCCCAGTCAGTCATGTCCCGCGTTTGATGTTCCCTTAGGGAGCGTCTGGAAGCCGCTCCTTAAGGGAGGGGTTCTGTCATGGTCCTGCCATCATGTCCTGACTTTTCTCTAGTCTAGAGGCAGGATCATGACAGACCCGTGTTTTGTGTACAAGCACATGGCCTTGTCTTTGGGCCATGTGCTTGTGTTGTCTCGTTCCCTTGCCCCGCCCCCCTTGTTATCCTAGTCTTGTCGTGATTGTCCTATCTGTGCCACCTGTCGTGTCTTGATTAGTTCCCCTATTTAGATCTCCTAGTGTGCTCTGTCTTTGGTCGGTTCATTGTGATTGTTCAACTTATGTGTTCCCACCAGTCAGCCTCCAGAGATATCTTGTCCTTGAAACCCCTCAAAGAAGTCTTTTGTCTAGCAGTGAGTGTTTGTTAGTAGTTAGTGTTCAGAGTCTTTGTTACCTTGTTTATTGTGTTTTGTAGAATTATTTAGTGTCTACCCTAGCCCTTGTTTTCCCCCCCCCGTGGGTTTTTGTTTTCCCTTTTTGTTAAATAAATCCTGTGTTTAGTTACTTCCTGTCTGCACCTGAGATCCTCCCTTGCCAACCCATGACAAATACTTACACCAGAGCAGATATTCATGAACAGAGGCTTAGTTACATTCATAAACACAAGCATGCTTTGTATGTAGGCCTATACAATATATATAGTTCTAACATATTTGGCTATATTCGTGAACAGAGAAGAGCCTATCACACTAAAGTTTTGTCTAACCATTCTTACTGACATAAGGCTAGCAACAATCATTTTTTTATATTGTATTGCTGTTTATGTTATATAACATAAAATAAATAAATAAATAAATAAATAAACATCCTGGCATGGTGATACATTTAAATGCTGTGAATGAAACTTTATAATGTTTCACTTGATTATACTTTTAGTCAGGAATTATAGTTTGAAAAAAGTCTAACTAGTAAAATGTGTACAGGTCATGTGAAAACTAATACAAGTAGGATAATAAAAAAAAAAAAAAGATTTACTCATGTTTAGGATCTCTGCTTGATCAATCCGCTGCATCAATAATCCAAAGATAATCCAAATCTTCTTGGGGTGAATTCTTTCTTATTTGTCACAGCAAGTCTTTTCTGCGGTGAATTCAGTCTCATTCCTCTCAGCGCGAAGTGCAAAGTAAAATGTAAAAAACTCGCTGCTTTGTTTGTTGTTATGGGGCGTTTACCCACCGCAAGCTTCACGTGGATGATTATAATGCCAATAGCGTGCTCGGCGCGTGTGTGTGGTCACATTAGATATAATGAAGACAGACGTGAAAGACTGGACATCGTGTTGGTTTCATATGGATTACGTTATCACAGAATATTTGTTTTTGATAAGACTTGCTTAGTTTAAAAATAGACATGTCAAGCTTTCTTTAGATATCTCTCTCATGTCTCTGTGTTGAGTATTTGCTGAGGTAACATTTCATTTTATAATGATGCGTTTCTGAATGGAGATCACAATAGACCAAGGCAGACAGCAGACTGTTTGTTTTCTTTATTTTATAAATGCACAAAGTTTTGTTGTTATTATGTGTGTATACAAATAAAATTAGACCCTTTACAGATTCGATTGATGTATTGCTCTTATCTGTTCGGTCAAAACTGAAAGTGTAATTTAAGTTCTTTTTGGTGTTATCAGGAGAAGATGCCTCAAAACACATATTAGCGTTAGTCGGCCCCAGAGGGTTAAACTTGAAAGCAATGTTTATTTCCTCAATATCTGTTCTCAATATCATGTAACATACCTACGGAAAGAAACCACATGCTTTAACAGCGGAGATTTACAACCCAGCTGAATTTTTTTTTATTGCAGACACAAACTGTCCGTATCTAGACACTTCACGTTGCAATGTCTCATCACTAATGAACAGGGGCACATTGGATAACAAAACTTTTCTTGCTGGATTAACAAGTGGAAAAATGTTAACAAAGCGGTCTTTAAGAACTATACTGCTTTCCACATTGTCATTAACTTTCTCATCTTTGTCCAAGAACAAAACAGCACCGTTCAACCTAGACGCTGATCAGATACTATCATGGCCCACCACTTCTCCTACCGCTAAAACAACTTCCTTGACCAAGCACTCAACACCGACCAGCACCTTAAGCCCATGCCGCCAGGTGAGTTGCTCAGAGCTAGCCTTCTAAAAATGCTGGACGACACGACTAGGGTTGGGTATCGAAAACTGGTTCCATTTTAGAACCGGTTCCAAATTTCCAAGAACCGGGTATTCAATAAGACGCTTGCATTTCGATTCTGCTTAACGATTCCTGCATTCGCATTTCAATTTGATTAAAAACAATAAAGTGCAGGAACGGAAAGAATTTGTGCTCTGTTTGTGTGCAGTGCACATGAAGCGCAAGTGCGTGCACAGAGAGCAGCGGTCGGTGGTCGCGCTGCAGGTTCCCGGTTTGTGTCCGTTCTCAGACCGTTCCATGTATTTCCACTATAGAAAAGGTTGTTCCGAGCTGAAACTGACTTCTTTCATATTTGTCGACCAATATACAGAAAACTACATCAGTATATCAATCATAAACACAGCCGTTTTTGTCTTACGTGAACGTAAACAGATGAGAAAGAAAACACACATGTACAGTATTTTTGCTTAAAGAGACAACAGCCTAATAAACGTGCTGCCTGTCATTAATGTTAACCAAAGAACAAAAGAAAATCATTCACTGATCTTGACTGAATATATTTTATAACTTTAATTGAATAATCTTTATTTTATTTATAAAAAGAAAAATATGCAGTGTTTTTAAACTTTTAATTAGAGTTTCTGTTTTTTTAAAGCACATGCAAAATTCCTTTTGCTGTTTTGTAGGCTGCTGATTTTTGCTCATGTTATTCAGCTGCAATAGAATGCTTTGTAAAAAGACAGAATACATGTTTGACATCTCAATGTTTGACTTAATTTTTTTTTTTATATTGGATTTTTTTTCTTATTGGAATCGAAACTAGGAATCGATAAGAATCGAAATCGATAAGCAGAAAAGTAATCAGAATCGGAATCGATAAAATTCAAACGATACCCAACCCTAGACACGACCTCCTAAACCGCTATTAATATTTTCAGTGCTTTGTGACAGTACACAGAGAAAGGGGATATAAAAAATAAAACGTGAACGAGAAAAACGAAAAAAATGACAGACCTTCAGATGAAAGGAAAAACTGCAATCACTCTGAGTCACACTCCACTCACTCAGCAGACGCTCACGCATGCGCAGAGAGATAGAGTGTGTGTGTGTGTGTGTGTGTTTGTGTGTGTGTGTGTGTGTGTGTGTGTGTATGTATGTGTGAATGAAAGCGACAGAGTAGTGCAGCAGTTCTCAATTCCAGTACTCACGCCCCCTGCTCTAAACATTTTGTATGTTTCTCTTATGGCTTCAGACATTTGTTCTAATCAAACGTAAGTGCACTGCGAAGTGGATATCACAGGATATTCCGCCATGATTCTAGTTTGAAGCAAACATATATGTTCCATTCAAAGTGCATTAAAGTGTGCGAGATGTGAATTTAAATTGTATTTATTTACAGAGGTATATGATGTCACACTTGTGTGAAGATGTTGCACAGCGCAAATCCATGAATTAATGTTCCGAAGTGAGGTAAATTTCAACAGATTTCCCCTGCTCAGGGAGTAGGGAGCAATGAAGACTGTGTAGGGACCATGTCAAGGGGAAAACAGTTCATGCACGGAGCTCACTTCTAATGAGCTGATTATCTGAATCAGATGTGTTAATTCTGAGTATGGGTCACCATACTTGGATGTATGTCATGTCACTTTTCACTTGAAAAACAGTGTGTGGAGCTGAATGTCTGACAATGACAGATGAGGCTTGTCTTAGAAAAATAAACATGAATCATTACCAAAGAGTGATCGAACAAACCATTATAAATTACCCTGGGAACTGAGAAAGACAAAGCAGTAGCACTTTATTTTACAGTCCTGTTCCTCATGTACATACTATGTACTTATTATAGTAATTACAATAACTATGTAATAACTAGGTACTAACCCTGAACCTACCCCTAAACCTAACCCTAACCCATGTAGTTACCTTGTATTACCAGAACTTTCTTAGATAAATACACTGTAAGTACACTATAA
The DNA here is from genome assembly GCA_024542945.1 of allo-octoploid hybrid of Carassius auratus x Cyprinus carpio. NCBI lineage: Eukaryota > Metazoa > Chordata > Actinopteri > Cypriniformes > allo-octoploid hybrid of Carassius auratus x Cyprinus carpio. The sequence continues at coordinate 24,625,565 of CM045032.1, forward strand.
GTACATGTAAGTACTTGTACTGTAAAATAAAGTGCAACCGACAAAGCAGTCAGCAAAAACAAACTAAATAATAATAAATAATAATAATAATAATCAATACTTTTTATTTGTGTAATGATTCATGTTTACTTTTCTGAGACAGACAGATAGATAGATAGATAGATAGATAGATAGATAGATAGATAGATAGATAGATAGATAGAGGGTTTGGTTTAAGAACGAAAGTGCCATGCCTTATCTTATTACAGCACGCAGGAACAAAAGTAATGTGGCATTTTTTCTGCCACGGCATTCTCACAAGCACATTCCCATTTCAGCTGCAGGATCACAGACAGTAGTGTGAAATAGTGTGATTGTGAAATAGGCAGGTTTGGAGTGGAGACATTACATTTGCAGAGTGCAGAAAGACCGGCATTAGCACCGAGCTGTCCTGGTTTAATCTGATCTCATCGTTACACAAGGGCTTTAAAAGAAAACGCTGAACGAGCATTAGGTAAGATGTGTTTCACCCTGCTGTACGATCATCGGTAAGGCTTCTGAGGTGTGAGAGAGTGCGAAGTAATTCAGAGCTCTTCAGGGGAGCCATCATGGGCTCATTTGACTGTGTATCAGGTGTTTGTGTGGTTATTGGCTGGATGTGCTTTGCTTCAGTTGCATTGTAATGACTTCAGTGGGGCACTGAAGAGCTCTCTATAGCCTGAGGTGACTAGCAGCAATCGCTGATGAAATGTGAACAGCAGATCATTTTCATCTTTACCTTGCGCCAAGTTATGGGCAATTTCTCAAGGAAGCTAAGTTTCGCGGCTCGGACATGAATCTGGTCGGCTGCCAAGCCTCCTGAAAGTCACATTTTTTCAGAGTCAATAATCAGCATGTAGCAGAGCTTATTTCCATAGCAATGAAGCTCATTAATTAAAGCAGTTCAGCAGTGCTTTAAAATTCCTCTGAAGTGTTCAAGACAAACTGTGGTCTTCAAACATCCCATCTGCTGAAAACCCCAGTCATTCAGGGAAAGTCACTCATTAAATATTTCTAGTTTAGGATTCAGTAATTGTTGATGGCCTAAGTACAAAACTATAGGCCTCTTCAAAGCAATTATAGAGTAATCACAGAGTGTAGTATAATTGTTATCTTTATATTGTTTAAATATGTGAAGTCTTCATTAAGCCAAGTGAATTTTGAATAAATTACTTCCTTATAAAAACAATATCATGACTTTTTATTATTGAACACCGCAGGAGATATTACTAACATGTCAAGTTTATCTTTTCCATTCAGTCAAATTCAACTTTAACTTTGCTTGGAATAAATGAATAAATGTTAATAATAATAAATCTATTACCCATCTCTGGTCACACTTTGTGGCCTATGAGAATATTTAATCAAAAAGCACTTTTGTATCTCAGCTTTTCCTGCTGAACAAATGTGATGAACCTGGCTTACAGAAACCCTCTGCATGAAATGGACTTTGAGGATATCAGTTCAGAGAGATATTCAGCTGAAAGAAAAGGGCAGATAACCTAGTTTATTACTGGTTCTCTGGAATACTTGACTTAGGTTGGCCTAATTCCAGCATCTTGGAGTCAAATATTTCCATGCAATATATGCCAGATGACCACTTGTTGATTTACAAAAGTAATCAGCAGAAACATTAGCCTGTGTTTTTAAAAAAAACTCTAAAACTGGCTCTTAACTGGGAAGTAAAAAAATCAGCCACAGGTCTGTTTAACAGTGCCATATCACATATATTTTGTCGTTGATGTCAAAGACTGTATGTATTGGCGCAGATTCATCTGTCACACGGTAGAAACCACAGTGCCAACACCGACAGGCTGTGACACAACCTCATCCTCAGAACTAAACTGTGAAAGGTTAAATGCTACATTAAATAATTTTGTACCACTATGTGTTTTGTCCTGTCAATTAATGGACAAAAAAGCCTCATCACCACCTTTTCTGTTCAGCCTATGGTGTGTTATTGCACATACTTTCTGGGCCAATGGGTTCTTTACATAAAATATGCACTGTTATGTTTACATAAACAGTATAAATGGAAAAGACAGAATCTGCACAAAGGATTCCATGAAATTCCATGAAGCCATCCTAAAAGACAAAAACCAGCAGCCAGTAGCAAAACTGTTAGACAATATCAAGTGGTATTTCATGCTTAAAAATCGCCAAATATGAGAAGATGTGTAGGGTATCAGACCCGAATCAGACAAATTAAAGATTCAATCGTGAGCATGGTTGAAACATGAGGAGCCGCATTGCACAGAAAGGCTGAAGACAACAGGATGTTGTAAATCAAATCCTAGCGCCACAAGTCGGAAGCAAGCCCACTAACTAGCAGTTTGAACCGCTTTCAACTTTAGAACAAAAGAGCAATTATTGACAATCCCAATTCGGAAAGGAGATTGTCAAGTTTGGGGCAAGTAATCAAGATTGATGGTCAAAGAGATGCACAGCATGACCATCACATGAAAATCCATGATAGTAATCACAATCACAAGCTCTTTGGATTGACTTCCCCCCTGAAATTCCTTTAAGGGGACCTTTTAACCTCTGGTGTCCACAGAAAGTCCTTATGTCTTTTACAGATGTAGATGCACCAAAATGAACTCCAAAAGACTTATAATCGAATATCAAATATGCTTAACTCTATATCATATATGTAACCCACACATTTGACTATCATGTTTCTAATCACTTATTGTGTATGTCTTTTTAATCACTATTGAATAGCTTAAGGATTCATGTTTAGTATGTGTGTATTTGAATCTTCTTGCTTGAAACGTTTCTGACCATCAATTATTTGTCAGATGTATCATATTCTTATCATAGGAATCATGTCCAAAATTATACCCTGCAAGAGCGGGAAAATTCGGACCACGTGATTAATAAGATAACATATGATTTATGAACAAGCAGGAGAAACATTGCAACACCCCGAGCAAAGACAATATCTAATTGGTCAAGACAACATTTGATGTGTGGCCTAAAGGCCAGTTTAAATACTCAGGACACCATCAAATTTTGCTCTTAGCTTTTGCTTTTAGTCATCACTTTTTGCAATCTTTGAGTGCTGTTCCAGCGTGCTTCGGCCTGCACGCCTGCTGCTACTTAGCCACGATGAGAAGAAACACCACCTAGTCTCGTCAAACATTACTTCTATTCTTTTACTTTAGTTTCTTTTCTTTTCCGTTGAGAGTTTTGTGTTCTGAGTTAAGTTTCCTTTTTGTAACGCTGTGTCTCCGAGTCTGACCTCGAGTGCCTGCCTAAAACTACAACCAGCCCACAACTCCACATCTTCAGACAACTCCCAACCACGGGCTTCCCAAGACGCCACGACTACTGAACTTCCAGCCAATCAGCAACTTCAGGAAACCCCCTTTTCAACAACATCAAAGGGAACCCCCTTTACACAGGCAATGCAAGTAACTTACCTCCAGACTCTGATCTAAACTGGTGTACCTATCTAATATAATTTTAACCTCATTGAGGACCTCAATGCGAGGGTTAATTAAGTGATTGATGGTTGTTCATGTCTATGCAATTTCACGTATTGCTTTAAACTTGGGATTTCACATTTTCATTCTCTTAGACTGATTCTTTCCTAACTTTCTCTCTTCCTGCAACTTGTGTGAATGTGTGAGTGCATGTGCTTATGTGTTAGATTAGTTTACATGTCTTAGATTTATCGAATAAAGCCTTATTCATATTGAAAAGAGAAGTATCTTGTGTTTTGTGCTTACAAGTTAATGTCTTAAACTGCTAATCTTGTTACTGTGCTAATTAAGTGTTTTCACTATACTTCGGATATTAATATCCATTGCAGAGTTGATGTTATACAGCTCATTCAATGAATCGCTGGCCGTCTCAGTGATCAGCCGTAAAACAGTGATTCTGTCCAAATTCCCATTAAAATCTAAAATGATTCCCTTTGAGCTAAATTGACCTGTTTCCCTTACAGATGGATGAACAGAGTCAGTATAAAAAAATGAACAAAGTTGTAAAGTCTATCAGTTAAAGTTAAAGCTCTTAGAAATCCTTCCAGAGGTAAATAGTAATTTCCGCTTGTCTTGGGCTAATTTATGGATGGACAATGAACACACTGGAGAGTTTTAAAGCGCGCAGGCTTTCATCAGACTGTGGCTTACATTGCCGCATGGATGCAAGGCAGAGAACTAGCAACAATGCTGGAAAAAAAGGAACAAATGAAAACAGATTACAGGGATTGAGTCATTTATCAAGGCCAAGCAGACAGATAATATCGCCTCACAGAAAGCAGAACGACTGAAAGGAGGATCTTTGAAATCCCATGCCCGACTCCAGCCCACCGGCTGCACATCTGCAGCAGCAGTTCACTTCCCATTTTTACTTTAAAAGGAGGATTAATTCACAAATTCAGAAACAGTGCACTGCCTTACAAGAGTCCTTATGCTTCATTCTATTCCTAAAAGTAGGAGTTGCTTTCACAACGACTCAGATTTGTCTTTGGCCTCAGGTTCAAGTTTAACAAGCTTCACACACTCCTTCTGCAGTACGAGGACATTTTCTCTCCTCAAGCTTGTGGCAAAGCCGTAAGATTGGAAAATCCTCCATAAGGGTTCTGCTAGATAATTTAATCTTTTAAACAATTTGCCAGGATCTCTCATACAAAAGATTGCCTTTAAATCTTTAACAAAACCATTGCTTCCTGACAGAGTGAGGAATAAAACTCATGTCTGCTGCAGACCTTCATCTCTAGGTCAAGACTGCTTTTAATCAACCCATGAAAACTACTTAATGCCCATTCTTTTTGTCCTTAGAAGTGAAAAAATAATAATAATAATAATTGTGCAATATTATGTTTTCCTTGTTTTATTGATGTGTTTCTTAGTCCAGCATCTATTTCTTTCACCTGAAAAAGCATTTCAAGCATCAAGGTACATATTCTCTCTTAGACCTCATTTTAAAAAAATGTCTTGGCGAATAATTTTTTTTTTAGTTTTTTTTTTCTTTCTTTTTTTCCCCCCCATGCAGTGGAAGTCAGTGGAGTACTATGTTATTTTGGGCTCCAGTGGCTTTGATTCTAAAGAGAAAAACAATTTGTCAAAATTCTTCATTTGTTTTTCAGAAAGCTTTCCTGTAACTCAAACAGTCGATCACAGCGCTTGAAACATTTGATTCCCAGGGAAAGCAAGAACTGATCAATGTAAATGTGCACTTTGAAGGCCTTGGATGAAAGTGTCCCCTTACGAAAAAATAAGTTTATTCAAGTGTGCTTTTAGTATACTTCTTTTAAACTAAAAATAGGAAAGTATGCCTTTAGTTTACTTTTTATGTACTTCTCAGAAATGGGCTTTTTGTGCTCCTCAGAAATATACTTAAAATTACATTTAAGTATACTTGACTTATACTTACAAAAGTCTTAATATATTTGAGCTATACTTGTGCTCCACAAATCCGTGTTTTCATTGTTAAATGGTAGAGGGTGCTAGTACACATCTTCTGTACAGAATTTCCAAAAAAACACAAGTGAAAAAGAAAAACAAACAACAGATACTAACACATGTAATCTAACACGATCATCTGACATAAAACAGGATCAAACTGTAATGCTATGGAGTAAAATGTCCACCGATGAAGAGGTAATAATTACAGTCAAGCTTTGGGGTGTTGATCGACTCCATCTACCCTTTGATTATCATTCTGAATCCAATTCATAGTCTTTTTTTCAGCTTTTTGTTCAAAATGTTTTTTCTTTATTTTTTATGAAACTTACCCACATTAAAGTGTTTAAAAAAGAATGCATGAAGCTAGAATAAAATGCTTTTGTTTACAAGCAGTTACCCAGTTCTTTCTTTGGAAGTTTTGTATTTTAAAATATATTCAAATAATCAGAATCAGGATCAGAATCAGAATAGCTTTATTACCAAGTATGTTTACACACACAAGGAATTTGACTCGACGACAGGAGCTTCCAGTGTAGAAGAAAGTACAACATAGTGCAGACATACATTGGAATAACACAGTAGGTATGTAATATAACACTAATATATATATATATATATATATATATATATATATATATACAAACCGATTCCAAAAAAGTAAAAAAGGAATGGAATAATTTACAAATCTCATAAACTTATATTTTATTCACAATAGAATACAGATAACATAATGTTGAAAGTGAGACATTTTGAAATGTCATGCCAAATATTGGCTCATTTTGGATTTCATGAGAGCTACACATTCCAAAAAAGTTGGGACAGGTAGCAATAAGAGGCCAGAAAAGTTACATCTACATATAAGGAACAGCTGGAGGACCAATTTGCAACTTATTAGGTCAATTGGCAACATGATTGGGTATAAAAAAAGAACCTCTCAGAGTGCCAGTGTCTCTCAGAAGTCAAGATGGGCAGAGGATCACCAATTCCCCCAATGCTGCGGCGAAAATTAGTGGAGCAATATCAGAAAGGAGTTTCTCAGAGAAAAATTGCAAAGAGTTTGAAGTTATCATCATCTACAGTGCATAATATCATCCAAAGATTCAGAGAATCTGGAACAATCTCTGTGTGTAAGGGTCAAGGCTGGAAACCATACTGGATGCCCGTGATCATCAGGCCCTTAGACGGCACTGCATCACATACAGGAATGCTACTGTAATGGAAATCACAACATGGGCTCAGGAATACTTCCAGAAAACATTGTCGGTGAACACAATCCACCGTGCCATTCGCCGTTGCCGGCTAAAACTCTATAGGTCAAAACAAGACTGTTGAGCAACTAGAAGCCTGTATTAGACAAGAACGGGACAACATTCCTATTCCTAAACTTGAGCAGCATGTCTCCTCAGTCCCCAGACATTTGCAGACTGTTATAAAAAGAAGAGGGGATGCCACACAGTGGTAAACATGGCCTTGTCCCAACTTTTTTGAGATGTGTTGATGCCATGAAATTTAAAATCAACTTATTTTTCCCTTAAAATGATACATTTTCTCAGTTTAAACATTTGATATATCATCTATGTTGTATTCTGAATAAAATATTGAAATTTGAAACTTCCACATCATTGCATTCTGTTTTTATTCACAATTTGTACAGTGTCCCAACTTTTTTGGAATCTGGTTTGTATATATATATATATATATATATATATATATATATATATATATATATACGTTGTAAGATGAATTGTTCAGGTTGAATAAAGCCTGCGGGAAAAAACTCTTTAACAAAATTCATACAAATATACAAATAACAAAATATATACAAATTAAAACCTAAATAGGGACATAGTAGTGTACTTAAAGTATGATGTGAAGTTCACTAAAAGAACTTATGAGTATACTTGCAGTATAAATCTACCAGTAGTTTACTTAAACTATACTATAAAGTGTACAAAGTATTTAATAAGTAAACTGTCAGTATACCTATAAGTTCACTTTTAGTATAATTGCAGTACAAACTACAAACATAGAGGTAAACTAGTTGTGTACTCAAAGTTTGATACTGTTATACTTAAACTATACTTAAAAGTATACTTTTATATACTAGAAAGTGGGCCAATTTAGTCCCAAGGAGTATTGAAACAGTACACTTACAAGTATACTACTAGAACACTGATATTTGTATACTTGCTACATAAAAGTATACTTAAAAATTTAACTTTACTTAAGTATACTTAATAAAATAAACTTGAAGTATACTACTTTTTGGTAAGGGTCTGCTGAATGCATTCAAGTAAATGTAAAGTCAAAGAGGTTTGAATGGCATCCGAGTTAATCAGTGGTGCTCCTTTTTGGGTGAACTGTCCTATTAACAATTGTGCGGTGTTAAAAAGCCCTTACCTAATGTCAACAATGACCAGCCTTTTAACATTGCCTGTAAATTTCTCCTTATCCGCTATATTATCACCAAATCTTGGATTGAATCTTTTTGTCAACTTGTTTTCTTTCAGTTAGCACAGGTTTTGTGTTTCTTTCTGAAAAAACTGATCATAGGCTTTACTGATCTGAACTCATGCTCATGAGTTTCTGAGAGAGAAAAGCATTATTTGTGGATAATTTTGGCAATGTACACTTAAAGACTGAGGTGCATAAACTCAGATCAATGAGGCCTATGATCAAAAAGATTTCACTAATATTAGGTAATAATATAGCATAACAAGAAATTTACAAGCATTTTTTGTAGTCTGGCCATTTTCGACTGGGAACAACACAAGTGGGAGAAAAAAAATCTAGAAAAAAGCACATTAATTATCCAAATGTTTTTTGTTATATCCTGTGTTAACGAAGTCAGTAAGGTTTAGTTCAATAAGAAAACATTAACTAGCATTATCAGAAAAAAGACAATCTGGAAGAATATTAAATCACTGTCTTAGTAAATACCAATATATTTTTGTTTAATATTAGGCACATTTTAGTGCCTCGCTAATCAAACACATCTGATTCAACTCATCAGTTGTAGAAGAAACTTTGAGGTGCTGAAATGAATGGAGAAGCTGGACAGTGTTGTTGGGAGTCTCCAGACCACTGATCATCCACTCATGTTTCCAGTGACAGTAATTTCATAACAGACAGATTGCACACAAATCAACCGCAAAACCAGCCACAACAAAGCTCTAATAAAAGGATAATGTGCGACAGGCATATAATATGGAAAAGATGTCCTTCGATGAGGGTTAATAGGCCAGTGTGTCCCAGAGAATGAAGCATTGGCACATCTTGAGATAAATAGAGACGGCAGATGATATCACACACATGGCGAGAGTAAAGAGCTTCATTATTTAAGCGTGGCTTCCATTCACAGCGTGGCTCGTCTTGAGGACATTAATGGGGAGGGTTTGCTGGTGCAGACGCTGTGATGAATGAATTGGGGGGAGGGGGGGACTTTCTTATTCAGCCTTAACAGCTGTTTTTCTGCATGTCTGTCTTGTTCAAAGAGAGATCTATCATTTGGTTTGCCGTCTGCTCTTTTTTTACATTTACATTGTGGTACAGAAAGCATGTTTGGTTGCTTTAGAGTTACTGCTAATGGAATCAAACAATCATCCATGGCTACATGTACACTAGAGCAGGATAAAAGATAAGCAACAATACCTTTCCATTGTTAGACTTTATAAATTGACTTCTAAATAAGTCTCTTCTGCTCACCAAAGCTGCATTTATTTGATCAGAAATACAGGAAAAACAGAAATATTGCATAATATTATTACAATTTCAAATAGCTGTTTTCTATGTGAATATCTGTTAAACTGTAATTTATTTTTGTGATCAAAGCTGAATTTTCACATGTATAACACATACCTCAGAAGTAAATTTTTACACGGTTTTAAACTAAGTTTTTAACAATTGCTAAGATAGGAGCGGTGGGGCAGGCATTTTCAAGAGGTGTTTTTTATTTTTTTTAAATATTTTTTTTTCTGCAGTGTTCATCTTAAAAGTGGTTTATTCTATTAATCATCTCTGACAAAAATACTGTGACTGAACGCCTAGTGTCCACTGAATCAAATGATGCATCAAATGCAAACAGCACTCATGGATCCTTCTAATAAACTCCTACTGAGCATCTTTAAGTTAAAAACAAATCATAATCTGATATTTAAAAAATAAAAAACATTATCAGCAACCGGTGGCTTAAATGCTCATTCTCTTCCAGCTTTCAGTGCAATCGTGTGAGCAGCTGTATATCTCAGTAAGAGGAGTAACGTAATAAAGGTTTGTCTTGTCTGTGGGTAGAGGTGTTTCTGACGGGGTGATGCCCTGCATCTGATGTCTGAAGTGACCTTTGGGACATTCTAACATGTGGCAATGGCCTTTCAACACTTCAGATGAAATCAGTAGTGAGCTTTCCATCAGTCCCTCGCGTCCTGGGTCAAGAGTCAGAGACAGATCAGATATAAAATAATCTTTCGGAGGAGACCCTTCTATGCAGTGAGATTAATTCGGCACATGCTTTTAGCTTACATACTGTATGTGACCTGGAAAATCATGGTGGAAAATCGTGTTGTGGATGATACGTTTATCAATCAAACTGATCCGGTTCTCGAGTTTACTGACCAGGGCTGCGTTTCCCAAAAGCATCGTAAGCCTAAGTTGATTGTAAAAACGATCGTACGATTGATCTTAATATTACGGTCTGTTTCCCAAAAGCATCGTAGCTTAAGTAGCACTTGAAAATCTTCGTAGATCTACGAGTGCTCTGGAGTAATCGTACATCCCCAAGTGCATCGTAAGAAGACAGATTTATGAGGACACCTGCAGGACAACCGGCAGATTACACTTTTATCTAGATTTAACACACTGCAACGCGAGTAATATAATAATATTTTGATTGTACTTTATTGTACACTTTATTGTACTCGTTTTTTGTTTACATAAATTTATAAATGAAATAAATAAAAAGGGGAAAACAAGATAAAAAAACACATCTAAATTAAATGAATGAACAAAAAAAATCATAAAAGAAGTAATGTGGGAAATTTGCTTCAAAGACTTGGGCAAAATAGGAATGAATTCAAAAAAATCTGTCAATGACTTGCTGACGTGCACGAAAACCAGCCATGTATTGGGCATTTCTTGGTTGGCCATGTGGTCCCATGCCATCTTCGTCCTCCACATCCTCCTCCTCCTCCTCCTCCTCCTCCTCCACCTCTTCATCTTCCTCCCTGTTAAGTAAGGGCACTCTCATCTGCACTGCAATGTTGTGCAGCATAGCTGTTACTATTATTACTGCACAGCACTTTTGTGGAGCAAACAAAAGACCACCGCTGGACTGGTGAATTGCCCGAAAGCGCATCTTCCACCTCCCTATTGTGCGTTCCACAATACTACGTGCAACACGGTATGCCTCGTTGAAATTTGTCTCCCTGTTATTCATAGGATTAGCCACAGGCGTGAAGAGATATGGCCTCAGTGGGTAACCACTGTCCCCAAGCAGCCTCCACTGTCCCTGTAAGTTTTGTGCCTCCTGACCAACAGATGAATTGGTGAACATGAAGGAGTCGTATGTGCTTCCGGGCCACCTTGCCACAATGTCTGTAATCAAACCCTTATGGTCACAGATCAATGATAGCTGCATAGCCTTTGCGGCATATATATACATGGCCATCCACAGATGGTGTAAGGATAGGGATCAAGGTACCATCGATCACTCCAATGACCTGTGGGATGTGATGATGTGTTAAATACTGTTGTATTTCTGTGATGTCCTGTCTTGATGCTGGAAATTGAATGTGTTCCACAGCAAGTGGAAGTAATGCATTGGTGACCGCTTGAACAGCTCTTGAAACTGATGCCTTACTTAGTCCAAGCCCATCACCAAGTACCTGGAGAAAACTGCCTGTTGCATAAAATCTCAAGCCTGATAGGAGTTGGATTTCAGGGGACAAGGCAAAATTTCTCCTGGTGGCACGCATCAGCTGAGGTCCAATGCTATTTAGCAATTGGGCTATTTGTCCTCTTGGCAGACAGTATCGCCTTATTATAGCCATGTCATCAAGGATATCCAAGGGGGTTTGATGCTGTCTGATGAAGGCATTTAAAGTCACCAGTCTACTTCGTGGTCGTCTCTGTCTTTGTCTTTCTCTGACCCTCAATTGAAGAACACGCTGTAGTGCAGCCATGATTTCCTCTGCAAGTCTAGTGAGGTGTAAACTCTATACTAATCCTAGCTTAATTGAAGAAACCATGTGAAGGTCATCAGGCTGTGATAATGTTCACATATCCCACTGCCTATCATCAATTTCAGAAATGACATTAGGCCCTACCTTGAAGAAAGTAAAGGTGTGGCATACTTAGAAACTGTATAGATTACATATTATATTCCTTTAATCTATCCTCTGTTCATAATGATGAAAAGTTGTGCTTATTATAAAAAATGTATACATAAAACAGTACTGGTAAAAAATGTTGTTGATTTTTTTGTCTATACCTGTAGAAATGTATTGGCTAGATGAAGTACTGTATATATATTTGTGTTATCTGTCACGCCAAATATATAGACTTTATATTAATAATATTGAAACTTAAATGCTTATGTCTGAAAATACTCATCAACCATTAGCCATTTACTTCAGAAACATTTGGAAGAACTCATAACAATTATTATATTATTTCATATGGTCTTAGGCCTCGTGTGCATGGTTCAACAAACACATGGACATCAAAAACACTGCATATAGCTTTATTAATAAAAAACATTGCATAGTTTTATTAATTTGGGTTATTCAGTTCCCCACAACCTGCAAAATACATTGTACAGTGAGATGAATCATAACTACATATAGAAAACATTTCACATTGCACAAATTATTGAAACAATAAATCACATTACCTGTGTCTTCTGGCAAGATAATTGGCACAGAAATTGAGGGCCTTGCAAAACTCATCTCCTCTAGTGCAAGCCTCCTCTCTTCTAAGGCCAGTTTGGCCTTCTTGAGCTCAATGAGCTGCTGTTGGAAGTTGTTGTCTCTCTCATTGGCTTCTTGAAGGCATTGCCTAATGTCTTTCAAGACATCTAGTTTCTCTCTCTCCAGCTGCACTAGGTCCTGACTACAGCTACAGACATTCTCAAACTGCTGAGTTGTTGTGGCTGCAGTCTGGACCACTGAAGATGGAGGCTGTGGCCTGGGAGGGTTTTTTGGAGGACTAGGAGATGGTAGGTGCTCGGAGATGGCAGATGAAACTGATGGTTCCTCTGAGCATGAAGGACCTGACTCAGGTTCAGGCTCAGGCTCAGGTTGAGTTATCCCTACTCCTCCATGGATGTCAATACCACCACTAATTCCATCTGAAGCACTTGTGCCAAGTATTGACAATGCCTTTTCTTCCTCGGCTGTAAGAAGGGGGGACTCATTGGTCCCACCACCTGTTTTTTTAATTGCAGTCCTCTGCAGTGCCCTCTTCCTTTTTGCCAGGCTTGCAAAATCCTGCCACTTCTTGCGGACCTCCTTCCCTGACCTTTGAACACCCCTGGTTGCAGTTAGTTTGGTAGCAATGTCCTCCCAGATGTTTTATTTTTCTTTATTAGTATGGTGTCCTTTAAAAATCTGGTAAAAATCACATCTTTGTTTTTCTCTATCTCCTCTAAGAGGACATTAACTTCATCCTTTTGAAAGGTATCTTTTCTTGTTTTTTTTTGTTCAGCCATTTTGTCAGTGTCTCCGTCTGTATGTAGGTGCTTTATATAGACTTGATTGTCTTGATTGGTAATCCAAAACAGATGACAATTATTAGGTTAAACGTTCAAAATACGATTCCATATAAGGTTAAATTTCAGCACTTCGCGAATGGACAGCGACTCGTAAGTAGCACGTAGAGCGCGTTCTCGCGCGTTCATGTTAAGTGCATTTTTGGGAAACGCTTGTGGAATTGCTGCGAGCGTTCGTAAGTTTGCACGTAGAAAACGCTCTTAAGAGCTAAGATACATCGTTATCGGGAAACCCGGCCCTGATGATTTACCAGCTCAATGGGCTGAAATTGGTGATTGATTAACGAGTGCGTTCCTCAACCAATGCTGTCACTTGACTTCAGAAGATATGGAATACTGTGAATAAATCAAATAGGCTACGGTTATGAAACCTTTATGGTGCTGTAGCATCAGTTTTGAAGCATGAAAACTTAATTTCGTGTTCATTGTAATGGCATGGAAGAGATCAACCAGCACTAGGACTGGGCGATATGGCCAAAAAAATTATCTCTCTGTATTTTTTGGCTGAATTCCGATATATGGTATATATCTTTAGTATTTTGTAGATTTTTCTATTTGGATCAAACAAATATATAATTTATTTATTTTTTATTTTTTATTTTTGCATCATGCCCAATGTTGCCCAGTGAAACAATTTTTATCTTAAAGGCAATGAAAACAAATGTAGTGAAAGTAACCATGTAGGCTATGCTATATATTATGTGCAAAAAAAGGGTTAGAATAATGTTACATTGTAACACTGTAAAAATACAATACCTTTTTAAAGCAGAAGTTAAATTCACTAAACTAAAAATGAAAAGTAATACAAACAAAAGCACGTATTAATTGCATTATATTTAGATTATCCCATTATAGTCACTTTACAGTTACAGCTATCATAAAACCCATTTTGGTTCATCCGATTTGTTCAAAAACGCGGACTCATTCAGAAACAGTGTGTTGCTTGGGGATGCACAACAGTTCTGTTGTGGCTTCAATAGGTCATTTATTACAATATTAAGTTCTTATTTAATGATTTGTTGCATAAAATTAATATCACATTTACACATGCTATTTGGGACAAAAACAGCACTCGTGTGATATTGCTTAAAGGGGTCATATGATGCCGATTTCAAGTTTTCCTTTTTCTTTGGAGTGTTACAAGCTCTTGGTGCATAAAGAAGATCTGTAAAGACTAAAGTCTCAAAACCAAAGAGATATTCTTTATAAAAGTTAAGACTCATCCACGCCCTGCTAAAACGACTCTTTCTAACATGCCCCCACATGTCTACGTCATGATGTGGGAAGATCTGAACCAATCAGATAAGAGTAAATGGAGAGAGAGCCAGAACCTTGTTTGATTGGCTACAAGAAGAAGGTGGACATGCCCTCTCCTTCACGCTGGCTAAACTCAAGTGAGTGAGGGTATCATGATTCATGCCAAAACTGCAAGTGCAGTTAAAAGAAAGACAGAACTGTTCATATCGGGTTATTTCAGGAATTTTTTGCCCTACATACAGAATAAGTCATTTAGACATTTGCACATGCAGATGGTTGTATGTGCTCCATCCATTTCGCTGTTCTTTACACCGTTGTTTTTGCTTGCAAAATCGCTGTTCACAGGCTTCCAATGATTTTGGCCATATTTAAAAAAAATGTTAAAAATTAAAAAAAAAAAACTTGCAAAAGGTGTAAGTGTGGAAACATGGAAGTCAGAAGAATACAGATCATATTTAATTTGTGTTAGCATGAAGCTGCAGTTTCACAATACAAAAATTACACTTACGAAAAACAGTAAAATGCTGCATTTTTTTCTTATGCTTGCAACACGATTTACACCTTTACAAAGTTTCTCTTGCATATGCAAATGTATTTTATGCTTAAGTCAACCACACCTTGTGAAATACAAAATTGTGTGGGGAGGGGCAAGTGAGTTAATTGCGTAAAAAAATTAATGCATAATTTTTTTTCCATAACTAATTAATTAGATTTAATTAGATTTAATTAGATTAACGCGTTAAATCACAGCCCTAGTTCATTTGTATGCAAAGGACGTGTTGGCTTGTCGTGGTTAGTTTAGACCTGTTTGTACGGCGTATTAATCACAGCTCCTGCAGTCTGCAGGACATCTTCATCATTTCATTTCTACACAACTGAGAAGTCTGAAATCATCTTTTATACCTAATCACTTACCAACTTCTGCTTTAGTTTGCTAAAGATCAGACCTTGGCGAAAGCGACAGACTAATTCAGTGCTTTTCTAGGAGTTCATTTTTTCTCATTTCATTCCTATGTGTGTTCCTGTGGCTCAGTGGTAGAGCATTGCATTAGCAGTGCAAAAGGTTGTGGGTTCGATTCCCAGGGAACACGTTAGGTAAAAAATGTTAGCCTGAATGCACTGTAAGTTGCTTTGGATAAAAGCGTCTGATAAATGCATTAATGTAAATTTTTAAAGACTGTCTAAAATCAGAAATCATATTTACAATGCAAGATACAAATATAATTGAAAATGTTTCTTCTGTAAACAAAATCAATGTTCCTCAGATAATATTTTAATAATTTGCTTTAGTATTTAATGGTTTAATACAGGTAACAATGTGTCCGAATTCAACATCACACTTTTTTCACACAAATATTGTGTTTATATTTTTGGAAAGGAATCCCTCACAAGAGATCGTTATGATTATAGTAAAATAATAAAGAGCAAAATTATTATAGAAGAACATTTTTTCCTTTTAGCTTGATGGCGTCATTAAGAAAACTATATGGATTTTTGCTACTCGGAGATTAAAACATTTTGGGGCATTAAACAGTTTAAACGCTGCTGTCTTAGAGGATAATTACCATTTACAAAACAAATGATTATGATGATTATTATTTGACTATGGATCGTCTTGCCAAAAATAGCATTACATTGTTTGCACAGTCATATAAAAAAAGACAGTGATGATGATAAGGATAACCATGGCCATATTCCATGCAATAATAAGAGAGAATGAGGAAATAATTGTGACACTAAAGCAAATCTTTAGTACAGCTAATGCACTGTTGAGGGAAGAAAGGGACGTAGATCTTTGCCAAATCTCTTTGCAGCGTTTACAGATCGACACTCCTCAAAGCCACCGGCCAAAGCGAACGCTCTCGTCAGACCTTCAATGGAAACACAGTTCATCACACTGCAGTTTATTTTTAAATACTGACGGGGTTGTCACACTACACAAGGAGTAAATGAAGGCAGGAACGAGGAGATGAGGAATTCACAAAATGATTGTCTTTAATAATCCAAATGGGGAACGTAGAGCACATGGAAGACATTTAAGAACCGACAAACGCAAACTGAAAGTACTAGGGCTTGTAGACAAAGGATAATTGGGAAAACACAGGTGCATGGAATAACTAATTAACAGGGACATGGAACACATGAGGAGGGAAAACACAACATAATGAGTCCAGGGGCGTGACATTACTCCCCCCTCCCGGAAGGTGCGTCCTCACACCTTAGGAACAACATGGGGAGAGGAGTGGATGGGAACTAAGGAGGAGGCTCAGGAGGAGGACGGATATCCAGGAGGGGACCAGTAGACAAAGTCCAGGGAGGAGATGACGGAGGAAAGAGCCAGGTAGGAGACAGGAAGAGCTTGGAGCAGGAGGAGTCCAGCTGGACCCAGGCCACAGCCATGATGTTGACCCATGGTGGAGCTGACGGAGGGAGGAGCCATGAAGGAGGAATGGCCACCAACTCCAGGGACCCAACCAACTGCAGTGGAGCAGGTGGAGCCCAAGGCGGAGATGGAGATCCAACAAGCCAGGGGGACGCCGAGGATCCAGGGGGCCAGGGTGGAGCCGAGGACTCTGGTGACCAAGGCGGCGATCCGGAGATCTACAGCAGAGCCGGAGTGACTGAGGACCAAGGTGGAGCTGGTGGAAGGAAGGAGCCCAGTGGAGCCAGTAGGACAGAGAGACGAGGCGCAGCCAGAGGAGAGGAGTCCAGAGGCGATGGCAGGTCGATGCCCGACCAAGGCGGAGCCAGAGGGACGAGGGAGTACGGTGGAGCTGATGGATCAACGGATGACGGTGGAGGTGAGGGAGCTAGGAGCTGAGGTGGAGCCACTGGGTCTACGGGCCAAGGCAGAGTCCAAGCCGAGGAGGCTGGAGGCAGAGGTGAGGGGTACTCCGACCCTGGGGACGCTGGAGTATGGCAATCCCGCTGGGCTCGCACCGCAATGATGGAGGGCTGAGGGCGAGCAGAGGGGCTGCCAGATGACAGCAGTGGAGGAGGCTGAAGCGAGTAGGAGGGCGGGCATTTTTGAGGAGCATGCACTGGAGGACCAGAAGCCCCCTCAGGGCTGGACAAGGGAACCAAGGACGAAGGAGAGCTGGGCGGGACCAGCGGAGATGATGGAGAAAGGAGAGACTCATTAGCTCATTAGTAGAGACTGCAAGAACTAAACTGGGTGTGTCTAATTAGGGAGACAAAATGTGCAGGGCAGGGGGTCCTCCAGGACAGGTTTGGAAAGCACGGCTCTAATCATTAACAAAAAAGTGCAGATGTATATATGATGTAAGTAGGAGATTCATTCATCAAACAGTGTATAGACAGCTTTACTGATTATAAGGGGAGTTTTTTTGAGTGTGCTTAAACTCGCGCTAGACTGAAGTCAGGCATATTTTTCTTTGACAATGTAATGTTAAATGTTCTTTGCTCGCTTAATATAATTTAATCGCTGTTTGAAAGACTTTGGAAGGTACAGTTAATAATAAAAAAATAATAATAATAATTACATCCTTGAACATGGTTCGGACATCTCTGGATGGTGAAAATGACATCTCCCATCATTTCAATCTCCTTCATAGCATCATCAAGCTTCGCCTTTGTTATTGTTTTGAAAATGCAACCTCTAGGGGCGAAAACTTACATACTGTGCATTTAAACATGACACTCTCATTTAACAAGCAGCTATAATAATGAACAATTATATTGCTCCATATCCAAAAAAAATTGTCTAAAACAGTGCTTCCCAAACCTGTCCTGGAGGACCCCCTGCCCTGCACATTTTGTATGTCTCCCTAATCAGACACACCCGATTTAGTTCTTGTAGTCTCTACTAACGAGCTGATGAGTGGAATCAGGTGTGTTAGATAAGGGAGCCATACAAAAGGTGCAGGGCAGGGGGGCTTCCAGGACAGGTTTGGGAACCACTGGTCTAAAACATATTGACAGCTTCTATTTACGCCTCTGGATGGTTGGTTATTTTGCCTGCTGCTTCCTCTCTCTCTCTCTCTCTCTCTCTCTCTCTCTCTCTCTCTCTCATGAGAGGCAAATCCATTACAGACTGGCTTATGAACTCTACTACTGCTTTAAAATGCTCTAGTCTGCTTTTTGCTGCACTCAATGGGAAAGTGCTCGGACTCAGATTAAGTGTTTTACGATTATTCTAATTAATGGAGAAAATTAAATGGATCTGTTGTGTTTAAGTGAATGATTTTTCATATACCTCCTCGCTAACTTCAGCAGAGGGGATTTATACTTCTGCCGCCCACTCCAATTATGAAATCCATATTTACTTCAGTTCTGTCCCTTTCTGTTTCTCGCTCAGCTGTATCAGCTGTATGATCTCGCTACTCAGTAGAGCTTCACTCTGTAAATGTTGTCATATATCTTAGGAGCACATTTACTGCTGTTGGAAGAGGAGATTACCCTTAATGAGCCTTCCTGTGAAAGAAATAATCTGTAATTATGGGCACTGAAGTGTACACTTCATGCAGAACACAGTAGCATCCATTATGATAACCAAGTACACATAATGGAGGTCACACTGCAAATTGATGGCTGAACCGCTGATAAAAACAGGTCAGGGTATTTACAGACGTCAGTTTCAGCACACAATAAACGCACAAAGAAAAACAAAGAAATACAAATTATTTAATAAAAATATATTTAAATGATTCTATATTATTATTATTATTATTATTATTTTTATTATTATTATTATTATTAACAAAAAAAAAATGTATTTTCATTAATCGACACACACACACACATATTTTTTGGACCTAACTGTAGTTTATGTGAAGGTTTGTTTAAACAATTCCTTGAAAATTTGGTTCCCAGAGACTGACATCAGTCTCTATGAATATCTGTACTGTAAACAAATGCCGATGGTCAGGACTTTAGTCTGTGATTGGCCTGAAGACGCTGGCAGCAGAAACACTCTTCACTCTGACCATCATTTACTCATTTTCCCCGCGGACCAGGAACGCTCTCCAGATGCCCATCAGCACCTCAAACCGGCCATTTGTGGCAGTGAACAGTTCGTCAGAGGAGGAAAAGTGGGAATGCTGTCAGAAATGCCCCCCCCACCCTCACAGGACACTGACTTACTCCCCCTGTTCCTGGACCACAGGCCCTGTTTGATTTCAGAGGGCTGCCGTGCTGAGAAGAGAAGCAATGCATCAAAACGCTTGCACATGGGCTGGAGACAACAGAGCTCAGCCTGAGGAATAATAGACTTGATTGAATTAGCCATCCATTTCTCACCATGCTCATAACTCTGGGATGCCTTGATCTCACTGGCAGGATTGAAAAGAGAGGCAGGCTCTCAGCCATGGCAATCTCACTGCACCCGAGCCCAGAGAGTGCAGCGTGTCACGCAGTTAATGCATGGCTGCTTCACCTGTATCTAAAAGCTTCTCCCTTTAATCTGAGAGAGGGAGGACAGGGACCTTCCCTGGCTTGATTGGGAGACTCTCGAATTATAATGTCTCAGAAGAACACAAATATAATAAATACATCAAACAAATGTGCTGAACGTTATTCCGCAAACCATCTCATGCATACATCTTATGTTCTAAAATATTCTAAAGCTGCTTTTTTACTGCCTCAGACAGACGACGGCTATTTGCTTCACCTAGAGACTCACAGAGCGATTCAGATCCGATTTGAGCTTCAGATACACTGAAATATTTGAACTTGTGTGTCTATACGCAACCATCTGGCCAAATGTGCTGCAGACAATCAAAACTTCTGTTTTGAAAAATGGATGCTTACAGATAGTCTGAAATAATTTTAATCTTTTAACACTGTGACCTCAAGCAGCTCAAACTGTGTTTCTTCCAACAGAAATGACAGCGTTTCATTCATTATTCACTCATCCTACTATGGCCAATAATCGGAGGATAAAAACCCATTCTGTTGCTGTCCTTTAGTGAAAACCAAACAAAAACTTGACGGATTTTAAATGTGAAAATCAGAGTTCATTAAGACTGTGACAGAGAGTTAAAAGACTGTCAACGAACCTCAAGTCACTATTACCTTAAAATTTAGAAATCCACATTATCCTGATGTTCATACTATCTCGATATATCAGTTTACAGCAGTGTAGCACTTCTGTGCTTCTACAGGCCTCATTAAAACAAATTATTAACAAATTATATGATGGGGCTGCTGAATGCATGAATCTGATTGGCTGACAAACATTCTAAGGTGTGCAGTTATTTTTAGGGAAACGTACGGCTAAAGTAGTTCCATATCATGGTCCATATCACTTCGCCAAATGATTTCAGTTATTTCATACTCGCACACATGGAAACATACATGCATACAGAAACAGCGCTGCTCTGATGATTTTATCAGGAAAATAGTTTACCAGCTTGAAACTTACATGACATTTCTCACTAACAAGGTAATAACGCCATTATTGTTGAAGCAGATGAACTTACAGTTTTGCTATAAGTAGAGATGCTGCTGCCCAACAGAGAAAGGTAATTCACACGTTAATCTCTCTCTCTCTCTGTCTAATAACTTCATTATTAACTGCATTAGTCTGCTATCAACGGCTCAAGCCTCTGTTACTATCTTTAAAATAATTTTTGGAATTAGCAACGGATGCGTGGAATGAAAAGCATAAGAAATTAATCCTACACACAAGAGCGTTTTAAATTTAAAAACCTGACAAAAAACTACAACGTTTAAAGTTTCAACCAGACTTAAGCATGAGACTAAATGTGCTAAAATGATCATTCTATGTGAGTACTGAGCTACTGATGACTGACACAGTGATGACCATATTACCAAAATTAACACTTTAACCTGTTGGATTTGGGGGTTTGACAGCAGAAATATTATAAATCAGAGAGACAATAATGTCTCATCAGTAACCATCATCATCATCGGCGGTGCTGCATTGTGTTCATGCTGCTCCTCATGAGCAGCTCTGTATGTATGCGGACTGATGGAGAGAAACACTATTCAAATTTGTGAATGAATCACAGCACATCTCTGTTTGTGGGATTTTCTAGCAGCAGCACATCAGACGAGCTGTCAGAGTCCGACTGAGACTGTGATCGTCCTCACTGAAGCGGCTCAGTTCTTTACACACTATGCTGATTTAAAGTTAATCAGTTAGGATAGTTAGGTAGATAGTTACCCAAACATAATCATTCTGTCATTTACTCAAGCACAGACCTGTGTGACTTTCTTTAAGAACATTGGGGTTTAAACAACATTGGTCTCCTTTCACATCAATGGAGGGAAAAAACCCCACAACCAAATAAAGTCACAGAGGTTTGGAATGACATGGAGGAGAGTAAAAGATTACAGAATGGCCATTTTTATGGAAACTTTCCCTTTAATGTAAAATGAAAGATACACACAGCAAATACATGCATTCATGAATGATGGCACAAGTTTGAGAATGAGCCATTAAATTGTATTCCAAACAAACAAAAATTTTTTCCTTCATTTTTTTTCCTTCATTCTTCAATCTGCTGCATGGACACGGACGCTAGAGAACATGCAAATAACACCGCTTTTATAAGACGCACAGCTCTCAATCCTCTTGGGCCCTTCAGACTCCGAACGCGACCCATGCCTATCAATATTTCTGTCTTACGATGCCCTTTCATGAAGGCCAAGCTGGGTTGGTTAATCTAAGGTACATGCTGCAGGAATTTTCTGAAACCTGACCAGAAAGCAAAGTCCCTCACAATTGCATCTACCTGCCAATGTCTGTGGCAGTGCTTTAGATATATACACACATTGCAGCGCAGATCGTGGAAACATTAAATGATTGTGTTCTGCTACATCTTAATTTTCAAAGTGAAAAAGTGACGTGAAGCCAAGTATGGTGACCCATACTCAGAATTGGTGCTCTGCATTTAACCCATCCAAAGTGCACACACACAGCAGTGAACACACACACACCGTGAACACACACCCGGAGCAGTGGGTATCATTTATGCTGCGGCGCCTGGGGAGCAGTTGGGGGTTCGGTGCCTTGCTCAAGGGCCCCTCAGTCTTGGTATTGCCGGCCCGAGACTCGAAACCACAACCTTAGGAGTGGCCACATGTCAGCGTTTAAGGTGAAATTTGTCCTGTTGTTGTACAGCTTCATTGATTGCTTTATTTGGTGATTTATAATTCATGTAATCCACAGCCGGCAGGCTAGGGCTGGGCGATAAAATGATAACGATATGTATCGCGATAGACATGTAATCAATATCAATAAAAAATGCGTTCGATAAAACGTTCGATATTTTTTTTTTCTTCGTCGGAAGAAACCAGAGGTTACGAAGCAAGTTTTGTTGCATGAACAAAGGCACTCGCTCTCTCTGGTAACCTAGCAACGTAGGGAGTGACACGCTACCAGCCAATCATGTAACAGTGTGATTGCGCCATATCGTTGTCTCGTGTTGGATTCTTCAGAAACAGAACCGGCGTGCAGTGATAAGTGGAAATTCTGACAGGCGCCCGCACATTTTACTGAGAGAACAAGCAAAGAGAGAGAGAGAGAGAGAGAGAGAGCCCCTCCTCCTGCCTCACGCGTGCGCACTCTCACAGTCTTCAAACTGTCTTGCTCTCCCTCCCTCCCTCGCGCATATTAATCAAAATTGATATTACCACCAAAATCAATTGAGAATTGACACGATGATAGGTCAGAAGACCAAAGTTTCACGTGAAGCATTCAGAGAAGTCAATTGTACTAAAATAACGTTGCCTTATCTTCTCTGAAAAGCATGCCGCACATTCAGCGGACATAAACCACACTTTAAATAAACGAACAAAACCTATCCAGTGATTAAATGTTTTCTGTGTGGACACAAATCTTGTGCGATGTCTTAACTACCGGATAATCACACGTGCTGTCGCCGCGTCATGATAGCGCCTTATATTTTCCTGCTTTTTTGTCCTTTGCCAATCACACCTATGAATCAGAGGAAGGTTAAAGGATTAGTTCACCCCAAAATGAAAATTTCCTAATCATTTACTCACCCCGATGCCATCCAAGATATCAATGTCTTTCTTTCTTCAGTGGAAAAAAAGTTTTTTGAGGAAAACATTTCAGGATTTTTTCTTCATATAATGGACTTCAGTGGCAACTAACTCAGTTGGTTGCTATTGTTTCCTCAAAAAACTTAATTTCTTTTCCACTGAAGAAAGAAAGACATGGATATATTGGATGGCATTGGGGTGAGTAAATTATTAGGAAATTTTCATTTTGAGGTGAACTAATCCTTTAAGATTAAAATAAAAATGTTTAAATGTAATATATTTTTCTCCTGGTCCTTATTTTAAATAGGTCATAAAAATATCAATAATTATCGATATCGACGGATATGAAACACTTATATTGTGATACAGTTTTCAGCCATATTGCCCAGCCCTACGACAGGCCGTGCTAAAACATGACGCTCACTAATAACATCGCACAGTCATAAAACAAACAAAGGAATTCAAGTTTATTAAAGATTGAACCCAAAATATGTTCCTCTAATTGTTCAAAAATGGCTGCAGTTCCCAGGTGAAACTATGTATCAGTCTGATTTCATTAGTGTTCATAGATATTTATACGTAGCGTTTACATAGTTTACTGCTTACTGCAACATCTTATTGTTATATAGATTTTTTTATCCCAGAATCCCACCAATATTCTAAATCAGACCACTCCTCAATGATTAAAACAATGTTAAATGCAGAGAAACATACAGTACTACTATACTATTATATAGATTTCTTTAATCAGCTGTCCCATGGCAAACAAAATGATAATTAAATGATGAAATAATTAAGTAATGATAGAATTAACTAGATGCTTCACTAGTTTAATGGTTTACACTTCTATATGCAAACGTATGATAATTTATAATAATAATATAATAATAAACTTTATTTTCTATAGCGCCTTTAAAAGTTACATCTCAAAGTGCTTTACCAAGGCATACAGTAAGAAAGAAAAAAAAAGAAAAAAAAAATACATTGAGATTGACAATCAGAGAAACATATCACATATATGCTAAATGGAAAAAAAAATACGTTTTAAGAGAACATTTAAAAATACTAAGGGATTCAGCTTGTCTAATTTCAGTAGGAAGAGAATTCCAGAGTTAAGGTGCCACAGAAGAGAAGGCCCGGTCTACCATAGAGCGTAAACGAGTTACAGGAATAGTTAAAAAGCCAGAATCCGATGAACGAAGATTACACATTGGGGTGTAGACAGTTAAAAGTTCAGTCAGATATTCTGGAGCTAAACCATGCTGGGCCTTGTAGGTAAGCATAAGAATTTTAAAATCAACGTGAAACCTGACCGGAAGCCAGTGCAAGGACTCCAAGACTGGAGAGATGTGCTCACTTGTCCTGGAACTTGTCAGGACTCTGGCAGCTGCATTTTGAACATACTGCAATCTGCCTAAAGTAGATTTCGAGACCCCCATGAGCAAAGCATTACAGTAGTCTATTCGAGAAAAGACAAACGTATTGATCAGTTTTTCAGCCACTGAAAAAGACAACATGGGACGCAGTCTTGCAATGTTTCTAAGGTGAAAAAATGATACTTTAACCATGTTCTGAACATGAGGATCAAAAGTTAAGTTTGAATCAAATATCAGCCCCAGATTTTTTAATTTTGCTTGAAACTCCATAATAGACCCATCCATCTTTAAGTTTAAAATATTAGCTTTCCGTATTTGATGGGGTGAACCAATCAGCATAACCTCAGTCTTGTCACTGTTGAGACAAAGAAAATTTTGAGACATCCATATTTTTACCTCCAATATGCAATGTTCAAGAAAGGCAACAGCCGAATTATCACCAGGTTTTGAGTGAATATAAATCTGAGTGTCATCTGCGTAAAAATGAAACTTAAGACCAAGGGATCTTAGAAATAGCCCAAGGGGGAAAATGTACATACTAAAAAGTAAGGGACTCAAAACTGAACCCTGTGGAACACCAAACTGCACTGAGCCAATATTGGACCTGCAACCACCCAGGGACACAAACTGCCTACGATCTGATAGATAAGACTTGAACCAATTTAAAGCAGTGTCAGTAACACCAAAAACTTTTTCCAATCGAGAGAGTAATAGAGAATGGTCTACAGTGTCAAAAGCTGCGCTGAGATCAAGTAAAATCAGGATTGACAAAGAGCCAGAGTCAGCAGCAATTAACAAATCATTGGTGACTTTAACCAATGCTGTTTCAGTACTATGCAGTTTGCGGAAGCCAGATTGGAGGGGCTCAAAAAGATTGTGCAAAGTAAGATGAGTATTTAACTGAGAGGTGTAAGGGAAACAGGTCAATTTAGCTCAAAGGGAATCATTTAAGATTTTAAAGGGAATTTGAACAGAATCACTGTTTCACGGCTGATCACTGAAACGGCCAGCGATTCACTGAACGAGCCGTTTAACATCAAATCTGCGCTGGATATTAATATCCAAAGTATAGTGAAAACACTATTAATTAGCACAGTAACAAGATCGGCAGTTTAAGACATTAACTTGTGAGCACAAAACACAAGATACTTCTCTTTTCAATATAAATAAGGCTTTATTAGATAAATCTAAGACATATAAACTAATCTAACACATAAGCACACGCACTCACACATTCACACAAGTTGCAGGAGGATAGAACGTTAGGAAAGAGTGAGTTTAAGAGAATGAAAATGTGAAATCCCAAGTTTACAGCAATACGTGAAATTGCATAGACATGAACAACCATTTAATCACTTAATTAACCCTCGCACTGAGTTCTTCAATGAGGTTAAAATTATATTAGATAACACCAGTACAGATGTGAGTCTGGAGGTTACTTGCGTTGCCTGTTTAACGGGGTTCCCTTTGTCGTCGCTGAAAAGGGGGTTTCCCGAGGTTGCTGATTGGCTGGAAGTTCAGTAGTCGTTGAAGTGACGTCTTGGGAAGCCCGTGGTTGGGCGTAGGCTGAAGATGCAGAGTTGTGGGCTGGTTGTAGTTTCAGACGGGCACGCGAGGTCAGACTCGGAGACACGGCGTTACAAAACTTAACTCAGAACACGAAACTCTCAAACGGAAAAGAAGTAAAGTTTGACGAGACTAGGTGGTGTTTCTTCTCATCGTGGCTAAGTAGCAGCAGGCGTGCAGGCCGAAGCACGCTGGAACGGCGCTCGAAGAACCCTAAAAGTGATGACAAAGCATGACTAAAAGCTAAACTACAAGCAAAGCTAAAAGCAAAATTTGATGGTGTCCTGAGTATTTAAACTGACCTTTTGGCCACACCTCAAATGTTGTCTTGACCAATTAGATATTGTCTTTTCTCGTGGTGTTGCGATGTTTGTTCCACCCATTCATAAATCATATGTTATCTTATCAAGCACGAGGTCCGAATTTTCCCGCTCTTGCAGGGTATAATTTGGACATGATTCCTATAACAAGAATATGATACATTTGACAAATAACTGATGGTCAGAAACCTTTCAAGCAAGAAGATTCGAACACACACATACTAAACATGAATATGATCCCTTAAGCTATTCAAGAGTTATTTAAAAAGACATACACAATAAGTGATTAGAAACATTATAATCAAATGTTGGGGTTTACATGTATGATATGGAGTTGAGCAATGGACTGATATCCATTTAGAAGTCTTTTTTTTTGAGTTCATTTTGGTGCATATATGCATTGGAAGGCATTCTCTGTGCCATTCTGGGGAGTAAGGATATGTCCTGTGGAGACCAGAGGGGTTAACAGGTCTCCTTAGGAATTTCAGTCTGGTTTTGCTAGGTGGGGGGAAGTCAATCCAACGATCTTGTTTAATCTCATGGCTTTACATGTGAGGGTCAGACTGTCCATCTCTTCGATTACTTGCCCCAAATTAGACAATCTCTTCTTCGAATTGAAATTGTCAATAATTGTTCTAATGGTGTTAATGTTGAAAGCTGTTCTGTGAAAGAGTTGGTTGGTTATCAGATTGTGGTGCTGGGAGTTGATTTACAACATCCTGCCTTTCTGTGGAATTCGGCTCATGTTTCAACCAGGCTCCCGATCGAATCTTTAATTTGTCTGGTTCACGCTACAGAGGCCACAATTCACTCAAGTACTTTAGCCAAAAAAGGCAAATTGGAGATGGGACGAAAATTATTGATGTTTACCCAGTCTACGTTGGGCTTTTTTGGTACAGGTGTTACAGCAGCAATTTTGAGTGCAGCAGGTACAACACCCATGTTCAGTGAATCATTTATTATACTCAAGACAACTGGGCATAGTGATGCAAAACATGATTTAAACAGGCAGGTGGGTATTGGATCAACTATGGAAGTGGCAACTTTCATTTGTGAAACCACATTACCCAGAGAGACAGGATCAAGTAAGCTAAAATTTGAGAAAAAAGTGCCGGAAAAATTAGGGATACTAGGAGCAGAAGCAGACGCAACAGATGTAATGGATTTGCGTGCATCATCAATTTTGGAACTAAAATGATCAAGAAATCCATTACAAAGCTGATCTGAGGCAGGTACATTGGAGGAGCTGTTACCTTTGAACAGTTTGTTAATGGTATGAAACAATTTTTTGGGGTTATTTTGATTATTATCAATTATCTGAGAGAAATACTGAGATATGACAGATACAATCTCTGCCTTATATTCAAGTAAGTGGTTTTTCCAAGCTTGATAATGAACATTCAGGCCAGAGGTACGCCACTTACGCTCCAGCTTACGACCCGCTGCCTTCCTAGAGCGCAGCTCACCGTTATACCAGGGAGCAGATCGTACAAAGGCCACAGACCGGGATTTCATTGGTGCAAATAAGTCCAAACCAGACAAAAGAACAGTATTTAACAGAGAGATGTTGACCTCCAGAGGGTCTGATAAAGTAAGGCCACTTAAAGGGTTAGTTCAGCCAAAAATGAAAATTATGTCATTAATGACTCACCCTCATGTCATTCCAAACCCGTGAGACCGCCGTTCATCTTCGGAACACAGTATAAGATATTTTAGATTTAGTCTGAGAGCTTTCTGACCCTTCATTGAAAATGTATGTACGGTATACTGTCCATGTCCAGAAAGGTAATAAAAACATCATCAAAGTAGTCCATGTGAGCGTGTTCAAAACACTGCAGTGACGCCGCTGACATACGACGCTGCTGACGTGTTTTCTTTGTTATTGGGCGCACCAGAGAACACATCAGCAGCGTCGTACGTCAACAGTCACAGCAGTCGCGTTCACAACAGACCCGGAAGAGAAGACAATGATGAATAAAGTCATAATTTTTGTTATTTTTTGGAGCACAATGTATTTTCGATGCTTCAATAGATTCTAACGGACCCTCTGATGTCACATGGACTACTTTGATGATGTTTTTATTACCTTTCATGACATGGACAGTATACCGTACATACATTTTCAATGGAGGGACAGAAAGCTCTCGGACTAAATCTAAAATATCTTAAACTGTGTTCCGAAGATGAATGGAGGTCTTACGGGTTTGGAACGACATGAGGGTGTCTGTCTGTTTATCCTACTCATTGTCGTAATCATACTTTAGATTTAATACTGTCACATGGAATTGATGTTAATGGCATTGAAAATCTGCAGCAGAGTGATGATATCTCAGATCATTATCTAGTCTTGTGTAAACTCCATATAGCTAAAGCTGTAAATTCAACTCCCTGTTACAAATATGGTAGAACCACAACTTCTACTAGGAAAGACTGCTTTGTAAACAATGTTCCTGATTTGTCTCAATTCCTCAACATATCAAATAGCTCAGGAAAAACTTGATGTAAAAGAAACTATAAACTCTCTCTTTTCAAGCATTTTAGATACAGTTGCTCCTTTACGCTTAAGGAAGGTTAAGGAAAACAGTCTGACACCGTGGTATAGTGAGCACACTCGCACCCTAAAGAGAGCACCCTGGAAAATGGAGCACAGCTGGAGGAAAACAAAACTAGAGGTATTTCGTATTGTATGGCAGGAACGTACTTCTACTTATAGAAAAGCTCTAAAAACTGCTAGATCTGATTACTTTTCGTCTCTCTTAGAAGAAAACAAACATGACCCCAGACATTTATTCAATACAGTGGCTAAATTAACAAAAAATAAAGCATCAACAGACCTTTCCCAACAGCACAGCAGTAATGACTTTATGAACGTTACTATTAGAGATAAAATAGTAACCATGCAGCCGACAGTCACAGTATTGCATCAGATAGTGTGCTACAGATCCCCTGAGGAACAGTTCCACTCATTCTCTGCTATAGGAGAGGAAGAATTGGATAAACTTGTTAAATCATCTAAACCTACAACATGTATGTTAGACCCTATTCCTATGTTAGATCCAAATGCATTAATTCATGCGTTCATGACTTCAAGGTTAGATTATTGTAATGCTTTATTGGGTGGTTGTTCTGCACGCTTAATAAACAAACTCCAGTTAGTCCAAAATGCAGCAGCTAGAGTTCTTACTAGAACCAGGAAGTATGATCATATTAGCCCAGTCCTGTCAACACTGCACTGGCTCCCTATTTTACATCGTATAGATTTTAAAAGCTTGCTTATTACTTATAAAGCCCTGAATGGTTTAACTCCTCAGTACTTGAGCGAGCTCATATTGCATTGTAGTCCTTCACGTCCACTGCGCTTTCAAAGATCTGGCTATTTGATAATACCTAGAATATCAAAATCAACTGCGGGCAGCAGATCCTTTTACTATTTAGCGCCCAAACTCTGGAACAATCCACTTAAGCCACTTTCACACTGCACATTGGTCCTGGAAAATTGCAGGATTACCTTCTGTGTGAACGCAAACACTTCCCGGGATAGATTTCAGGATTGAGCCCAGGTTGGGGACCTAGTAACATTGCCGGGTTCAGTCCCGGAACGAGCTCTGTATGAACAAAATCCAGAAACACTGCCATAAAGGGTGTGTTGTAGTGATGACACATGTTATCATGCGACTCTTTTACCAGGTGTTTTGAAGGCAGATCAACATTTGCGACCTAAAATTATTGAAAACTGTAATGAAGCAGAGATCAGTTAGCTCCTCACTATCCGCGCTGAAGCTGAGATTGTTCGCCAGTTTAAGTGAAAGTTAACGTGCCTAGTGTTTTTGACTCGTACATTACACGTCCTGATGTCACGTGTTATTACGGGACCTTTACAGGTTGTGTGTGAATGCAGGCACAGATTCCGGGAAATCATTGGCAGTGTGAATGAACCAAAATCTAACGATCCGGGAACAATTGCCGGGACACATAAATCGTGTATTATCCGGAATCTCAATGTGAAAGGGGCTCTAGTGTTGTTCGGTTTAAATCTAGATTAAAGACCCATCTCTTTAACCTGGCTTACACATAACACACTATCACATTTCTAATATTCAAATTAAGGCTGGGTGATTAAACGATTATGATAAATTATAAATAATTATAATTTTCCTCAGTAAAAAGATAAGAGTTTGGAATGAAAAAGGCATAACGAACTGCGCTGCTTTTGCTAAACATTATATTGAACATTTATCAAACTCTTGTTAATGTTTTGAGGAAAATTATATTGCGATAATTAATGTTATCATTTTATCACCAAGCCCTAATCTAGATTGATATAATTTTATTCTTTTTATTCTTAATTCTACTTTTTTAAATTGGATTTCCATGCCAAATGTATGTACTGTATGCATGTATGAATGTTTGTACCCAGAGCTGCTAAAAAACACAAATCTCTTTTGTTTTTGTGTCCACAGCCTGAATCTGAAGCAGCTTTTAAGTGGATTGTTAAATCCAACCTGTAAACCTTCTTGGATTAAATCATTAATTAAAATTAAATTTTTACATCAGAAGTGTCCACAGCAATTTCTGATGTATTAAAGGCATTTGCACTTCACTGAAGTTACATTCTGTTCAGTTTGTAGGTTGACTTGTTTTATCTCTGAGGAAAGATGTTTTGATATTATAAAGATTATGCTAAAGATTGTAATGCCATTTCAATAGCAAATATCTCATGAGAAACCATGCAGCGTCGAGTGCCTGACAAAACATTAGCTGGAAGACAGGTCAAATGTTCTTTCCTTCAGAGAAACCACTCCAATTCAACATTTGCACGTCATTGAAGGTACATTCTGTTCAGTTTGTAGGTTCCCTGAGATTCAGTGGGAATAAAAATCATACTTTCAGTGCATCTCACCAGGAAACTGCAGTGATTTGTGCTTGCAGCAATGCTACGCTGGTTTTACAAAACATATGCACAGTAATTTTTATTCCCTTGAGAACAGGTGGGATACAGTTATTGATATTAGAGCCAGTAATGCACCACAAAATGGAGCAGGAATGTCGTCCTTCACACGATTATGCCAGTATCCATTTACTGAGTGCCAGAGGAGCTCCTAAAAAGCTGCTCGCTTTGTGATCGAGGCCAAGTCCGCCGATTGGCCCTGACATGGCTGCGGGCAGCACTACAAATTTCTCTCATCCTGCACTGAACCTGCCAAATCCCACGGTCAGAGGACAAATGTGATAGATGGGCCATCTTCTGAGCTGTGAGTTGGTTTGTTTTACAATTAGACATCTCCAGGTGGCGTTGCTAAACAAAGGCGGTTTGTCTTCAGACATGAATCCTGTTTAGGTCAGACCTGAGCAAGTATCTGACAGATAAATGTTGCCTGAAATCTCATTATGCCAGACCTTCACCACGTTCCTGCTGGGGGTTTTGCCACATGTCCTTGACACACAGATATAGGTGCAGATATTTTTCACAAAGGTGTCGGGAGGATCGTAATTGCATTGGGTGATTTCTGCTTCAAAGTACAATGACGCTAATTCAAAACAACTTAATCCTTGAGTAAACTAGAGCATGCATGGATATGAATACACATATATAACAAATGCCTTTTGTTACTATCATACTTATGAAGTGATTATTCATGTTCAGATCTCTTAGTCACCAAATAAATGAAAAGAGCATAGCGCCGCAGACTCATTAAACAGACAATGGCTAAAACAACTCATAACAGACCAATGAAGCACTAGCTTATCATACTGATGTTTTCAAATGAAAGTCTCAAATTGCACACTTCAGTCCAATTAAATTATCATCTACACTGCATTCAAGGCAAAATATGAAGTTGCTCATTGTTTGTTTTTTCAGAATGGGAAGAATCTCAAGAATCCCAGCCCTATGACAGTCTGTCTCCAAAAGAAAATCTACCTTATTCAATTCAAATCAATTCAAGTTTATTTGTATAGTTCTTTTTACGATGCAAATCATTGCAAAGCAACTTTACCGAAAATTAAGTTTCTACAATATTTAGTAGTAGCTTATCAGTGGTGACTGTTAGTTTATGTGTATAAGGCAGAAATGTTCAGAAGAATCAATAAAAGACGTAAACAAACAGACGATTAACACTATTAACAGCAATTATGCAATCAAACTTATAGCAAAATGTGGTAGTTCTGTATGTTGTCTCTGGGTTAGCATCATCTGATGTAAATCCCGTGGCAAAACAGAGAAACAAATAGAGACATAATTGGCGTAGCTGCTGTTCCAGCCAAGTAAAATTAATTAGTTTAACCCAAGCTAAAGAATGATAATGCGCATTTGATCAGATATAACTGCAGTCCAAAATTATGAGATGCATTATTTGAATGCTTGGCCAAAGACGTGTTTTTTTTAATCTAGATTTAAACAGAGAAAGTGTGTCTGAACCCCGAACATTATCAGGAAGGCTATTCCAGAGTTTGGGAGCCAAATGCGAAAAAGCTCTACCTCCTTTAGTGGACTATCCTAGGTACTACCAAAAGTCCAGCGTTTTGTGACCTTAGTGAGCGTGATGGATTGTAGCGTGGTAAAAGACTAGTTAGGTACGCAGGGGCTAAACCATTAAGGGCCTTGTAAGTAAGTAATAATATTTTGTAACTGATACGGAACTTAATAGGTAGCCAGTGCAGAGACTGTAGTATTGGGGTAATATGATCATATTTTCTTGACCTGGTAAGGACAATAGCCGCTGCATTTTGGACTACCTGTAGCTTGTTTATTGAGGATGCAGGACAACCACCAGTGCATTACAATAGTCCAGTCTAGAGGTCATGAATGCATGAACTAGCTTTTCTGCATCAGAAACAGGTAACATGTTTCGTAGCTTGGCAATGTTTCTAAGATGGAAAAATGCTGTTTTTGTAACTTGGGAAATATGGTTTTCAAAAGACAAGTTACTGTCTAATATAACACCCAGATTTTTGACAGTAGAGGAAGTAACAGTGCATCCGTCTAATTGCAAATTGTAATCTACGAGATTCTGTGTACTGTTTTTTTGGTCCAATAAGTAATATCTCTGTCTTATCTGAATTTAATAGGAGAAAATTATTGGTCATCCAATCTTTTACATTTTTAACACACTCTGTTAGCTTAGATAATTTAGAAGTTTCATCTGGTCTCGTTGAGATATATAGTTGAGTATCATCAGCATAACAGTGGAAACTAATCCCGTATTTTCTAATGATATTACCAAGGGGCAACATGTATATTAAAAATGGCAGAGGACCTAGGACAGATCCTTGTGGCACTCCATATTTTACTGGTGATAAATGAGATGACTCCCCCATTTAAATAAACAAAGTGGTAGCGATCTGACAGGTAGGATCTAAACCATCTTAAAGCCTGCCCTTGGATACCTGTATAGTTCTGTAATCGATCTATGAGTATGTCGTGATCTATGGTGTCGAACGCAGCACTAAGATCAAGTAAAACTAGCAATGAGATGCAGCCTTGGTCTGATGCAAGAAGAAAGTCATATGTAATTTTAACAAGTGCAGTTTCTGTGCTATGATGGGGTCTGAAACCCAACTGAAATTCTTCATAGAGATCATTTTTTTGCAGGAAGGGGCACAATTGAGCAGACACAACTTTTTCTAAAATTTTAGACATAAATGGAAGATTTGAAATGGGTCTGTAATTTGCCAGTTCACTAGGATCTAGTTGTGGTTTCTTAATAAGAGGCTTAATAACTGCCAGCTTGAATGGTTTTGGGACGTGACCTAAAGATAACGACAAATTAATAATGTTGAGAAGCGGTTCTTCTGCTACAGGTAACAACTCTTGCAGTAATTTAGTGGGTACAGGATCTAATAAACATGTTGTTGGTTTAGATGCAGTGATAAGTTTATTTAGCTCTTCCTGTCCTATAGTTGTAAAGCACTGCAGTTTATCTTTGGGTGCCATGGATAAAACTAAAGTATTAGAAGCTGTGGAATCTACATTTGTTATTGTATTTCTGATGTTATCTATTTTATCAGTGAAGAAATTCATAAAGTCATTACTATTTAACTGTGAGGGAATATTTAGATCGGGTGGCGTCTGGTTATTTGTTAATCTAGCCACTGTGCTAAATAAAAACCTTGGATTGTTTTGGTTGTTTTCTATGAGTTTGTGGATATGCTCGGCCCTGGCAGTTTTTAGAGCCTGTCTATAGCTGGACATACTGTTTTTCCACGCAATTCTAAAAACTTCCAAATTAGTTTTTCTCCATTTGCGCTCAAGACTACGAGTTTCTTTCTTGAGAGCGTGGGTATTAATGTTGTACCATGGCACAGTACATTTTTCTCTAACCTTTTTCAATTTGATGGGGGCAACAGCTTCTAATGTATTAGAAAAGATAGTGCCCATGTTGCCAGTCATATCATCTAGTTCATGTGTATTTATGGGTACACAGAGCAGTTGAGATAAATCAGGCAGGTTATTTGCGAATCTGTCTTTGGTGGCTGGAACAATAGTTCTGCCTGGATGATAACGCGAAGGCATATAGTTAATATCATCAATACGCAGAATGCACGATACAAGGAAATGGTCAGTAACATCATAAATTTGAGGTATGATATCTATATCAGTAAGATCGATTCCATGCAATATAATTAAATCTAGCGTATGATTAAAACGATGAGTGGGCCGGGTGACATTTTACTTGACTCCAAAAGAGTTTATTAGGTCAGTAAATGCAAGTCCTAATGCATCATTTGTATTATCAACGTGAATGTTAAAATCTCCTAAAATTAGTGCTTTATCAGCGGTAACCAACAGGTCTGAGAGGAAATCTCCAAATTCTTTTAGGAATTCTGTATATGGCCCTGGTGGTCTATACACAGTAGCCAGAGCAAGAGACACGATAGATTTCTTTTGCATGTCTGACAGTGTAACATTAAGCATAAGTATTTCAAATGATTTAAACCTGTATCCTGTTTTCTGGGTAATATTGAGAATATCACTATATATTGTTGCAACACCTCCCCCACAACCAGTCTGACGGGGCTCATGTTTATAACAGTAGTTTGGTGGAGTAGACTCATTTAGACCAATATAATCATTTGGTTTTAGCCAGGTTTCAGTCAAGCAGAGTACATCAAAACTATTATCTGTGATCATTTCATTTACAATAACTGCTTTGGGTGTGAGTGATCTAATGTTTATGAGCCCAAACTTTAGAAATTGTTTTTGTTCATTTATTTTATGTTTTTCTGGTTTAATCACGATAAGATTTTTTCTAGATCCTACATTAAATTTATACTTTGACCTCACTTTTCGGGGAACAGACACAGTCTTAATAGATTGGACAGCGCAAGTACTTCTAACATTTAAGCGGGTAGAACAAAAGTCGTCATAGCAGTTATTTGAAAACAGACTCTGATAATTAAGTGGAAGCACAGGAATAAACCCAAATCAACGTGCCTGGCAGCCGTCTTACAACAGCCTGCATCTATTTCCTAGTTAGGTTGTGTGAGTAAACTGTAGCTCTATCTATTGTGAGTATCCGAAAGGGTCAAGACATTTGGTCAGGACTGCCTTCCAATAACACGTGTCCTCAAATCAGCAATAAAATCTGACAACAAAGCTTCAGATGTTTCTTCTATAGCTCAAATCATGCTAATAAACTTTTTCCTTTTTTCTTCTTCTTTTTCCCCCACTGGTCCAGCTAATAAAAATGTGTCTGGCTCTTTTAACTGCAAATGCATTGCATTTTTTCTGTAAGTGGTCTAAATCAGTGGTTTTAAATGCTATGACCAAATGTAGGAATCACAGCATTTTAAAGTTCACTGTGTAAAAATGAATACTAATTTGGAGATTTGCTAAAGATGACACCTTTTATTAAATTATTTGTGTTTTAAAGGTCAACTTTAAGTAAGTGTTATATGAT
This sequence comes from allo-octoploid hybrid of Carassius auratus x Cyprinus carpio, assembly GCA_024542945.1. NCBI lineage: Eukaryota > Metazoa > Chordata > Actinopteri > Cypriniformes > allo-octoploid hybrid of Carassius auratus x Cyprinus carpio. The sequence goes on from CM045032.1 coordinate 24,662,171, forward strand.
GAGAAGGTAACCTAAATGTAAAAAATATGGAAATAAGCATGAACAATTGAATATTCAGTATAGTCCAATACCAATCATTAACTGACGCGCTAATATCATCTGATAACTAATATCATACTAATATTTCATGCATCCCTAACCAGAGATTCCTGAACTTTACATGCTACCCGAGATGAAAAGATGAAAGTCAGTGCAAGAATAGAAAATGTAACTGTAAATCATAAACCGTAACATCACAATGATCTTGTTATTTATTCCCAGCACATGGACATATAAACTATTTCATAACAGACTGCCACTGAAGTGAGGGAACTAAATCTGTTTTGTCCTTCAATCGTTATTATTATTGTTTCTCAGTTTAACATGGTGTTCAGAGATAAGAGCCTCATATACAATCTTTAAGCAGAAACACAGCAAAGAAATAAAAGATGATGCAAAAGAATGTGTGCAGTACTCATGACACTAACATCAGACGAGAAATTCGCTTCTGAAAATTGGAAACCTTTAACAAAGGCACTTGACTTGTTTTGTCTCTGAGGAAAGATGTTTTGATATTATAAAGATTATGCTAAAGATTGTAATGCCATTGCAATAGCAAATGTCTCATGAGAAACCATGCGGCGTCAAGTACCTGACAAAACAGTAGCTGGAAGACAGGTCAAATGTTCTTTCCTTCAGAGAAACCAATCCAATTCAACATGAAGAGGCAATGACTGAGCGTTATTTTTTTTTTAAACAGCACAGTGTATGCTGGATTTAAATCATTAAAGAAATCAGAAGTGCAGAACTTTTACAGCTTTTAGTCCATCTATATGCTAGTGCAGGGGTTTCAGACTGAAAGAAGGTGTTCGGGGCTCCACGTACAGATACTATGACTAATAATAATAATAATAGTAAATATGTATAAAATTATGTACAGAATAATTGACGAGACGACGAGACCACCCTTCTGAAAGCTAAAAATACCCTATGGTCTCGTGGACTTAACGGACACATGCATGTGGCAGCCATTGTCCACAAGACCGAAAGTGCACATGAAGTGTTCCATTTGGGACAGGGCCTCAGACACCTTTAATTTAGCGTGCTCCCAGGATGCCTTCATAACGTCCGCGGCTGCTGCTAAGTGTAGTTCTCAGTGGAGCAGTCTGCTTGTATACTTATATCATTAAATAATTATTATTTTACAAGAACAGCGTGAAGAGAGCATGCACAGGTATTGTTTGTATTGCTGTTTGTAGCCTGTGGAAGTAAGGTTAGCTGCTGCAGGGGGATATAATATTCTTGTTCAATATTTTCCTAATGACAGTTTTATGATCGATTTAAAAAGGCTACGACAAGCACCTTCCCCATTTTTATCACAGAATAAGGCAGGAAATATATTTTAGAGTTTCTATAGGCTACTAAATTATGTCAATCAGTACTGCATTATTCATATAGTTTATTTATTACCTGGAGATAGTTTAATAACACACATAAACGTATATTTTCGTAATGGTGTGTTTATTGTCTTCACGTTTTTTTTCTTTTTATTCAGCTCAGCTACAGATAGCCGGATGCTTTTATCCATGTTAGGTATTTCCTGTTTGTCATAAGTTATTACTTCTGTATGGGTCTGTTTTGGACTTTCCGCACGAGAGCGCCCTCTGGCATCGAGTATGAATTAGACATACACTGCATGAGAGTGTTGAGGCTCTACGTGAACACACCTGCCCGAATAAAGTGCGGGGGATGAATTTACATTTAATTAAAATTAAATATTAAAAATGCAGCTAGTTCTACACACAGCAATATAAACAAAGGTGCCTGTTCTCTTTCGTTCTTGCTGTTTGATTGGGAAAAGTTTAAAGGGCATCGAGGGGTCTTGTCCTTATGTTTTCTGACTAAGAACTATTACTTTGAACTTTTATTATTACAGTATTTATCTAAAAAACGTAGAGTGCCTTAAAAATAATCACAGCACTGATAAAACAGGCTTATATTAATTTTCTCATCCTCTGATTTATACTTATCAGTCCTGTTTTTATTATCATTATAATAAAAAAATGTAAAAATAAATCCAGAACATGATTAGAATAAAGCCTAATTCTATTTTAAATAAGACAGAAATATTTTTTTCTACAACAGCAAAACAACCATAACCTGTAAACTAAATAATAATAATAATAATAGGTCTAATATAATTCAATTTCTAATTCCAGAGTGATTAAGTTGTGCAAAGAAAAATTTATTCCACTTTTAAACTTAAAATGGTCTTTTCTTTTCTGTTCTATGTTTCTTTTTCAAAACTGCATTATGGCATTTGCTGCCATCAATACAGAAGCATGTGTTTCGATACACGTCTCAGCGAGGAGCACAGCCCTATTAAAAGCTGTGCTCCATGTGCCCCTTTTATACTTTGAGCACCTGCCCCTCCTAAGGTCTCTGCACGGCCCTGCCTCCCACAATACATCCTGCAGCCAATCAGCAAGTATGTTTATGGTTGTGATTAACTCTGAAAAATGCCTCTTGTCCTCTAGATAAAGATGGCTCTTTTCTTCTTTTAACAGGTGGTAAACTGAAGTTGGCCCCTGATGAAGTCTTACTCCATCAGTTCCAATTCAGGAAACCTGTCAGCAGGCAGAAGATATGCTAGCCATGTACATGATTAAATATGACATGCAGCCAAACACCTCATGTGGGCTTCAATTCACAAAAATCCCCAGAGCATTGAAAAGAATAGCCAGGAATGATGACAAAATCATAATCATCACAGATGGATGAATCAACTGTGGGTTTAGATAAACCTGTTGTGTGAGAATCTGCTGGGTGAGATAACACCGATCTCTCTCTCTCTCTCTCTCTCTCTCTCTCTCTCTCTCTCTCTCTCGAGCTGCAGGCCTTGTGATTATCTTTGCTAAATCAAATGCGTGGGGATCAACTTTTGTGTGTGGGTTGAACAGGACAGAGCTGCACTCGATGCTGCTGCAGGATGGGAAGATGCATTCTGCTACTAAACACACGTATTCAGTCTGGATCCATCAGTCGAGCCCGTCCAACTGAGAGCCGCGATGAAAACATGCACACGGATGTGCACGTGTCACTGGATGCTGGCACATTGTCTTTCAGCTTGACTAAAACACGAGAAGAAGTGACATTTATCATGCTGCTGTCAGATGGGAAATAGATGTTGGCACGCATCCATACATACACACTCATACACTTTAGTTATTATTCTGAGCATTTCTTCAACAAACACACAAATCCTCCCCGGTAAGCCATCATTGAGAAGGATAATGAAAAAAAATTAGCCTCCTCCCACTCCTTTTTTTTCTGAAATACTGCACTGTGGTTGTGGCACGGCTGTTATGGAGCGCTCTCAGGAAGGAGATGAACGCAGTGTAAACGCTGTGATTAGTGAAGATGAGAGCTTACAGCCGTGTGGTCGTCCTCCATAGACTAACAACCTTGGACTGATGCAAAGTTCTGGTGCACTTTGACCCCGTGGAAGTCACAAAGAACTGCTCTCCCACACTTCGCCTGCAGCGTCAACAGCCTGATCCAGAGATTACACCTTGCAGCTCGACTCTCCCTGATATAAGCCCAGAATCCCTGCTGTTTAATGCACTTCTCGTCCCGGGGACCGTCTGATCACAGACAGTCATTTCTTACATAAAACATTCCCAGATTTGGGAAAGTTGCAGCTTGGGTGCAGGTAAGAGGCGGAGAGAAAGCGAAACGGGGTACAACAATGCCTTTGATGGCAGAACAGGCTTGTCTGCTTAAATGCTTGGAGAAGCTCAACCGTGTCAGGAATACAGATCCTCTGGGAAATCAAGACTTGGAGGAAGGCAGACTCTCTGGAAAAATCCCCAGCTCTAAGCACTGAGATCTGAAGTTTTGGGCCACCTGCTGTAAACTGCAGTCCATTCTGAGGCCTGACTGGAAAGAACTGTGAAAGACCTCATTTGTCTCGTTACATCTGGTGCTGAGGATCTCTCCTGTAATGAGATCGAGCCCCGAGCGTTCGCTGTGTGGGGATCAGAGCCGGCGCCAGCGCAGCACTGATGAGGGGGCGGCTGAGGTGACGCAAGGGGGCGATTACATAGCACAGAGTAAAGAAGAAAAAAAAAGCAAAAAAAAAACCTTTGTGCCCCATTCACGTATTTGTCGTTGCGATATTACTACAACTATTATAATACAGGGTTCACACAGATAGAGATGTGGTCACGAGGCAGGTCAGTGGAAGTTTTTTTTTTTTTTTTTTTTTTAAGTGCAAGGTTCTTTGAACTTTAGCGGTGTGTTTTAGAATGATGTAGGCTATTATGCATGAGAATTATGTGCAAGAAGCTGCTAAAGACCTGAGACGAGAGCGCAGCATTCAACGACGTCGGGTTGCGCATTTACATTGAAATACCATGGAAAAGAACAGCAGTGGAATGAAAAATGCGGTCTGAGTGAATTAACCTATTAAAAGCTACTTAGCAAATACAGATGGCAGAGTACTGAATAAAACCCTCACGCCCCCCGTGGCGCCGGCCCTGGTGGGGATGCTGATGGAGACCAGTGTGAGAGATGAGTGTGTGCGGGGCTCGCCAATGCAGGACGATTTTAGATCTTACAAGATGTTTTAGTGTGTCTGAAAAATGCTATCTACTGATTCAGAGAAACAGGAACGTTACTGCTGCAAGCTATCGAGATTGTTGTAAAAACATAATTATTCATTTAAACATGTCCACAAGCTCTGATTCTGGCTATCAGAAGCACATTGGCACAATCTTATCCTCTATGAGTAAAGAATGATTTACTGTCCTTCACATCAATGAGTAACTCAGTTCAAGACGTGATGAATAGTTATTGTGAATCTCACACCTTCCAACAGAATCTAGACGACAGCCAGAGTTTAGCTTCTCTGTGTAACAGCTGCAGCACAAAACATCAAGTTGTGATTAAATTCAGGTAATCACAGAACATCTCCACACCACCAGAGATGAGAGTCTTTCCTAATGAGGGACGTCTACATCTTCTCACATTAACATTTGCCTTGATTTTTGCCATCTTAATACTACTGTCGGGAAAAGCTAAACATCTTTGACCACGTGTCACTTTCTTTCACCCAAATGTTCTACTCAAATGTTCTGCATTTTGTCTATAAACAGTTCAGAAAAATGCAAGCTTTTTTTCATAGCTTCTGTCCCCTAGGACATAATTATTTCCAAACACCTATATGCTTGTCCCGAGTCACAAGACTGCATCCTGTGGCATCTCCGCTCATTTCTGGAACAGTATCTCCGTGGTGTGTTTTCACTTCTCACATAGATCATTTCATATGAGGAGGGCTGTTATCATGTTCTCATGTTTACTCATCCACTGAAAATGGAGGTATGAATGAATTACTTTGCTGTGCTTTGTGTGTGCGCGTGTGTGTGTGTGTGTGTGTGTGTGTGTGTGTGTGTGTGTGTGTGTGTGTGTGTGTGTGTTTTGAGCCTAACACAGCACATGTCTGCAGATCATTAGCGCCATCTGCCGGTCAGATCGTATTAGTTACTACTTTCTTTAGTAGAATAGGCTATACATAACCTAGTCCCTTGTTTCAGTATTCACTAATTTCATAGCTAGCATTTTTATATCAAATCATTTTTTTGCACTCTTTAAAACACATCTAGAGTGGCACTTGAAATGTATCTTCATTTATCTTCTTTTTCTTCTCACATCGCTTGTCTTTTAATTCTACCCCGTTTTCATTGGTAAAGAGCTGAACTGTTTGTCGTGAGGGAAACGACGTTAATCAACTGAAGGACTGTCGCAATTTTGGCTTAGTGGATAAAAATGATTTTCCACACACACAAAAAAATGGCACTTGTTTATCATCAGTTGATTTCTTGTTTCGACTCATCAGTCACTCCGGTGTTCCCTCGTTTGCTCGGTTTCGTTTTCTCAAAACAACTCCGCGTGTCAGTCTGCGCAGGCGCACTCCGAGGATCGTCCCGTGTGACGTCACACACAGGGCGGCGCTCCGAACAGGTGTGTTTATTTCACAGCTGAAAAGAAAGTAAATACCAGTGGAGAAGAACGAGTCCGTTTTGTCCCGCTGTTTCATGTAGACTCAGGTTAACAATGGCCCCAAAGTGCATCGGGGGCTGCGCCGCGTTATTTGTCCTCGGGGTCGCGTTTGATATCACCGGGTTTGCTTTGCTTTCGGTCGGAATTTTTGCTAATCTGCGATTGAACGACAGATTTTATGGCGACTTCCTAATCTATATTGGCTCTTTAAAGTTTTTCTCAGTCTTTTCTGGTGGATAATGTGATACAGCGGGAATATTAAAATTTTCTCTGAGGATCTGGAGAAGAGGACTTTTGATAACTGGGCGCGGAAACTCTCGGAGCGACTGTCCAAAAGCGGCACGGTCACAGAGAAGCGCGTCGATAACGGTCAGAAGTCGATGAAACTCCGGGACGCGTGAATGAAGTTTACGAGCGAAGCGCCGACGCGCCGCCGAGCGAGAAAACCGTGGCGCTGCAGATCCTGAAGAACTCGGAGATTCCGGTGAACGCGTGCTGTAGCGCAAGCACATGAACATGCTCTGGTCTAGCTCGGACACTTAAAATGCATTATTGATTAAAACAGAGACAAGAAAACAACTACAGATTTAGTTCCGTGAAGGCATCATCAGCTCATTTCGATATTGTTTTAACTATCTTTTGATCTTGTGATCATATTATACTTGTGTAATTTTATCTAACCGTATGGAGCGTTTTGTAGTGAGTCAAAACACCAAAAATTAAATTAAGAATCATCTGAAACCAGTACAGCGACCTGTTCTTGATCTAAATCAGTTTTACTGCGTGCACACTAGAATCTATTGATCTTTTTATCAATACTGTGTGTCTGTATTTCCTGATCATTTGATATATTGCTTTTTTCGCGTACACCTGTTCAGATATTAGGGCTTTAGTTTGATAGTCAAAGAGATATTATAAAAAAACCGAAGGACAATCTAACTAATTTACCAATTAGTAAAATTAATATTCAATTAACAATAAACTATAAAACTTACCTAATTAAAGAGAGAGAGCGAGAGAAATGGGGGGGATGTATTCATGTTATTTATTTACTTATTGGGGCATCACAAAACCTAACAATAAAGGCCTAATTTTTGCTTCAGGGTCATATTTTAGATTGGTGTTGATTTCTGAGCTTTGTTTCTTGTACTGCTTTACCAAAAAAGGGGGGGGGGGTGTGAGAATCTTTTTCAGCTGTTGTCAGTGTGAGACTAAAACAGTGTTTATATTTATAAACTGTACCTTGAGTCTGCGGCCCGGTTCCGTCAGTGTTTGTTGTGTGTGTTCGGTGTCTCGAGGAAACTTCACAGTGATCTGCTGCTCCACTCACACTCCTCTCTTCTCAGGTGTTCAAGACGAGGAAGAGAAAATGTTTTAACCTTCATAATTAACTGAATGAGAAATTAAGTCATTAATCAGGGATTTATATATATATATATATGAGCACTTTACATGTGATTAATGTATTTGTACTTTTATCTCATACGTACTGAAAGTTTCATTTCAGATTTAATGTTTATATCTTTATCAAATAAAGAGCTTTCAGAAAATGATTCATTTAGCCAGTTTCTTTTCTTTTTTTACACCTTCTGGAACCTTCTCATTACTTATAAACTTTATTTGATAGAGAGAGAAGAAAGCGATTTTATTCTTCTGAAGTGTCTGCATTCTGGCTTTAGCACACTCATAAATCATACAGTAGTTCCTACACAACTGCATTTGAACTGTATGCTAAAACAAGTATTACAAATATTCCTCCGCAAACTTTTATCAGGATCAAAGTGTTTTCTGTTCACGTGGAAGCGCTGCACCCTTTTCTGACCTCGCAGCTGTCCAGCGACACAGGAATGGAGTGTTTACTAGAAACACAGCTCTGTTGGTGTCAATTATACATCACTTTTTCACCTAACATCATGATTACAAACCTGCCCGACCAACACAAGTTTAAAGACACCCTGCTGTAGTGTATCTGGATATATGAGCCATTAAACGCTCCAGTCTTTCACAATCAGAGTAAAGGGACGATGAGGGAGAGGAGGTGACCCCTGTAGTGTCCTGGAAATCACTCGTGGAAGGACTATAGCTGTGGGGCTGGTCTTGATATTCAATGAAAACTGTCTTAAACAGTTCAAAGTTATTAATAACTGTGAGGTAATCGTGCTGAAATATCTCTGATGTAAAATATCTCCGCTGTTTCAGTTTCTGCCACCATGGAAATGCATGACAAATCACGGCTCCTATTATTAATTATTAATGCGGTCAAGAAATCAGCCAAGTTATGTAACTCCTGCAAATCATCCTCTCGTTCCTGTCCTGCTGCAGAACATGGAAAACATGTTTTTAATTATCCTTCATATCTTTATAATGAGAAATGCTGATTTGTGCGGCTACAGAAATCACTTCACTTTATGTGATAATTGATCTCCTCTTAGGAAACACTTCTTACTCTCTGAGCAAGTATTAATGTTTCCACGTCACTGTATGTTGCTCCCTTCTACATAACAATGAGAAGTGACGCACTTACTGTAGTTTCTGTCAACAAACTAACTGAAGAATCTTTATCTGTAAATCATCATCCTTTGTCTCCTGACCTGGATTTAATGATGAACGATCAGCAGAAACCAGAAGAGAAAATAATGTGCACTTCACAACAATTCATTCATATCCTTCATGACCTTCAACAAAGCCTTTCACAGCAACGGACGGGCGACGGTCAGCTATCTGAGAAGATGGACACAGAAACGACACAATCATCTCCACAGTCACACACATACAGAAAAGAAATTATGGAGTTTTTAATTTAATTTATAAAAATGCATATACCCACTGAAGCGGAACAACATCTACCACTTACTTCTTCTTGTGGAGCATGTACTATCCGTGAGACTCTTTCAGTTGTTTGAACAGAATAAAATAATATTAACAGGCAAGGAGACAACTTCAACACAAAGATATCAAACACAGCCAACAACATCTGGAATATAAAAGCAAAAACAACGGGAGGAAAGGAAATGTCAGAAACAAAGGTAAGTGCAGTAATGATCCCAACTGTATAAAATAATATTTTGCATTTTTTTCTTTCATCTTCTGGAGTTTTCTGCAGTCAGGAAACGAGTCAGATACAGCACATCTTCTCAACACGTTCATGCAAGCTGATATATTTTAAAGTACAAATGGAAATATATGTCATAGGTTATTGGTTAGAATATGAAAAAGAAGAGGATGCGAGTAAACATCGTTCTGATTTGATGTAATAGCAAATAACTCAAACCTCAATAGTGTTTCTTTTTTTTCTGAAAAAAAAAATAATAATAATAAAATAAAAATGAAGAAAGTACATTCATTTCCATGACCATGAGTCAACGTCTTTAAAAATGAAAATAAAATGGAAAAAAGTCAAGTGACCTCACGTCAGCACTGCCTGTTCAGTTGAGTATTTGTGCCTCAGGAAACACACAGATAAGATCCTAAAGTACACGTACCACAAAATACTGCATATCTACTCAAGACTGCATTAGGTAGGTGGACATGGTAGCTAGCTGCCATGATGCAGGAAAAAACCTCCCCACATTTCCCTTTGCCCAAGAGAAAACGCTCGTTCTCCACGAGTGAAGATGAAGATGATGAAGATGAGGAGCGGGTTCACATTTTAAGAGCTGATCGGTGTTCAGTGGTGTTTGGCCAGTCTTTTCAGTCGAATGCAAATGTTTAAGACCTCTGATTGGGAACAGAGCAATCACTCACACACATCTCACACACACGCGTGACGATCACATTAATATTTATATTGGTCACCGCCAGCTGGTCGTTTGTTCGTCTGTTTGCTCTGCGTTCAGTCCAGAGCTCCCAGTGACCTTCTCTGCTGGGTAACACCCACAACACTCACGTCATGACTTCAAGTAGGCTATATTAATACAGGTGTGAGTATTCACCCGTTCACGTGAAAGACCCACCATCCGTCCTTCTCTCTCTTCTCCTCCACCTCGTGTTTCTCACCATTGCCCCATTTCTAATCCCTCCTTCTCTCCAAAATCCACTGACTTTCTCCTCACCTCACTGTTTGGCACCTGGGACTCGTGAACTAACAGCTGATGCGTGGCAGGCGGCGAGAAACAAAAAATGGGTTGAGTTCAAAGGTGGTGACAGCTGGTCTAGTCAGCGGCGTTCTGCTGGTCTCTCTCCGCTGTGACGGGGACGTCTTGAGTCCTGGCTCTCTTGGTGTTGGGCTCCGCTGGGTCTCCGTTCTGGCGTTTGGTCGGGAGAGACGCCGAGGCCGAGGCGTGGGTCGCCAGCATGTGCAGAGGACTCACTGCAAAACACCACATCATCACGTTAGACCCTCAGGGGCCAACTCTGACACTAGAAAATGCCAACTACATTCCCTCAGTTTGTAAAAACACTAAGGCTGGGTAAAAGAAGTATTTAATCGATTCTCTTTTTATGGAATGATATCGATCCTTAAATCCCAAGAATCGATTAGTGTAGCCTGTCTTCAGTTAATGGACAGAACGCTGAAGGGCACTTCCCATCCAATAAATCACAAGAAGCATTGTGCTTTGGTGCTTTTAATATGAAACAAAGTCTCAGGTTTCATCTTCTGTCCATTGTATTGCAGTATTCAAACAGTAAATGCCGTTTTGATCTGATCATCTCCGCCACATTAAGACCAGCTTCAGCACTAAACAAACATGACGACACATCCGAAGGTAAGAGTACAACTTTACAATCCGTATCGTGTCTCCTGTAATCTCTCGATCAGTGATTAAGCTGCACAAAGACCTCAATATAAAGTCTGGTAAACAATGTCACGTAACGTCACATTCACCTCAGAAACAAACATTCGGTGACAAACTCGTTAGTCACATAGAAAAATAAACTGTAGAGAGGGGCATTTGGCTAAATATTTACTGTTCTTCAGTGGTAAATTTATGTTTGAATAAATCCAACCAGTTTTTATGACCATTATGTTTATATTTCAAAAAACTGAACTGAAGTTGAAATATTATGTAATTATGTAACTTTATTATTTAAAAAATTTCATTAAGTGTAATTTAACAAATCAGTACATTTTAACCTTCAATATTATAGTAATGTCGTACACACTGACACTAGTTTTTATGACCCTTTTTTTTTTTTTTAGAAAATCTGGCTTGTACTGTACCTGATCATGATTTTTCACGGCAGATTCTGATTTTTTTACAAGCAAACTGGCCGATTCAGATACCTGATATTTTTTTCTTTAAGCAACAAACAAGAAAGAAGGAAAGTATACATAAACAAGATGTTTATTTGTTATTTAATAGGCCATACTGGCTTTTGGTTATTATAAACAATATCTGTAACCATCTGAAATTAATGTCAGTAACTCCACAGTAAGTAGCCTACATTCAGTACAAACATAGATGGTACAGACATCAGCATTTAGCTTTTGTTTTTAAATTGGGTTGAAACTACATAGAACTGGCCTTAAATGAAAAGGTTAACTGTAACCATGTGAAATTAAAGGCAACAACTGCATAGTTCTACAATCCAAACACAATCGACACACAATCAATAATCCAAACAAAGGTGTTTCTTAATCAGAATTCAGTATTTTAGTTTTAGTTTTTAAATTTGGTGTAAAGAAAAAAAAAGGTCTTTACCAGTGAAACTAAATAAAACCAAAGTAGGCTATATAAATAAATTATTCCAAAATGTTAAATCAAATAATGTTTAGTGCGAGTAAAACAAAGATGCTACAGCAGGTGATTTTTAAATCAAATTAAGTCAATGTGATTTTAAGGTAAAATAAAATAATCCTCCTATACCAGAACTGACGTTTTCTTCTGGCTTTTCAAAAGTGCATGCGAGTTCTGCTTTACAAAAAGAACCATTTCAGCTTTGTCACAAGTTAGTCTGTTTCGTTTCTCATCCAACACGCGAGAAGCTGAGCATCGCTTCACTGTCTTCACTTGTGCAGCGCGGGACAGGTACAGTACGCTCGCGCAGGAAAGCAGCTCTTATTTGTGCAGCAGTACACTTCCTGCTCTCTGTGCCTCAGACAGAGAACTCTGCATTTCCAGCGCTGAACGGCTGCCCGTGTCCTGCTTTTGAAATACTTCCACACAAATGACATGATAGCGAATGATTACAATGCAGTCTGTGCACGCGGGCGCACTTCCGGAAAAAAACTGCTGAAAAAAAAGACCAAAAACCGGCTGATTGCTGATCGCGTATTTTAAGCAAAAACCGGCCGGTTCCAATTTATGGCCAATCAACCGGTGCATCCCCATCTAAAATAATCGATATTGAATCAAATTGCAAGCTTGTGAATGAGAATCGAATCGAATCGTGAAATGTGTGTCAAAACCCAGCACTAAAGAACACACAAATGTGCTGACAGTGCAAGTCTTTTACAGACTCATAACCACATAGAGCCTGAGAGCACCAGTGGAAAAACAGCTTTACTCATGTGCAAACTGTCTTGACTAACCTAAACTAACCTAAACTAACCCGCATTAAATCAACCACCAGGGGCAGCACTTCATATCTGTAAAGCAGAGGCTCTTCATCCTGGTCCTGCTGACCGCTGCTCTGCACGCGTCTCTTAACACACCTGACTGAATCATCACTCGTTAGGTGACACTCCATCAGAGCCACTGGAAGACAAGCAAGTAAGCCGTTAAGCTTCTTCCAGTGATGAGCACTAACGACCCTCACGTCTCCCAATAATAAGACCATCTCTGAACGGAGTGTAGACCCGGCCGCACCAGCACCAGCACCAGGACCAGGACCAGGACCAGCACCAGCACCAGCACCAGCACCAGCACCAGGACCAGGACCAGGACCAGGACCAGGACCAGCACCAGCACCAGCACCAGCACCAGCACCAGGACCAGCACCACGGATTTAAAAGGCAGAGGTGTCTCTAATGAAATATACTAGTGCTGCTCAATTGCAGCAAAAATCATAATTACAATTATTTTAATACTGAGATCATAATTATTTAGCAGGATTACTCACTGATGTTGAAAACACCACAAAATTATTGAGCTTCAAAGAATTATTCACATATCTTTTTTACAGTGATTTCCTGGAACATTAGATATAATTCAACTGAAAAAACTATTAGAAACTATGCAATACACATTTAAATCAACAAAATTAAAATTAAAATAGATCAAAGAGAGATACCTCTGTGACACGTTAAGGGTGTAAAGGAAAGGGGTTAGATTTGGAACTGATGACAAAAATAAGTCAAAACTGAAGTTGAAACCAATGAGCCAGCTCTAATCATGTACTGAACTAAACTAACCCTTAAATTCTGATAGAAATGTTTGTAATTATAATGTGATAACTTGACAACACTGTGGTTGGTCTCCTGACCTGTGCTGCCAGATCCTTGGACAGCAGTGACCACATGCGTCCCGTTCTGAGTGATGGGCTTCACGGGCAGCTGGTGCTGACCCACGACAGTGACGGTCTGTACGGGGCTGGACTGAGACGTCTGAAGAACAGAGCTGGCTGTGATCGCAGGCACCGGCTCCTCTTTCACTGAGACAATCAGAATGAACAGCATTAACGATGATCCCTCTGATAACTGCAATAGGTAATGTACATCCAGAGAGTCTAATCACAAAATAAACCCCTTCACGAGGATCCACCGGCTGGATATTCATCATCAAGTGAAGAACTGGGCGAGAAAAGTCCAAATAAACAGACACAAGGACAAGAAATACTGATTTTACACAAAACTGTTGGAAAATCTTACCTTACAGACTCCAAAACAATCGTCCTGGCCACAAGACAAACAATACTACAATATTACAGTACTATTAATACTTTTTTAATTTTCAATACAATCCTTAACCGAGACGCTGAGTCTGAATGAAGAGCAAGTCTGCACTGGGACACGACACACGCTCCAGATACTCTAATGATCTATACTCTGCAGCACTGCTGCTGACGACGCTCAAGTATTCCAGAGAGCCGTGTCTCATCTTCTGATATTCAGCCCTATAATCAATACACTCACCTCTGAGCTCCTGGTGCTCTCCGTTCTCGTGCGGCTCTGCTTTAGCTAACACCGGCTCTGTCCCGTGTGTGCTGGCTGCAGACAGTGCGGTCACTGCAGGGATCTGGTGCACCACACGCACCGTCTGCATCACGGGCTGCTGGGATGTGGCAGTGGACACCGGCGTGGCCAAGGCGTAGGTCACAGGCTTCATGGTCTGCGGTAGCTGCCGCTGAACTGTGATGAGAACCGGCTGGGTGTTGAGAGGCGAACCTGTGTGGGAACAAACGTTCGGTTAAAATTAATTTCCATGACTTTTCCAAGTGTTTGTGATAACTGGATAAGGATGCTTCGAAAGTGATTTGATTCAGACTGATTCAGCAGTGAATCAATCACGCTGTTTTGTGAACACAGCTGTAGGCCTGAAAACATAACTTATACTCTTTAATAAATGTCCTGTAGCGGTCTTAATTTCAGCAGAGGTCCAGCTGTAACTCGTGCACGAGGAGGATCTTACCTGCAGCATTCTGTGCAAAGCAAGCCTCCTGAATGACGGTTAGTTTGGGCTGCACGGCTGGAGCGGACGCAGGTGTGGGCTCCGGGTCCACAGGAACAGGTGAGCCTTCTCTCGATAAGCTGTCTGGAGTCTGAACGCCGCTGGAGTGGGCCGACAGCGCCCCTGTGTGGTTAGGAGACGCTGGAGCGCTCCTGAGACCCAGCGGGAAGAAAATCACATGAATCAACTCAAGTCACACGGTTCATGAAGACCTGCTTGCTGAAAAGCATCCATTCTCCAGGAATCCACACAACCATGAACGTCCTTCAGAGCCCATCAATAGACCATGATCCTATTTTAGTAAGAGTCACGCCGGTGAAGATAAATGAGGAAATAGTTTACCTAATAAATGATATTTCTGTCAGCATGTACAGCACAAGGAGAATATTAATGATCACCTGGATGAGAGCGGCCCGAGCGGTGTCCTGAAGCACGGCACGCCGCGAGGCCTGCGCTTGCGGAAAGCTTGTTCTATGAGCTTTCCCTCAGACGAGGGGTCTATCCTCCAGAAAGAGCCTTTGCCCGGCTCCTCTTGAGATCGGGGCACTTTGATAAAATAGCGGTTTAAGGACAGATTGTGACGAATCGAGTTCTGGGAGAGAAAAAAGCAGCAAAAAGGTTAACAGTTCGGCAACTGCTTAAAGCTGCAAATTTAATTTCATTTGACACTGTAACGATGAAGCAGATTATAAACGAAACAATGTGCACATCTCCTTCCTGAGCGGGTTCAGGTTTAGTGTGTATCGTGGTTACTCGGGCTCTGCCACAAGAGTTTGCTGCCGCGTCTGTCACGCCTTTCAATAACATACATGGTGACAGCATACAATGTGTAATACACACTGAAATGTGCCACACAAACTGTAAAAGTCAGACTGAAACAACCAACAGCCTTGTTAAAAAAACAACAACTTCAGCCGCTCGTTTCAAGAGTTGAGATCCTTCTGAAGGATCTGCAGAGCGGCAGGAGAACAATCTGGATGAACATGTGTCTGACAGAACAAGTCTTTCGTTTCAAAAACACAAAGAATACCCTGAGATTACCCCTGTACATATTCTCCATGATTTGAAAAGCTACTAACAAGAGCTTACAGGAAAAAAAAAGCCAAGGTAATAATAATCTTATGCGCCCTCCAGAAGTTTGCGCTCTGCAAGTGAACGACGTCTTGTGGCTCCATCCCAAAGAGGTTCAAAATCACTCTCACGGACCTTTTCCTGGACTGCTCCCAGCTGGAGGAATGACCTCCTGATCTCAATTCGAACACCTGAGTCTTTACTCATTTTCAAAAAACATCTAAAGACTCATCTTTTTCGCCTGCACTTAACCAACTAATACTAGTACTTACCTTTTCTTTTTCTTGTCTATCATATTCATTTATATATAAAAAAAAAAAAAAAACCCTGGCTACGTGTTCTGTACTAGACTAACTGAGACTTGTCATAGCACTTGTATACCGTTGTTGTTCTCGTTGATCTGATTGTTTCTACTGTTCTCATTTGTAAGTCGCTTTGGATAAAAGCGTCTGCTAAATGATTAAATGTAAATGTAATAATAATAATAATAAAAGTCTGGGTCTGCTCAATTCAGTGAGTTCACCTCAAGCACGTACAAATACAACAGCTCCACAACAAAGACTGAAAGCATGACGTGACTCTGAACTGTAGACGCTGCACAAAGGAAAGAGCTGATGGACACTCACTTGCCAGCCCTTGTCTGCTGTCCTGTAATACGGGTAATTCTTAGTAATGTGGGTATATATTCCATTCAGTGTTAGTTGTTTGTCAGGTGCCATTGTGATGGCCTGAACAATAAGCTGTGCATACGAGTAAGGAGGCTTGGAGTCATCCTGTGAAAGACAAGAAAAAGAGCCTGAAATCAGCTTCAGAAAAGTCCACAGGCAAAGTGACAAACGAGACATCACTGCTCTACACGTCAGCCTGCACGCTTAAAATGTCTCATACTTTTGGACTGTCTCCTCCGGACGCTTCCCTGTCATTTTCAGATTGGGAGTTTTCGTTGATGAGATCAGCTGTGAGTCCACGACCCATTCTATAGCTGGACAGTCCTGCTCCTCTGGGGCTCGACGGACAGGAGTTAGCAGCGCTGAAGAAAACAACAAATAAATAATTGCATAATAAAGGCCTTTGGAACAGAGGACAGAAGTCAGTGTGAGATGAAGCAGAACGCTCTTACCTGATTGTTCCTGTGGGAGACGGGAGCGGGCTCATCAGGTGGGCGATGTTGTCGGGAATGTTGATGGTCAGCGGCGAGATCTGGGCTTGCACCGCCTTCACAGGAGACTCCGGCGCGTTCCTGCGCTCTCTCTTCTCGCTGTACAAGGCAGTGAACGTAATTTTGATAGTGGTGCTGGGAAATCGTAACGTGCACCTACAAAACAGGAGAAGAGTTTGAATCTCAAACACTTATGCACTGAGGTTTATGGAGTAGCATATTGAAAATATCTACGCAGATAAAAAGCAGAGATGTTGATAAACCAGCCAGCAACAGAATTATGAATTTATGTATGGACACCTGCGTGACCCAATTACACCACAAACTCATTTTATCAGCACAAATATAGCAAACCTCTGCCCACCCTTCATCACGATGACATCATACTTAAAGCAGTGCTCAGCTGTGAAATAAGTGGCATTAATAATAATAATCTTTATGATTTGAGGCGAAGCTCATCTGATACAGACGCACCCCTATGCAATAATAAAATAAAATGAACACAGCTTTACATCCTACATATAAAATGGAATATCAATAAATGTAAAAGTATGTACCCAATGCTGATTTTTATAATGTACGCAATGCAAGGTCAAGAGACACTGCAGACATAAACGCCACATTCTCATAATCAATCATTAGAGGACATAAAAACATGAATTATATTGGCCAGGCTATCATTTCTGATCTTGTCATTTAATCAGGGGCTCCAGCACACGTCATCTTTGATGAACTCGATAGATGAGGGTCAAATGAGGGCAACGGGGACTGAATGAACCCTAAACACACTGAAGGGAGGATTTTTAGCATATTGTTAACAACAGCGCTGCGCTCTCTCTTTATGATGAATCCTGAGAGCAAAAGAGATTAATATCCTTCAGTGTCGCTGATGATGTAAACAGAACGAGGCGAGCGTTAGTGGCGACGCTAATCGACGCGCGTGTCATAGTCAACACGTGCTGCTCGCTGAACAAAACATATACCGCGAGCGAGCGACGCAGACGCGTTCAGGAGGCGGCCGCGGCTCTGATTCCTGCCCACAGTCCTGCGCTTACACTCGGGGCAGCTGCAGAGGAGGAGCGCCTCGTCTCTGGAACACGCCGTCCACGAACACCCCGTTTTTTCCGAGACATCGAAGGTAGAAATCTCCGCTTCCCGTTCCATCCTCGCCGGCGGAGAAGATCTCTAGGTGCCTCCGTGATATGAAGCTCGAATGGCCCATGCTCACGTCCACGGAGCCTTGTGAGGAATTCCGTCCGATGGTGACCGAGCGCTTCTTCATCAGATACTCGAACTCTCGGCCCTCGAGCCGGGCGACGACCGACCCTGACACCCCGCTCACCGCCATCTTTATTACTTCTCTTGACGGGGATCTGAGACTGTCAGACTGAATGAGCAGACGGCAGATCGTCGGTCGGGAGGCCTGCTTGGAGAATTTAGTGGGGGGATCGAATCAAAGGATGAGAAATAAACACGAAGGACCGTGCAGTCCGAGGACAGCGGCTCCAGCCCACAGCCGCGACAGAGAGAATGAGCGCACGATCCACTCTACCAAACAAACGCTGGGGGCGGGGCCGAGCTGATGGACAGCGGTACCGACCAATGGCTCTGCGACTCGGGAGAAGAAAAGCGACTCCGCCAATCAGCAGTGAGACGAACAAGCATGTAGTGCTGGGGGTTGGTTGCACCGTGTGCGGTCTGACACGCATGTAATTGGTGTGTTACAAGAGAAGGACCGGCGATACTACAGAATGTTCCCAGGAGGCTGCGCACAAAATAACGCACTTAGACTACGGTTGTGCGTTTACCGAGGAACAGAATTCACGGCGATATGAGGATGCGATGATCGTGTGTGTAATTACGCTTACTGGAACCAAAGCTGTTCATAATAGCCTCTTTTAGTGTGGATACACATTAGTCTGCTCTGGCTCAAAACTGTCCGTGCTTTTGCAGTGAACTATGCTCTGCACAGACGAGGATGAACCAGCTCAGACTAACTACACACAATAAACACATCTTTTTAGCCAAGTACCAAATATGGATGTGTCGTGTCATAATAAATTCGAATGAATTTGCATTTTACTTGATCAGAATTTAATAGCAATAAAAAACATTCTAAGTTACTAATTATAACGTTTAACAGTTATTCAAACAGTTAATAAATTATACAGAGAACGCGAGCAAAGAACAAAATGACTGACTTCAGTGTAGCGCAAGTCTAAGCTCTCAAAAACAACAAAACCTCCCGTTATAATCAGTGTTGTCCCCTATAATAATAATAATAATAATAACAATAATAATAATAATATATAATCAGCTGTTCACTGTTTGATGAGTCGATCTCTTCAATCGGATGTACATCTGAACGAAACTCCGGTGTTTCAGCGATAACTCATCTGGAGGCGTCTGATTGGTCAATGCGTTCATGAAAACAACGGAATCGTGTGTGATTGGTTATAATGCGAACGCTGTAAAAACGCTTATAAAGACATATGACGCAAGATGAGCAGATCCAGATTGGAGGTCTATCAACACTTTTCATTTGATTTCCCTCACGACAGCTGTGATAGATTTAGCTGAACTGTGTGGGGGCGTTTTTGGAGAAAGGAGAAGCCTAACCTTTGCCGATTAGAGAGAAGTCATATAACATGAGAAAATCAATGAATCATTCTGAAGATGTTCTTCACCATACACTGTGAACAACAACTCAACATGCAAGCAAAATCTACATCGTGACCTTTGCCATGTTCATCACCTTACACAACCATACACACACTTACAAAATAAACTCCCCTAAAACCACTCTCACACACATCTTTCCCCAAGAGAAGAATCCTCTCTAACACACATCAGCTGTCAGTCACATTTGAGTCCAGGAGAGGTATTAATGAACTTTTAATGATATTAAAAGAAGGCCATTCTTGATTTTACAATCATCTTTAATTTGTCATATGAGACTGAACTGTGTGGGCATCAGCTTACATCATCATCTTCATGAAATTATACGCATCACTTGCACGTTATCAATGACAAAAGCATCAGATAGTAACAAAATAGCTTATAGATACATTTCAAAGAACAGTTATAAGAATTTAGACAAAAACGTAAAAGCACCAGGGTCTTCAGGTGCGAGACGGGCACTTTGCCAGAATTAGAGTGCATTAGTCAGTAAAAGAGAAAGATCAGTCAGTGGCTTCTGCAATACTACATAAAGTGATAATTCTACAGCTGACGAACAAGAAGATGCGGTTCAATGCATTCATCTGCAACCAGGCTTAAATAGTGTACAATTTACATTACAATTAACCTCTTGTAAAGTAAGAATGTAATTATTCTCAATTACTTTGAGAAGAAAACAGGACTTTAGAGTTGATTTTATTTTAATTCATTAAGAGTGTAAAGAGACTCATTCCTCCTCTAATATGCTGTGTGTGAGAGTACAGCGACCGAAGGAAAACTTTAACAAAGCTCGGATTATATTAATTTGATTTTGTTAAAGCCAACAAAAAGATTTTGTGTTACATGAAATGAAGAGCACACCTTTACATCATAAAACGTCTGTTTTGTTATACTAGCCTAAATACTATGTAGTTTCATCATTTTCATCCGGTGTCCTGCGTTCATACAGCAAGAAAAACAACGCTAACACTAACGAAGAGTTTTCAAATACATGGTGTGAATGATGTTCATGTTTACACCCAGCGCTGCTCTCAATCACATTAGATTCGTTTTGTAAGTGGACAGAGAAAATCGCTCTCAGCCAAAGCTTAAAAAATCCCATGGAAGACCATTTAAAAAAAAATCTGTCCTTTCAAAAAAAAAAAAAAAAAAAAAAAAAAAAAAAGGTTTCCCTCTCGTCATGCCACAGAGTTTTGTCCGATCCCAGTTTTTCAGTCATCTCTCGCCTTGCTGAAAGACAGACCGCTCCTGTTTGAGTCTAGAGAGCATTTAGAGTTTCTTCTGGTCCCTCCTCCACGCCTGCGTCACGCTCATCTCCAAAACATCTGTGTTACGAATGCCACTCGAGTCCTTTGGAGATGTCAGGAAAGGAAGTGAAGTAGTGTCTACACTCAGATCTTCTCATCTGTCATTTCCAGGAACTGAGCATACACATCCCTCGAACACTCCCCTTTTTGGTTGAACAGAAACTTGTAGTAGCTGCCATCAGCACAAATAGCTGGAGGAGGGTCGGTGGCAAAGTTAGTCACTAAACCGTTCTGCTACTCACATCAGTAAATGATTGTTTGATGATTCACATCACATGTCTATGAGTGCAATATTTTTATGGTTGTTTTTAAAAATATGACCTAAATGTGTTTCACCTATAACAGCGTTGGGTTCTGTTCCAAAGGCACAGACGCAGGGCGAACCGGACGGGACCTGGAACTTGGAGAAACTCCATTTGGAGCTGAAATACTTGGGGAGAAAACTGGCCGACGCCAAGCTGTGGTACAAGAGGGTTAGAGGACACACGAGAAAGAGGCCCACCGTAAACAACACTTACAATGAAACAGAACATGCATGCCAGACAAGAACAAAGTTGAGGATTTCTGCTAAAACCTTTAGTGTGCTTTAACACGAACCTGGACTGCTTGTTCCTTTTGGGATCCTCTGCAGCAAATATGTGGACTGTGCCGTGGTCACTCGATACGCAGATAAGAGAGGCATCCTGGTTGAAATTGATGCTGAAATACAAATACGCTCTGTTATAAATACACACACATTCCCCTTTAGAGTAACAGAATAGGATTACCAGTATATATTGGCAGTTTGTGATCCTCTTCTCAGCTCCTGAATAAGATGACCAGCTGAGGTGTCAAATATTCTGATCAGGGTCCCCTAGACAGAAGACATCTTCTCCATTAGTCAACCACTGACATGTTCTTTGGCCATTTAGGGTGTGTTCACACCTGTCATGTTTGGTTCGATTAAAACAATCTCTGGTGCGATTGCTCTTAGTGTGGTTCGTTTGAGTAAGTGTGAACGCTGCCATCCGAACCCTGGTGCACACCAAACCACATGGGTCTCGGTCCGCTTCCAAACAAACTCGGGTGCGGTTCGAATGAAATATGAACGCAACATGGACCAAATACTTCTAAACGAACTAAAAACTCCAAAAACAGGAAGTAATGACAAGATGTGATGCTGTGTGACATGATTTGATGACACGGTGTAACCAAAATAAAGTGAGCAGAGGAGCAACGATGAGGTAAAATGCCTTTTATGAGCTCCTCGTGAGTTTGCAGGTGGTGAAAATAAAAGTATATTTACACTTAAGAATGAGTGTGCTTAGTCCAGCAGACGGCATTAACTGATCGACAAAGCAGAGCGGTCGGTTAATGGCTGCTTTGATATCAAACACTCGCAGCACGCTTCAAGTCTAACGCATGTTTTGTTTGGAGTGTTCGGTGAGTTCCGTCACAATATATACGTCATTCAAGTCGACCAATCAGGTTGTGAACGCATCACTATGCCTTTAGGTTCGCTGTCAAAAATGCCAATGTGAACGCTAAGCGGTCCAGGACCAAATGTATCATTTTCCTTTTTGGTCTGAATCAAACTACAAGTGTGAACACATCCTTTGATTAACAAGCAGTGCTGCAATCATCAAACAGCTGTGTGTCACACACACTAATAAAGAGCGACGTGAGGCCAAAACCATCAGAGGCACTGAACTGACTTTTTCAGACGCTGTGGCTATCCGTGTGCCCTGCAGGTTGAGAGCGATGCAGCACAGAGCTCCCTCGTGCGCAGGGATATCCACGGGTGGCTTCTCTGTGTTGGCCAGATCTACGATCTGAACGTGTCCGGAGTGAGTGGCTGGGAACGCTAGCAAGGAGTTGTTGCTGTTTGGGCACAAGACACACAAACCTGCAAAGACGGCCAGAGTGAGAGTCAAGAAAACGGCTTTATATTTGTCCTGTCAAGTTGAGATTAACAGCACACGCTTGTGGTTCAGTAAGAGCATGGACGAATCACCGCTTCACGACTCACCTTTAGGGTTATAGCATGTTTCAAAGACATGCAGCTGATGAGGATTGTGAGTAAATGTGAAAACTTTAATCATGGAATCCAGCACCACCACAATTCTGAAACACAAAACAAAGCGGATGTAGCTGTTTGTTCTTTATAAGGAACTTGAGTGAAACTTCAATGTTTTCCTAACAAGTCCACAGGTTCAGGACTAGTGTTGTGAGAAGTGACGGACGGCTGCTTTGGTTCGCTCCGTGTGTGTTTGTGTGCGCTCTGAAGAGCTTCAGAGGTTTCTATTTTGAATGTGTTTTTGATGTGCTGCACAATGTTGCCAATCATAGACTCTGACATAACGAGGTGTCCAGGTTAGTCAGAATCCTCTCGATCGTTTGCTTTCAGTGTGAGCTCATATACAACCATCCTCTCATTAGAACCAGCGAAGAGTAGATGTGATGTCAGGAAGATTCATTGTGCAGTGCAGTCATCTTCATCCATTATAATGTGAGACTGCAGAACTCAGCGTAAGGTGATCGACATCTTCACTGGTTATAAAGGAAGCTCACCTTTTGTCTTTAATCCATTCACAGTTTGAATAAAAGTTTTGTTCTTCTTGCTGCAAAGATTACCAACGGCCACAAACAAAGGAGTGAATGTGCACGAAACTGACAGTAAAAGCCACAAGGTTTCTTGAGTAGCTTTAATGTGCATCTACTGCTAGATACCAAAACAACTCTTTGTCCGATTCAATGTAATGTGATTGTTATTCATTTTATAACTGACTTTTAAAAAGCAACATTTACAAATTTGAAAAATATTTGAAAGCCACCTGATAATGTTTTCATGTGTTTTTACTTTTATATAAATATGTTCCAAGAGTTTCTGTTATGGTATCGAAATCGGTGCAGTACCATGAAATTTTACTGGTATTAGTATTTGACAGTCAATGTTCAAGAAATTACAGCTACACTGTGCCAACATTTAATATGAGGCTGCGAGAGTCATTTCTGATACTGGATCTTTGAACGTTCTCTTGCAACTTTCAATATCAGTGCATGAAAACCATCTGCTACATTTTTTTTTAAATATAACCTGAATCAGTTGTCATATATGTTCAGAGTCAGACAAATATTATTAAATGAAGAATACAAATAAATGAACAGGAGTTCAATACCTGTCACGGCGAAGCTTAACAGCTTTGACCTCCGTGGAAAACTCGATCTCAATCACAGTCTTTTTCTTGAGGTCATCCCAAATCATCACTAACACAAAAACAGGAAAGAAGCAAAAATGTGTTTTTACAGTTTTACTTGCTGAAATTATTTAGCAGAGTTTTAATGTGTCAACAGGATGCAAAATCCTGGAGAACCTGCACTAAACGTGGTTTGTTCAAAACCACAGCAAATTATTCCATTAAGCCTTCAATCAACTGCCATCTCAAAGAGATATCTACCTTTATTGGGAGGGTACTTTGGTTTTTTCCCGCCTCCAACAATCGCAAGATAATTGCATCGAAAAAGCATCTCCACGTGACCAACTCCTCCCTCAAGAAACTCTGAGAGTAAAGAGAAATAAAGAGAGTCAACAGATACACAGTAAAGCAGGGATTCTGTCTCTGAATCTGAACGGTGAAAGAATAACTCTTGCTGAACGCTAGACCTTATGTATCTAAAAGAGATGATGACACTGACAGTCGTGGACTAGGTGTGTGTGTGTGTGTGTGTGTGTGTGTGTGTGTGTCTGCTCTGGAAAAATCATTTCTGAGTCATCATGCATTCATAGAAATAACTTCTGCAAGACAAAAGACAAACAGAAGTCTTCCTCGCCTGTGTGTATCTGCACTATTATGGGTCACTGCTGTAGGGTTATCTGTAATGTTCCCACAGTCAGTCTGCGTTTAACACGCGTCACAGAAGACAGCTGCCTCACCTTGCTTCTCCTTTTCTTTAAGAGGGTCTGTGTTATACACTCTGAATCCATTTTCCATTCCACACGCAAAACATCCTGGTGGGGGGGAAACGACATTTTAAGGGAAATACTGGGATTTTCTGTTGCTCTACTGTTTCACCTTCAAGAGATGAACTAACACTAAACCTGCACCTGAATGTGTCACTATCACATGATCTCATGAGAACAATCACAGATTCATATATTTATATGGAGAGAGAGACTGGATTTCAGCTCTTCCCCTATGACTTCCGGTTCTGATTCGGTGCCAGAGAGTCATAAACCCTTCGTCTAAACCACTGACCTGTAATAGAGATATAATAGTCTCTATTATAGAGAATAATCACTATACAGATCAGTGGTTTCTTCATTCTCAGCGATGCTTAAAATACAGTTATTTGAGCCCACATTATAGTTATTAATGCAGCACGCAGTCAGATTTAAACAAACTTACATTAGACTTCACATTGTATTACAGATTAATCAAGTTCACTGAAATCCAAAAGGAGAGGTTTATCTCCTGAAAGTCCCTCCAGCAGTTGAGCTAGCGCTAGCATTAGCCTGGCTAATCAACTCTCAATGTTTATTTGATAATATGGTGAAATATGAGCATTAAAGTTTAGGTTCATATATACATTTGTCGGTCAATTAAAATACAAACATTAATTTACAAACTAATAAAAAGCGTTCAGAAGCCCTGAAAGGAAGACGCTCGTGTTTATGGCTAACAGCTGTTCGTTAGCTTGCTAATCAAAACAACAATCGTGTTTATTAAGTTTAAAATATCTAATCGAATAATCAAAACACATCACATCTGTATCAAAACACGTATTTGTTTTTAATGTCTAAAACAAATAAGAGTTCGCTGGTCTGTGATTTATAATGTAACAGTAATATCAGAGTGATTTTAGCTTTAGCTAACAATAAACATCTTACCGTGATCCTGGTTAAATCCAGCATAAAGTAATCCATTACCGTGCGGATTTGATGGTAATGAATTCATAGTGCTTGGCGTTATTTGGCTAATCTGAATGAAAAGACTGTCCGCCTAACTAAAGACTAACATTGCTGTCAGAAGGCTGGAGCTGGCAGCTAATGCTAGCGCTACATGACTGTCCTGCAGACAGGAAATAAATAAAGCTGTCAGCGCGCCTGCTGCTCCTCCCGCCGCTCCCGCCGCTGCTCCGGTGATCAGGATATCAGAGTAACACCGCGGTGCTACAGTCACGTTAATCTCACCGCAGCGCTCCTCGAAGGGGTCTGTTTACTTTCTAGAAGTCAGATATACCGGAAACAGAACTTACTGCGGTCTACACATGATTTACATGGACTTTTACAAACAGCTCCATATTTTGAAGTATGCAGTATTCTGTACTGCAAGAACAACGCGACTTTGTTAAAGATTAATTTAAACGGCTGTCCGTAAAGGGTTTTGAAGATGATATTAAAAGACTTCCTCGCAAATGCAATAAGACTCATGCGAAAAACGGTTAAGTATGAAACTGTTTCATATGTAATCAGTCACTGCCCCAGTGGCCTAATGGATAAGGCACTGGCCTCCTAAGCCAGGGATTGTGGGTTCGAGTCCCATCTGGGGTGACTATTTCTTTCTTTTCTTTTCTTTTCTTTTCTTTTCTTTTCTTTTCTTTTCTTTTCTTTTCTTTTCTTTTCTTTTCTTTTCTTTTCTTTTCTTTTCTTTTTATATTCATTGTCTCATTCTGGAGTTTAGTTTAGTACATTACAAAGCTAGATACATTTCAGATCATCTAATGTCACTGAGTCACTGCTGGAGGCGGTACTCATGTTTTATAAGATCTTTTCTAGCTGCAGCGCCCGGGCGGTCAACATGTCAACAAGGGTAAAGTGTGTTACAGACCGGCTGTAATGATCAAATGATTAGTCTCAGCTGTCAAATATATATATATATATATTACAGAGCAGGTCATATGGGTTTTTGAGAAATATCTCTTTTGCCGTTTATAATGCTATCTTTAAATACAAACAATCTGCAAAGTTGTTAATTAAAAAAAAGTCGATGATAAATGAAGATATTGTCTCTCAAAAGAGAGAGTCGACTCAGAGTCGCCTTAACAAGCCGTCTAATCTTTTGCCTGTTACGGGTGTACGTCACTGGGTACACATTTGCATAATCCCTGCCTGCCCGCGAAATACAAACACTCTGACCTGCCCACAAACACTTCCGCTATTAGTGTGTTTACATAATGTTGAGAAGACGCTGTGTTCAAGGATACCACAGAAATACAATTCTAACCTTTTGTTGTGTGTATGTCATTTTATCAAGAACTGCTTCTCTAATCTTGGCTTTTATCTTCGTTGTCTTCTAATCTTCTTAATTTGGACTAACAAGCTCTCTGAACCACGACCTGTAAGTACGATTGATACGTGTGTACATTTTCAATTGAGTGCTCAAAATATCAGGTTTTTGTGCTTATATGTGATGTATACCTAGTGCAGCTTTAGGTTTCCAGGTGAAGCACAATATTACTGTTTTACTGAAGTAGTTCTGATAATTCGCTGTGAACCTACTATTTCCTAAGAATGTGTTGATTGTTGTAGACTGATGTAGTTTTAATTACTTCGTTTAATAATAAAGAATGTAGTGCAACACACAGACTTTTCTAACCCTAACTCATTGTGAAATTGCTGTTTATTGTGCTGCTCCGGCAGTTACAGGGTTAATGCGGGAGAAATGAGGCTGGTGCTCCTGTGATAAAACTGTTCTGCGTTCTGATTAAAAATTAAGACATAGCGTCTTTTGTCTGTCATTCTTCAAACATTACAGTAGACATATTTTGGTTTACTAACTGTATTGTTTCATCAGTTAGTCTCGTTAGCACTCGGCTAACGTATCCACCAAGTGTTCACAGTTTAGCAGCTAAACTTTAGCTGTGGGCACGATTCGCTTGCATAAGTGTTTTTGTATTTTATGTCATAAGAACGGATTGGAGCACTATATTGTTTTATGTAAAGGTGCTTTGTCAATGGCTACCTGGCTTAAGGACTCCTCTCTGTGCCAATCACAGCAGGCTTGTCCAGCTGACCAATCAGAGCAGAGTAGGCTTGAGGAAGGGAGGGGTCTGCTCCAAACTTGCTTGGAACGAATCATTTTGGAATCATTGGCAAATGACTTTTATATTAAATTACAATGTTTTTTGACCATAGATGCATTTAGTCCTGTTGTAGGGGACTCCAACAAAATATTAGGACACTTTAAAATACCATATGACCTGCTCTTTAATAGAATGATACTCTAAATAAGAAAGTAAAAAATGGCAGTAGGTGGCAGTAAGTGGCTTTATGACAGGGCTGGGCAGCTTTGGTCCCGGAGGGCCGCTGTCCGGCAGAGTTTAGCTCCAACCCTAATTAAAGATTTCTAGTGATCTTGAAGGCCTTGATTAGCTGGTTCAGGTGTATTTGATTAGGGTTGGGGCTAAACTCTGCAGGACAGTGGCCCTCCAGGACTGAACTTGCCCTGCTTTATGAGTAAGTCATTGGCACTAAGAACGTACTATATTTCAATAAGTACTTAACGAGTACTAAAAGAGTACCTACTCTATAGCTGGAATGCAGTAAATATAAATGTGATCCGGACGTCATCCGCCATGTTGATGTTTTCATGTGACCTACAACGTAATAACAAGCACAACAACTTAAAGCAAAAGATATGAGCGACACGTTCAATATATCTATCTGTAACTACTGATAAAACTTGCTCATTTTATGGTCTTGTTGATGAAACAGCTGCCCATTTATTTTGTGATTGTAGTTCATTATAGTAGAAGCAATGCAGGGGGAAGTCGTGGCCAAATGGTTAGAGAGTTTGACTCCTAACCCTAAAGATGTGGGTTCAAGTCTTGGGCTGGCAATACCACGACTGAGGTGCCCTTGAGCAAGGCACCGAACCCCCAACTGCTCCCCGGGCGCCGCAGCATAAATGATACCCACTGCTCCGGGTGTGTGTTCATGGTGTGTGTGTGTGCACTTTGGATGGGTTAAATGCAAAGCATGAATTCTGAGTATGGGTCACCGTACTTGGCTGTATGTCACTTTCACTTTTGAGTCTTATATAGTTTTAGTCGATGAAAAGTCATTGCATTTTTGTCAATTGTTAGTCATTACTTTTAGTCAAGTTGCAGTTACCAAAATTATTTTGGTAGCTATATTTTATGTAGTCTTCAAACAAAAATAGTAATGAATTCTTCTCTCTGTAGACCAAACCAATTAATTTTATGTTAAATTTAAATCAAGGATTGAATTTGGAAAAACTTGAATAAATGATGACAATTTTCATTTTTGGGTGAACTATCCCTTTACAGTAGTGAAAAGGGAGCAACTTATAAAAATTATAGTTGTTCATACAGGCTATAATATATTTAATATATATCATTTATCATTTTTGAAAAAGAAGCAGAATAAGACAATTAGACAAATACGAAAGAGATATAAATTAAACTCGTTTTTCAGATACAGTAGGTTTACTTAAAATATTTATTTAACATCTTTTGTTGGTTAACATTATAATGACACGGATAGGTACTTAATTAGGAATGCTGTCCCTTTAAGACAGAAGGCATGCATGTAATACTGACACACGTTCAGTTTTCACTCACCTGTTTATTTTCACTTAATCCATAAATGTATTTACGTGAGATACTCTACACGATAGACATTTGGACTGCTGTGTGTGTATTTGAGAGCTGAGAACTGGTCATGTGCTGTATATGAGAACTGAAGAAGTGTGCGCGAGAGAGAGAGGACTTTTATCAGCGCGATTCTGCCTATCTCGCCTTCACTAACTTTTAAGTTAATCGACAACGAATTGTGACTCCCAGGAAAAACAGGACATCTGGTCTCCTCATCTCTACCCTTTCGGGTGCTAAAGCCATTGTTTCAGATCTCTAGTTCACATTTTGGTAGTTTATCCATCCACTGCGGCTGCCGTACTGAGACTGAACGCCCCTTATCCGATGCAAACCAATGACAGGGACGCACATTTTTAAGGACAAGACAGTAGCCTATAGGATGTATTTTGAATGTCTGGTAGACCTTAAATAACATTACTCCCTGCATTCCATTCGGAAGGGCTCATCCCTATGCCCTTATCCCTTCAAAGGGTTTACCCTCTAGAGTGTGAGCTTCGAAGGGTTGAAGTGTGTAGGGGACCAAACAACTGTTTTTTGAAGTGCCCTTCTGCCCCACACAGAGGCGCCGTCATCATGGAAAGAATCTTCGCAAAGATCATGGAAGGCCGAAGTGTCCATCAGTTGTACCCTTTGAAATCCTTCATTCCGAAGGGCCCTTTGAAGTGGCCAATTTTGAGCAGTTTGGTTTGGAACGACCCTTCAATATGGTGGCCATGATTGTTTTCACTCCAAAGTCCCCTTTGGAGGGCGATATGTCCCGTTTGGAACACACTTATAGTCCTGTCTTGTCTTGTTAACGAAGACGCAGCATATATTTTGTCATAGTTTTTATCATCAGATATTAGTTTTAGCTCATCAATGTCTCATCTTCGCCACAAATATTTTTGGTTGTCGTCTTCATTAACAAAATTAACACTAGGACATGACTTTTTAATTAGTTAGGGTATTTGTATGATGCACTCATCCAGTTCACTTTCCATTTTTAAATATGACTTTATTTATAAGCGATTCAAATATATCTCAACTATTATTTGTCAACTAACAAATGAACATGATACATTGTCAGAAATCAAAAATCCTAAATTTTGGGGTGAGGTTAATAATAAATATATAAACAAAATATAGCTGCAAGCAGCAATTATAAGGGCCAAGCGCTACAGAAGCAAGCATCAGACCAACTCCAGAAATGAGTAATTGATGCCATTTTAGAATGATTTTAGTCAAACCGGCTGAAATGAGAGGCAAAAATCAGGACCAAACACAAAGAGCATGATAAGCCATGCCAATGTGGCTGGGAGCATCACAACAGCTGCAACAACAAGCAAGAAACGAAATTTTAAGATAATTTTAGGCAAACTGACTGATAAATCCTAAACACAGTCATTAGAAATATGTTTAAAAATGTTTATTACACTTGACCAATAGGTGGCGTTGTGAAAAAAATGATGTGGTATGGTCAGAGTGAGGTGACAATGACATATGCGAAGTTTGGTGTCAATATGCTGAAGCATTGCAAAGATACAGCCTCAAGTGTCATTTTGGCATTAAAAAATAAGTTTTTAAAGAAAATCAAAATGGCAGACAAGAAGTTTGGCTGACTATGGCAACACTGATATCACTGTTTTCAGCATGAGCCAAGGAGTCTCTTAATACCAGTCTCATTACAATAGACAAAATACGCAGAAACCAATTAGCATTTATTTGAAATTTCATTATAACTTTTGACCATAAGGTGACACTGTCTCAAAACTTCTTGAGTACTTTCAGGTCATGGTTTTGATGGTACATACAAAGTTTCGTAATGGTACACTAATGCATTCATTAAATATAACATTTGATATCATAATACTCTATTTTAGTCAATGGCAATTTCATGTTTTGTTCAATTATAACGCCACCAAGAGACCAAATTTTTTATGTGTGTTTTTAAAGCGAAGCCATACATACGCGTGTCAGATTTGGTGAAAATATCTCATTTTGTTTTGGAGTAATAGACATTTTTATATATGAGAAGAGAAAAAATTACTGATGGCTGACTTTGTTTGCATTTTTTTGCCACTTACTATCAAAATTCTGGCAATTGGGCATTAGTATGTAGCTGCTGTGGTTTTGTTAAGATCGGAGTAACGGTTTCTAAGATATTGGCAAATTTTTTTTATGCATTCAAATGCAGAGTTGCAAAACATAAGGCAAAACTTGGCATGTTTGGTATCACTGGCCTCTGCAAGGACTCAGGAGTCAAAAATTGTGAATAAGTTATAAGCGTCTGAATAATTGATTTTACCACTAGGTGGCGCTGGCTCAAAACTTCTCAGGCTCCTTCAGGGCATCGTGCTGATGATCCATACCAAGTTTCGTAACGATACGCTAATGCGTTCATAAAATACAGCATTTTAGTACAAATTTCACAATGGCTGATGGCCACAATGGCTGATATGGGACAATTAGATATCAATTGACTCAACATGTTGTTTTGAATCTACTAAGACCAATTTTATGATTTTTGGGCAAACCGTTCAGGAGTTTAAATAGGAAAAATAAGGAGAAAAAATAGCCATTTTTCATATCTCCTCACCACTAGGTTGTGCAGCGCCGAAACACAGCTGGTAGTCTCAGGTCATGGTTGTTATAACACATGCCAAGTATTTTTCTCAGTATGCGGAGATAAAGCCTCACATGCATTTTTGCTTGCTCTTCGTCAAATTCGTTAATGCTTTATTCAAGAATGGTTTCACTAATCAACTTGAATTCTATAAATTTTGCCAGCATGGTCTGAAGATGATCTGAGCCAATTTTGGTGAAAATCAGACAAACAAATCTAGGACGAGTAAAAAAAAAAAAAAAAAAAAAAAAAAAAAAGTTTTTTTAAACTATTAAAAATAGCTAAAAAAATAGACCTTACGATTTTAACATTTTTACATACCATTTGACTCAGCATGAGCCAACGATTCAAAGGGGAAAATAATTTTTCTTCTAGACCTTATGCTTCAAAAGTTATTAGCTTAAACATGAGTGAAATTTTGGACAAGTGGTGGCGTTAGAGAGTTAGAGTTAGAGACACCAAGAGACATCATATTGGTATGTTTTTGCTGTGGTTAAAAAATTGACAACTGTCCTCTATCAGTGTGCCAAATTTCACAACGTTCCTGCAAGCGGTTCTATGGACTGCTATAGACTTCCAGAGCGGAAGAAGAAGAAGAAGAAAACTAACGGTTTCAATATGTGCCCCCTAATAAATCCATGCATACATATATTTTAATTTATAAGTAAGAAAGTTTGTTAGCAGAGGATGGTTTCGATCCATCGACCTCTGGGTTATGGGCCCAGCACGCTTCCGCTGCGCCACTCTGCTACTGATGTAACGCTAATTGCTAACAAGTGTTTCTAATGACACCTAGCAGACGCGTTTAACAGATTGACATTCAAGTGTTACTGCATCACTGAACTTAAATGTTGTTTTGATATACATATTCAGGGTTTTCATATTTAAATCCTATTGGTATGTTTTTGTTTAAGAGAAAGTAAAATGAGAAAATGCGACCACGAAGGGACTCGAACCCTCAATCTTCTGATCCGAAGTCAGACGCCTTATCCATTAGGCCACGCGGTCGACGTAATCTTCTATTTCAAAGAACAGGTTTTTAATATAGGATCTCAACTGAAGTCAATTTCTTATTATTCATTTTTAGTGATGCGCGGGTCGGATTTTTTTCCAACCCGCGGGTCCCGCTTTTATGAAATTTTTCGGCCCGCCCCGCAAATAAAATGAATTTTCTTTACTCGCCCCTACCCGCGGGGTCCGCGGGCTATGACAAGTACTTTTTTTTTATTTTTTTTTATTTTTTTTAATTATTATCATTATAACATATGAAACACAGCATGACATTAGTATATTACATGCCAGGTAACAAGAAAATAATATACCTTTTAAAAAGATTCACAGTTTTTACAGCTTTCTTATTGGAAGAGTCAGAAATCAAATACATATACAATTTTAAATCTTCCAGAAAATGGTTAAAGAAAGGCTTACACTTACAATATTTACATTTGTGAACAAAATATTTGGCGAGAAACAAAATAAGATTGAGTAAATAAAAAATATCTGATTGTTCTCTTTCAAAATGTATATAACCCAAAATATCATTTTCATATTTCAAAGAAATTTCAGGAATTATACCACAAAAAATACTTAAAATGTTTTTTTCCACAGATTCTTAGTATGTGCACAATACCAAAATAAATGAGACAAATCTTCAGTTTGGAGACCACAGAAGGAGCAATTTACATCAAAGTCCTCAGAAATAAGCCTTTGTAAAAAACATTTAGTGGGATAGCACCGATGTATAATTTTATAAGACACTTCTTTGATCTTATTATACAAAAAGAATTTATGAGGCAAAGCCCACACTCTAGCCCAGTTAATTTCACCTACATTTCTCTTCCAATAAAAGATGGCATTCGGACAAGAGACAACCTCATTCAGGAACAGAGCATGAATACTTCTATTATTTGATTTGGTGGTAAGGGATAATTTACCAACATATGTATCAAATACATTGAGATATGGCACAATCTGAGAGACCTTGTTATTAAAACCCTTCATAAACATAATAATCCCAGAAGGGATAGCTCCAAAAACAATAGCATATTCTTTTGCTGTAATTGGGATTTTATAATGTGACAAAAACTCCTCATATTTTAACGGAATTCCTTGGTCATTGAATAACTCCCAGCAGGCACTGGACGTCAATATAACGTCATACTGACATTGGATCCCAACGTTGGACAGACGTTGTAATTTGGTTGAAAATGAAAATCTGGTTGACGTCAGAACCCAACGTCAGACTGACGTCAATCTCCGACGTTGGTCAGATGTGGTATTTTGGATGAAAATGAAAATCTGGTTGACGTCAACCATGTTAGAACCCAACGTCAGACTAACATCAATCTCCTTCATCTGACAGACATTGCATTTTGTTGGAAAATTAAATCAAAATCAGTATCTGTCACAAACCAACAACTGTCAAAATTGTCAAACTGTCAAACTCAAACTTTAAAATAAGATATGGCTAGTATGGATTTTGTTGACATGACATCAAACCTTTAACAGAGACAGGAATTTTGTTTTAAAATAAAAATCAACATACAGAGAGAGAGAAAAGAAAAATAAAAACATACAGAGAAAGTGTAACATCAGATCAGATAGAGTTCAAGATTCAATGTGAGACAACACTAAATGATTAAATTTTAAAGGGTTAGTTCACCCAAAACTGAAAATTATGTCATTAATGACTCACCCTCATGTCGTTCCAAACCCGTAAGACCTTCATTCATCTTCGGAACACAGTTTAAGATATTTTAGATTTAGTCCGAGAGCTTTCTGTCCCTCCATTGAAAATGTATGTACGGTATACTGTCCATGTCCAGAAAGGTAATAAAAACATCTTCAAAGTAGTCCATGTGACATCAGAGGGTCAGTTAGAATTTGTTGAAGCATCGAAAATACATTTTGGTCCAAAAATAACAAAAATTACAACTTTATTCAGCATTGTCTTCTCTTCCGGGTCTGTTCTGAGCGCGTTCACAACACTGCAGTGATGCTGCTGATGTGTTTTTGGGCGCACCAGAAAACACGTCCGCAGCATCATATGTCAGCAACTTTGATGATGTTTTTATTACCTTTCTAACCACGGACAGTATACCGTACATACACTTTCAATGGAGGAACAGAAAGCTCTCGGACTAAATCTAAAATATCTTAAACTGTGTTCCAAAGATGAACGGAGGTCTTACGGGTTTGGAACAACATGAGGGTGAGTCATTAATGACAATTTTCATTTTTGGGTGAACTAACCCTTTAAGACATTAGCAAAAAGAATAGTTTAACTTAATCTGAAAATGGAATCCACAAATGTTTTGTGGTTTTATCAGAAAAATGACTAAGAGATGAACTGGGTTATAACAAATATGATTTATTTATTCATTTGTTCTATCATTTACATTTAACATGGAACAGAACATTTTCAAAATAATTACATTTTAACATCAACCTTATTGGAACTGAATAGTTTTGAAAACATTAAGATACATTTTATTAACAGCTTTTTTTTCCTGCCACCTCCACCCACCCTGTCTGGTGCACAGTACTGTCGCAAGGGCTGTGCCAAGTGTGCAACTGCACAGGGCCTCGCACCTCTAGAGGGCCTCGCTCCTGGCCTGCATTTTATGTCGTTTATATCTAATTTTTATTACTGGTTTTCCACCCATCTTGTCCTTTGGAAGACTAAAATAGTCATAGCGGATAGACAGTATAAGACTCTGAGTATAAGAATGAGTAAAACTGTTTGTTGTTAGGACGACAAAAAGTTATAAAGTTTAACTTTTAGTCTGGTCTAGAGCCCTGCATTTCACCCTGAATTTTTTACACCTTGGGCCGGGCTTCGGGCCAATTTTCACATCATAGTTCAGATGCGGGCCGGCCTCAGGCCTGTTTAAGGCTTCTCCTTATTTTTATATTTTAGACATCCATCAATTAGTGATGAAAAAATTGTCGCACTGGGGGAAACAACACGAGACTGTGCTACCGTGACTGTCAATAGTGGCTCAACAGTGGTAAGTGTCCCGCAGCAGCGCAGTGTTCTGCTTTCAAATGCACGCAATAGGCTTAAGCTTGACACAAAGCATCGGCAAAAAATTATTACCATAAATGAGTCATGTGGGAAACAGGAATGAGATATTGAATTATTTACTAATAAATAGTGTTTTCTGAGTTGCTGTCGCAAGGATTATGTTGCCAATCCTGACTCGCAACCTCTTCATTTTACGCGCCTTTAGAAAAAAGTTCATCTTTACGGATTATGATTATAATGAATGAGTTTTTGTTTCTGATTTGTTGTATTTCGTTAAGTAGTCATTTAAAGCTTTCTATAGATATATTTGTCACGTCTGTGAGCCATGTATTCACTGAGCTTTGGTTAATTTTTGTGAAGCGCTCCTGTTCAAGACGAGACGGTAGAAAGCGCATCATGACTAGAGTTTGTGGAAAAATGTAAGCAGTAGCCTACAGTATTACAGAACTGTTTTATGATAGAAATGTTCAGCGACCGACATTAATAGACGATCTAGTGATGCAAACTACTCAACCTTTTATGAAATTCCGCCCTTTTGAATTGAAAATATGCGATAGGCTAATGATTCATGTAAAACATAAATAAATGTGACAATAGACGTTTGCGTTTTCGACTATTAAACATACGAATAAGAGTGAGAGTGCACATGTTAAAATAAAATATTATTTTCAAATAGTGCAAATTGATTTTTGATTTCGTATTGCTGCTGTAGCATCCTCTACCCCAGATTCGACTATGACAAGGCTTGTGAATACTTGTATTCTACCACCCCCTATACATCTTGAGAACAGATTTGAAGCATTAATGAATGCGGGTGAGGAATCCCCAAATGTGATTAAACATCTATCGGATCAGCCAGCAGCTAACACCGCTACTAACAGGTGCTCAAGGTCGAGCAGACAGCGGCATTCAGCTCAGAGCGCAGCCGAGCCCAGGACTCTGATAGTGGGTGACTCTATTATCAGAAACATCAGTAGCAGGACTACAACAACATGCTGCCTTCCTCAAGCAACGGTTTCTGATGTGAACAAGGAACTTCAGAATATTCTGATGAAGCACAAGACTGCAAATCAAATCATCATCCATGTGGGGAAGACTGATACTCTGAAAGAGCAGTCAGAACTCCTTAAGAAGGACTTTAGTGAACCTTTTTCAAACACTTTGAAGACTCAAAGTTCATCAGTGGACCACTCCCAACTGATAACACCATGCAGCCACACTAAGCACTGCTGATGGACACCATCCCGGCCGAGCCCTGCCCTCAGAGCTCCTCACAGACAGACTGTGATGTATCAAAACAGCTACAAGACTCAGCACTCAAGGATGACTTTCTGGAAGACAGCCGGGGAAGCCAAGACAACATATCACAGTCACCGGAAACACCAGAGACACAGCCCATCTCACCAGACACATTATCCCTCTCTCCAGCATCTCCACTTCTGTGCTTTTCACAGAAAATGGTAGAATTGGTGTATGCTGGGACTAAACTCTCACACTCATTCGTTGCAAACCCGCAGATACCAATAAGAAAACAGTGGGCCCCCCAAACACCAAAGCCTGTGGGCCCTGCTCCTGTGAGAGCTCTCCGACCGCTGCCACAACGCCAGGGCCCAAACCCTCCATCTGCTGTAGGTGAACCAAAAACAGCTGATAGCAGCTCTCAGTCATATGTGTCGGGTCCCCGCTATAATAGCAGCAACATTCACAAATGTTTAAAGAACAAGCGGGAACCCAGTGTGCCTGTAGCTTTCTCTATTTCAGTTTTATCATGTGACAGAAAGTTTAAGTCCATCTCAAGCCGAAGGGCAAACTCATCTAATCTGCAGCCTATTATGCATCAAACTAAAATTGATGTAATGACATAAAGCACTGCCATCAAGTTAGCATCTTTAAACATTCGCTCACTAAAAAATTAATCATTTTCTAATCAATGACTTTATAACCACAAACAATCTGGATTTTATGTTTCTGAATGAAACATGGCTAGAAGACAGCTGCAGTGCAACGGTCCTCAATGAAGCAGCCCCTCCCAACTTTACTTTCATGAGTGTCTGCAGGACTGTTAGGAGAGGTGGAGGTGTAGCTGCTCTATTTAAAGATGTCTATCAATGCAAGCAAGTGTCATTTGGTCAGTACTTGTCTTTTGAATATCTAGGGATTGTGCTGAAAGGTGCTCCACGCATTCTGTTTATCATTATTTACAGGCCTCCAAAATACTCTCCAGCCTTTGTTGAAGAGGTCACAGAAATGTTATCAATGATTTCCTCAGAGTTTGACTGTTTTGCTATTGCAGGGGATTTTAATATTCACATAGATAATGCAGAAAACAAAACTACAAAATAAATGATAACAGTTCTAAACACTTTTGACCTGATTCAGCATGTGCATGGACCCACACACAAAGGTGGACACACTCTAGATTTAATCATCAGTAGGGCTCTAAACATTTCATCCATTGTTATTAAGGACGTAGCACTATCTGATCACTTCTGTATTTTCTTTGATATATTGATCTCTGCTACCACTGAATCTAGATCTGTCTCTGTCAGAATGAGATGCTTTCAAATGTAGCTGCACTTAATAGACCGAGCCGTAGTTTGCTGACAAGTGGCGCAATATCGCGTTCATAATCACAGATGAATCGCATGCGGTTATGAACGTGATATTGCGTCAGCAAACTACGGCTCTGGACATTAAGCGCTAATCACAGAACCAGCTTTACTGACGAGACGCACATGACAATTGCATGCGATTAATAGTGCAGCCCTAACGAGAACACTAGTGTACTATTTATGGAGGCTATATCTTTAACACGGAGTATTTTTGCGGACTCTGTTGATATTCTCCTTGATTCCTTTAACTCAAAAGTTAAGAATGGTATTAATGATATTGCTCCAATAATAGTCAGTAAGAAAACAAACAGACAGAAATCAGTTTCCCAGAGTCAGATTCCCAGTGAAATGCTGTCAGACTGCAAATGCAATGAGTTTGCTTCCTTCTTTTCTGAGAAGATCATCAATATCAGGAAGGCGATTAGCACATCCTCAAGCAATGCAGAGGTCAGACATATTCGGCTGCAATATCAAAAAGATACTGTCTATTTTGAAGCAATTGATAGCAACATTTTGGAGACATAGTGCAGCAACTAAAATCGTCAACTTGCTATCTTGACACACTTCCCACATCTTTTTTCAAAAATGATGCAGCTCATCCAGAACGCTGCCGCCAGGATTCTGACTAGAACCAGAACATCTGAGCACATCACACCAGAAGTCACTCAGTGACCTAGGACCAAAATACATTGCTTCCAGAATCAGCTTCCAGAAGAGATCAGATGTGCTAAAACACTAGTCACATTTAAATCTAGACTCAAAACTCATCTATTTAGCTGTGCATTTATTTAATGAGCACTGTGCGATGTCCGACCTGATTGCACTGTATTTTATGTAAAATCATTTTCTATTTCTAACTGTTTTAAATTCAAGTCAATTTTTAAATCATTTCCAAAGTTTTAAAATTGCTTGTTTTAGTTTTGTTCTTCATGATTATTTTACTTTATTTTATGTAAAGCACTTTGAATTACCATTGTGTACGAAATCTGCTATATAAATAAACTTGCCTTGCCTTATTACAGCAACCTCCCCCACCACACACACACGCACGCAAAATGGTAGAGGGCCTCGCATGTCAACTTTGCACAGGGCCTCTCACCCTCCTTGCGACGGCTCTGCTGGGGCATATTTTAAACAAAAGGCGGTGGCCGCTGCAATATTTGCCCCGTCTCTTTTGATGTTTTCTGGACACTCTCTGTAAGAAATATTTGAATAAGAAAATGTATAAGTATAGGATATGATGCACTACAGTAATCACTGTATTTAATCATTAACTATTTCTTTGCCTTCCACAGAATACATTTAGACCACTTAAACTATTGACTGGGTTTTAATCAGTTTCTGAGAAAAACAAAAAAATCTACCATAGCTTTAAGAGCCATGAATGTAAAGTACATGCTATAAGTCATCAAAATATATTTCAGCTTGTGATGCAATTCACAAACACTAAGCAAGCAAAAGAAAACCATGACAACAAAGACACATTGCAGTATTTTTGCAGAGTGTCTTAAGGTAAATTAACATTTAATGTCTAATACATATCTTTAAGAATGCAAAAACAATTGTTAGAGTTTTGAACAATAAAGAAAGGCTGACAACAGGAATGACCTGCCAATCAGCAAGAAGTGTATATATGAACGTTTGTGTGATTTCTGTGTGACAGATGAGTACCTACAATACGAGGTTACTGGTTTTCACTAAACCAACTAAAACAGAAACTAAACAACCCTGAATGTCACAGTGATATGACGCTAATATTTGTATTATTTGTTAATTTTGTTTTACCTGTGACAACAGTGTACAGATTGATCTTGGTGAAGGCAAGCTTCCCCTTCCCCCACTTCATACTGAAAGAGGCCATGACCTCATTTGTCATCAACCTGTGGATACAAGAGTAATGGCCAAATAATTGATTATACATGACACATTATGAGGCAGGTATTATAGTTTGTGTTATGTGTTCATCATATCTAGTATAATGCAGATATCATACAGGTCCTCCAGTTGGTACTAGATTAAAAGTCATAGGCTCACCCAAACTGGCAGGTTTTTATCTTATTGCAGAACAACTGATATTGTGCCATTTCAAAATGTAAAACCAACACTATTTCAACAACTTGGCCTGTAAATATTAATTTCATTCATTTTCTCCTTGCTAGCAACTGTAAAGTGCAAAATTATAGGATAACAGAAGAGCACACAAGAAAACCAGAAGAATCAGATTAATTTTCTTCAATCTATTAATATTTTAAATCTAATTAATGTAATATATTAAAACATAAGTGTTCTAGCGGCTCATTTATAAATGAACAAAAAACATACCTTACAACAATATGGCTTCTTCAGACCATGGCAAGGAGATAAATGAAAAAACAAAGCAAAAACAAAACAAATGTTATAACCTCATATAGTATAGCTCCACAACACCTGAAATCACACAATATTAAATACTATAATAGACCTCAGTGATAAACTTGAACCCCAAATATAAAACTAGAGCTTGTAGTAGAAAAGGCTGTTTTTGCTTAAATAAAAAAAGGAGCCTCTTTACATCCTGTGTAGAAATCTGACAGCTAAAGGAGATAGCCTAATTACTCCCAAATTAATTAAACAACTTGTACAGCAGAATATTAAGTTACTATAAACATCTGCATAACTAATTCGCATGACACAATTGAAGGAAAAAAAAGCATCGAATCGAACGAATTTCATGATGAAAAGCTTAACGTTAAATTATCCGAAACAATAATAATATAATAATAAAAAACATACGTCTTAAGTTTAAACTTTTTTGAACTGTTTTTCAGCGCTAGATGGCTTTAGTGACTCAGGTGTTTTTTCAGGGATAATTAATTATCTCTACCCATCGTCTTACAGCTAAAACACTTCGATGTATTTGATACGTATTACAAGTAATATCATTATATAGGGGGGCATAAACACTTACATTATACATGATCTAATTTCCAGATATACTCACCACAGTTCGAGCTGTAAGTGCACTGCAGGCCGCCTGATAAATTGATGCCGATTCAAAAAAGACCGCCAAGTAGTCGCAAAATGGCGCAATAGCGCGATGTCACCGCGTTGCATTATGTTTGGGCATGGGATTATGGGGGTTGGCAAAAGAATAAATAAATAATAATAATAATAATAATTCAAATAAAATAAACAATAATATACTTTAAATTAACTTGTATTATTCTGTACATTAGTGCTTATCCACAAAATCCATACACAGAAAAAGTTGAAGCATAATCATCTTTGATGGATGAGATCAACATTTAAATATGAAATGATTTGTAATTTTACATTTTTAACTAGAATGTACTTTAAATATAAAAAAAAATGCAAGTAAGAAGCAGCAATCAATCTGATCAATTATTTTATATATATAAAAAAAGAATAATAATATAAAGAACAGACCAAATTATAGCAAAGGAATTAGACAGTTATATTGCATAATTACAAGACTGTACAATAAACAGTAATGTTTGCATTGTCTGCATGCACTCACTTTACTTTCCAACACAAAGATCAAAAAGTTTATGTTGTGATAAGCAATGTTTCCAGCCTAGAATCGAGTAAGCAATACTGTTTTGATCATCCTAAATA
The DNA here is from genome assembly GCA_024542945.1 of allo-octoploid hybrid of Carassius auratus x Cyprinus carpio. NCBI lineage: Eukaryota > Metazoa > Chordata > Actinopteri > Cypriniformes > allo-octoploid hybrid of Carassius auratus x Cyprinus carpio. The sequence continues at coordinate 24,704,426 of CM045032.1, forward strand.
TGTCTTAACAGGTTTGAGAGTGTTTGAATTGCATTATATTGCAAAAAAAGATTGGATATCAATTTATATAAACTGCAATGGTTCATGAATGGGTCATGGGTCAAATTAAAGTCATAACACTTTATTTTCATAGTCCCTTTTGAATATTCTATTGACAATATAATATTGCACTTACATGTCAACTAACTCTCATTACAGTGTTAATAGCCTGTCTGCTTAATTTCTAACTCTTAATTCTGATGGTCTCCCAAAATATGTTTTACTGACTACAAGTAACTTTGCAAGTACGTCAACTTATTCTAACACTCTAATGAGAGCAGGTATGTACAGTCGTGGCCAAAATATAATATTGGCACCCTTGGTAAATATGATCAAAGAAGGCTGTAAAAATTCTTCTGCATTGTTAATCCTTTTGATCTTTTATTTAAAAAAATTCACAAAAAATGTATCCTTTCATTGGATAATAAGAATTGAAAACGTTTTTTCTCAAATGCTCTTTGGACACAATTATTGGCCCCCCTAGAAATTCTTATGAGTAAAATATCTCTGAAGTATATTCCCATTCAAATTCACAATTTTGAGCACTCCAGCTTGATTATAAACATGAAATTATCCAGACATGGCTACCTGTTTCACAGAAATATAAAGAGGAGGGAAAACAAAGCCCAAATTCCGTTAATCATTCATCAAAATGAGAAAAACCAAAGAATGTATTTCTGATGTGCAGCAAAAGCTAATTGAGCTTCACAAATTGGTGAAGTGGCTTTAAGAAAAGAGCTAGAGCAGTGAAAATTCCCATTTCCACCATCAGGGCAATAATTAAGAATTTCAAATCAACAGAAAATGTTACAAAACTGCCTGGAAGAGGACGTGTGTTTAAATCATCCTAATGTGCGGTGATAAGGAGAGTTTGAGTAGCTAAAGACTCTCCAAGGGTCACAGCTGGAGAATTGCAGAAAATAGCAGAGTCTCTGGTTCAGAAAACCAAAAATTGTCAAACCGAACCTACATCAACACATGTTGTTTGGGAGGGTTACAAGAAAAATTCTCCTAGCTCATTCAAAAACAAACTAAAGCATATTCAGTTATCAGCCAAGACTGGAACTTTACATGGGAATGGCTTCTATGATCAGATGAAACTAAAAAATGAGCTTTTTAGCAGCAAACACTCAAGATGGGTTTGGTGAACACAGAGAGAAAAAAGTACCCCATGTGTACAATGAAATATACTGCTGTATTTTTTATTTTCTGGGCCTATATTTCTGCTGGAGGTCCTGGACATCTTGTTTAGATACATGACATCATGGATTCTATCAAATACCAACAGATAAAAAAATCAGTAAGTGACTGTAAGAAATCGTATAATGGTCCATGTTTGGATCTTTCAGCTGTACAATAATCCAAACACAAACCTCGAAAACAACACAGAAATGGGTCACTGAGCTCAAAACCAAGCTTCTGCTTGCTATAGCCATTCCAGTCCTCTGACCTGAACCCTACGGAATATGAGAGGAGTGAACTGAAGAGGAGAAGCACCAACATGGAGCTGGGAATCTAAAGGGTCTGGAGTGATTCTGGATGAAGGAATGGTCTCTGATCTCTTGTCAGGTGTTCTCTAACCTCATCAGGTATTATAGGAAAAAAAATAGACCAGTTAATCTGGCAAATGGAGGTTTCAAAAAGTACTGAATAAAAGGGTGCCATTAATTGTGGCCAATGTGTATTAGAGAAAAACATTTATTTCATAATGATATTTCCCCCTGTTTTAAATTCTTATTATCCAATGAAAGGATACATTTTTGTAAATTTTTTATATAAAAGTTCAAAATGATTAAACAATGCAGATGAATTTTCACAGCCTTCTTTGATCATATTTACCAAGGGTGCTGATATTTTTGGCCACGACTGTAGGTGCGACAACATAAATTTCAAAAGGGACCATCAAATGAAGTGAAACCACTTTATTAAATAATAATAATAATAAAAAAAACAATAAATTGATGTTATAATTTGACGTTGTCAGTATTTGATGTCAATGTGACGTTGGCTTGAGACGCTGGCTCGACGTTGGGTTTAGGTTAGTTAATGTCACAACCTAAAAACAAACTAAAGATCAAAGTCAAATGACGTTATAATTTGACGTTGATTGGACGTTACCATTATGACGTCTTGAAGACATTGGATTTTGGTTGCCATACCTGACGACTAAACATCAGTATTTGATGTCAATGTGACGTTGGCCTGAGACGTTGGGTTTAGGTTAGTTAATGTCACAACCTAAAAACAAACTAAAGATCAAAGTCAAATGACGTTATAATTTGACGTTGATTGGACGTTACTATTATGACGTCTTGAAGACATTGGATTTTGGTTGCCATACCTGACGACTAAACATCAGTATTTGATGTCAATCTGACGTTGGCTTGAGACGTTGTCTTGATGTTGGATTTTGGTTAGTTAATGCCACAACCTAAAACTAACTACAGATCAACATCAAATGATGTTTTAATTTGACGTTGTGTGGATGCTGCCATTATGACGTCGAGAAAACGTTGGATTATGGTTGCCATACCTGACGACAAAACATAAGTTTTTGATGTCAATGTGACGTTGGCTTGAGACGTTGGCTCGACGTTGGATTTTGGTTAGTTAATGCCACAACCTAAAACTAACTACAGATCAACATCAAATGATGTTTTAATTTGACGTTGTGTAGACGTTGCCATTATGACGTCTAGGAAACATTGGATTTTGGTTGCCATACCTGACGACTAAGTATCAGTATTTGATGTCAATCTGACGCTGGCTTGAGACGTTGTCTTGATGTTGGATTTTGGTTAGTTAATGTCACAACCTAAAAACAAACTAAAGATCAAAATCAAATGACGTTATAATTTGACGTTGATTGGACGTTACTATTATGACTTCTTGAAGACATTGGATTTTGGTTGCCATACCTGATGACTAAACATCAGTATTTGATGTCAATGTGACGTTGGCCTGAGACGTTGGCTCGACGTTGGGTTTAGGTTAGTTAATGTCACAACCTAAAAACAAACTAAAGATCAAAGTCAAATGACGTTATAATTTGACGTTGATTGGACGTTACCATTATGACGTCTTGAAGACATTGGATTTTGGTTGCCATACCTGACGACTAAACATCAGTATTTGATGTCAATGTGACGTTGGCCTGAGACGTTGGCTCGACGTTGGGTTTAGGTTAGTTAATGTCACAACCTAAAAACAAACTAAAGATCAAAGTCAAATGACGTTATAATTTGACGTTGATTGGACGTTACCATTATGACGTCTTGAAGACATTGGATTTTGGTTGCCATACCTGACGACTAAACATCAGTATTTGATGTCAATGTGACGTTGGCCTGAGACGTTGGCTCGACGTTGGGTTTAGGTTAGTTAATGTCACAACCTAAAACAAAACTAAAGATCAAAGTCAAATGACGTTATAATTTGACATTGATTGGACGTTACCATTATGACCTCTTGAAGACATTGGATTTTGGTTGCCATACCTGACGACTAAGTATCAGTATTTGATGTCAATCTGACGTTGGCTTGAGACGTTGTCTTGATGTTGGATTTTGGTTAGTTAATGCCACAACCTAAAACTAACTAAAGATCAACATCAAATGATGTTTTAATTTGACGTTGTGTAGACGTTGCCATTATGACGTCTAGGAAACGTTGGATTATGGTTGCCATACCTGACGACTAAATATCAGTATTTGATGTCAATGTGACGTTGGCTTGAGACGTTGTCTTGATGTTGGATTTTGGTTAGTTAATGCCACAACCTAAAACTAACTACAGATCAACATCAAATGATGTTTTAATTTGACGTTGTGTGGATGTTGCCATTATGACGTCTAGAAAACGTTGGATTATGGTTGCCATACCTGACGACAAAACATAAGTTTTTGATGTCAATGTGACATTGGCTTGAGATGTTGTCTTGATGCTGGATTTTGGTTAGTTAATGCCACAACCTAAAACTAACTACAGATCAACATCAAATTATGTTATAATTTGACATTGTGTGGACGTTGCCATTATGACGTCTAGAAAACGTTGGATTATGGTTGCCATACCTGAAGACTAAATATCAGTATTTGATGTCAATGTGACGTTGGCCTGAGACGTTGTCTTGATGCTGGATTTTGGTTAGTTAATGCCACAACCTAAAACTAACTACAGATCAACATCAAATTATGTTATAATTTGACATTGTGTGGACGTTGCCATTATGACGTCTTGAAGACATTGGATTTTGGTTGCCATACCTGACGACTAAACATCAGTATTTGATGTCAATGTGACGTTGGCCTGAGACGTTGGTTCGACGTTGGGTTTAGGTTAGTTAATGTCACAACCTAAAAACAAACTAAAGATCAAAGTCAAATGACGTTATAATTGGACGTTGATTGGACGTTACCATTATGACCTCTTGAAGACATTGGATTTTGGTTGCCATACCTGACGACTAAGTATCAGTATTTGATGTCAATCTGACGTTGGCTTGAGACGTTGTCTTGATGTTGGATTTTGGTTAGTTAATGCCACAACCTAAAACTAACTACAGATCAACATCAAATGATGTTTTAATTTGACATTGTGTGGATGTTGCCATTATGACGTCTAGAAAACGTTGGATTATGGTTGCCATACCTGACGACAAAACATAAGTTTTTGATGTCAATGTGACGTTGGCTTGAGATGTTGTCTTGATGCTGGATTTTGGTTAGTTAATGTCACAACCTAAAAACAAACTAAAGATCAAAGTCAAATGACGTTATAATTGGACGTTGATTGGACGTTACCATTATGACCTCTTGAAGACATTGGATTTTGGTTGCCATACCTGACGACTAAGTATCAGTATTTGATGTCAATCTGACGTTGGCTTGAGACATTGTCTTGATGTTGGATTTTGGTTAGTTAATGCCACAACCTAAAACTAACTACAGATCAACATCAAATGATGTTTTAATTTGACGTTGTGTGGATGTTGCCATTATGACGTCTAGAAAACGTTGGATTATGGTTGCCATACCTGACGACAAAACATAAGTTTTTGATGTCAATGTGACGTTGGCTTGAGACGTTGGCTCGACGTTGGATTTTGGTTAGTTAATGCCACAACCTAAAACTAACTACAGATCAACATCAAATGATGTTTTAATTTGACGTTGTGTAGACGTTGCCATTATGACGTCGAGGAAACATTGGATTTTGGTTGCCATACCTGACGACTAAGTATCAGTATTTGATGTCAATCTGACGTTGGCTTGAGACGTTGTCTTGATGTTGGATTTAGGGTTAGGGTTAGGGTTAGGGTTAGAGTTAGGGTTAGGGTTAGGTTAGAGTTAGAGGTTAGGTTAGGGTTAGGGTTAGAGTTAGGGTTAGAAGTTAGGGTTAGGGTTAGAGTTAGGTTAGAGTTAGGGGAATGAAAAATCCAAGATCAGGGGCCCTAAGGTCCCTGAAATGGTTATGCACAGTCCAGCCTTCTACTGACCACTAAAGGCAGCCCAGGTCCAAAGACAGTCAATACCATGCGTCCCCGTGTTCTCACAGTGACACTATTTATTTAGATTATATCCATGAAGCATGTGTCATAATTAATTATTTATTTATTCATTAATACTGTAGAAGCCCAGAGAGGGGTAAGTATACACGGTATAGCCGGGAGAGGGGTAAGTATATACGGTGTATGTTAAATCATAATAGTATGTCATCATCAATTTTTTATTTTTTTATTTATATTGCAGAAACCAGAAGAGGGGTAAGTATAAACGGTGTATGGTAAATCATAATAGTTATGTATGTAAAATTATGTCAATTTAGTATTCTGTGTATGGATGTGTATCCACCCGTACTCACACCCGTATCCATTATAGTCTATATATACAACATTTTTTTGTATGTTTTATTATAAGATAGTTATTTATATGTTAGCCATTTATGCCATTTAACCCACGTTCTGTTTCATATAATCATATAATTATTTCTATTTTTTTCAGGAGTCCAGGGCTACGTCCACCAGGGGTATGACAGGCCGGGCTGGATTCGCGCGGGGTGTGAAACCGAGGGTTGACTCGGACACAAGACGAGAGGGGTAGGTTTCAGGTAAGGTTTTGTGGTGTGGGTTAGCATAATGGGAGGGCTATAAAGCCACTGATGATATTGCCAGGGGTATCTGGGTAGGGTTAGGGGGGATGTGGGTGTGGCTATACACACACATTTTTGCCCGGGGTATCTGGGTAGGTTTTAGGGGTGGCAGGGGTATGACAGGCCGGGCTGGATTCGCGCGGGGTGTGGAACCGAGGGTTGACTCGGACACAAGACGAGAGGGGTAGGTTTTAGGTAAGGTTTTGTGGTGTGGGTTAGCATAATGGGAGGGCTATAAAGCCACTGATGATATTGCCAGGGGTATCTGGGTAGGGTTAGGGTTAGAGTTAGGGTTAGAGTTAGGGTTAGGGTTAGGGTTAGGTTAGGTTAGGGTTAGGGTTAGGTTAGAGTTAGGTTAGGTTAGGTTAGGGTTAGGGTTAGGGTTAGGTTAGGGTTAGGGTTAGGGTTAGGGTATATAGGGTAAAATGCGAAATTGCACCCCCCTATATAAGGTGGTGCACTTCGTTTCTATAGGTCCTAGGAGCCTGAAATTCGGTATATATACTATTTAGGGGGCGCCCGATCGTTTGCACTTGGTTTGGTAGCTCTAGCGCCACCAGGGGCCGAGTTACGGTATTGCACCCCCAGTTGTTTTGCACCTAGAGAGCTGAAATTTGCTGAGTATACTAATTGGAGGATGCCCAGTCGATTGCACTTGGTTTCGTCCCTCTAGCTCCATCCGGCGCCGAGTTATTGTACTGCACCCTTACTTGAGTTTCGCAGTGCTAGGGCTAGGGTTGAGTTTCGCAGTTCCAGCCCTAGGGTTGAGTTTCGGTGTGCTAGGGCTAGGGTTGAGTTTCGCAGTTCCAGCCCTAGGGTTGAGTTTCGCATTGCTAGGGCTAGGGTTGAGTTTCACAGTTCCAGCCCTAGGGTTGAGTTTCGCATTGCTAGGGCTAGGGTTGAGTTTCTCTATACAGCTCGTCAGCCCTAGGGTTGAGTTTCTCTATACAGCTCGTCAGCCCTAGGGTTGAGTTTCTCTATACATTTTTTTTTTTTTTTTTTTTTTTTGGGGGGCGGGGGGGCGGGGGGGCGGGGGGGTGTATTTATATGTGTAGGCGGGACTTAATGTTTTGTGTTGGGTGGGGTGGTTGGGACTTAGTCATATAGGTTGGACTTAGTGTTTGGGTGGGTTGGACTCAGTCATATGTGGCTGGTTGGGACTTAGTAATATGTGTTCTGACTTAGTCATGTGGGTTGGACTTAGTGTTTTTGGGTGGGTTGGACTTAGTCATATGTGGCTGGTTGGGACTTAGTCATATAGGTTGGACTTAGTGTTTTGGGTGGGTTTGACTTAGTGTTTTGGGTGGTTTGGACTTAGTATTTTGGGTGGGTTGGACTTAGTCATATGTGGCTGGTTGGGACTTAGTCATATAGGTTGGACTTAGTGTTTTGGGTGGGTTGGACTCAGTGTTTTTAAGGTGGGTTGGACTTAGTCATATGTGGCTGGTTGGGACTTAGTCATATTGGTTGGACTTACTGTTTTTGGGTTGGTTGGACTTAGTCATATGTGGCTGGTTGGGACTTAGTCATATTGGTTGGACTTAGTGTTTTGGGTAGGTTGGACTTAGTGTTTTCTGAGTGTTTTCTGAGTGTTTTTTGAGTGGTTTTGAGTGTTTTTGGAGTGGTTTGGTTAGGTTTTGGGTGGTTTTGGTAGGGTTTGTGTTGGTTTTGAGTGGTTTTGTGTGGTTTTGAGTGGTTTGGAGTGGTTTTTGAGGGTTTCTGAGTGTTTTTTGAGTGGTTTTGAGTGTTTTTGGAGTGGTTTGGTTAGGTTTTGGGTGGTTTTGGTAGGGTTTGTGTTGGTTTTGAGTGGTTTTGTGTGGTTTTGAGTGGTTTGGAGTGGTTTTTGAGGGTTTCTGAGTGTTTTTTGAGTGGTTTTGAGTGTTTTTGGAGTGGTTTGGTTAGGTTTGGGTGGTTTTGGTAGGGTTTGTGTTGGTTTTGAGTGGTTTTGTGTGGTTTTGAGTGGTTTGGAGTGGTTTTTGAGGGTTTCTGAGTGTTTTTTGAGTGGTTTTGAGTGTTTTTGGAGTGGTTTGGTTAGGTTTTGGGTGGTTTTGGTAGGGTTTGTGTTGGTTTTGAGTGGTTTTGTGTGGTTTTGAGTGGTTTGGAGTGGTTTTTGAGGGTTTCTGAGTGTTTTTTGAGTGGTTTTGAGTGTTTTTGGAGTGGTTTGGTTAGGTTTTGGGTGGTTTTGGTTAGAGTTAGGGTTAGAGTTAGAGTTAGGGTTAGGGTTAGGGTTAGGTTAGGGTTAGGGTTAGGGTTAGGGTTAGGGTTAGGTATATAGATAAAAACGAGTTTCACCCTCATTAATTCCACCCTCATTAGCATATGCGATCTGATTGGCCAAAGCTTACCTGGCCGTATCTTTTGAAGCGGAGGTCCGATGTTCACATAACTGGTATGGTTGGATTCAGGAAGCTGTCGTCTTTCAGGTAGCGTGGATGTATGGAAGAAAGGATGTTGCTTTCAAATCCAATGTGACCGTACAACAGTCTAAAGTGTGACAAAAAGGAAGTCAGTCATCGGTAAAGGCAAAAAATACATCCAAATGAAATAACCTGTGAAATCAATGGTCTTTTTAGCAAGAAGGTATTACAAGCCTGTATAAAAACAGTTTTCCAGACAGTTTGTGTGTGTGTGTGTGTGTGTGTGTGTGTGTGTGTGTGTGTGTGTGTGTGTGTGAGTGTGCACAGGAGTGTGTGTTTGTGTGTGTGTGTTTGTGAGAGAGAGAGAGTGCATCATTAGAAGTTAGACTTGAAAGATGTCTTTGAATAAAGTCAGCCGCTCAAGAGCTCCCTCTGGAGTCTAATTTTCTGCTAAAATGTTGGAATCCTTAGCAATTTCGAACACATGGCTATTCACAGTTTTATCCAGGAGAGGGCGACTGAGAAGCCAAGGGTTATTTCCTGGAGAAGATAGATGGGTAGACACAGGTGTGTGTGACTGGTAAGATCAGTTGAGGTGCTGTGTTTGTGTGTGTGTTTGTTGGAAAGCGCTCGGATCAAATGCCGGAGCATAGAATCGCAAGGCAGTGACGGGGTTCTCCACAAGAGGGCGACGTTCTGTGTGGGTAACTTGGGGTTAGACAGGATAAGGGATGACAACCAGGATTAGACAAGACACGATCACACAACTGTATTAGAGAGAACATCTTTTGAGTTTTGTGTGACTGTGTCTGTGCTCGACTGTGTCACTTTTTTATGACGAACATGGTTGCACCTCTATGTATACAATGAGAATGATTATTGCTTATTAAAATATGTATAATTGTATTCTTAGCAAGGAGTATGTGATTTTTTTTTTCAGTGCGGCCTAGGTGATTGTGTGCAACAAACATGTACGTCTTTGTGTACAGTGTATATGTAAGTTTGATGATGATTTAAATGTGAATGATTTATCATTTTATTTTAATCCAGGGGTATACGACTTAGGTCTGTGTCGCCCAGGTGTGTGTGACTGGTAAGTTTAGTTGAGGTGTTGTTTGTGTGTGTGTGTGTGTGTGTTGTGTCACAGGATCATACAAATATATATATTTACAACCTTACCTTTACAAGTGTGTATGATTTTAACATAGGGTAGGTTCATAGGTGATGTGACACCTACATCTTGTGGTCACACAAAGGTACTGCACTTTCAAGAATCCTTTTTCAAATGTAGTATTTTTGTAGTATCTAAAAAAACAGAATATAAAATAGATGTTCAGGCAAGAGTAGATGTTCTCAAATGTATCTTTATGTAAAGTAATTATGAAATATAGATTAAAAAAAAACATTATTAAAATTCCAAGGGTATTTCTAACTTAATTAACACATATAACACATAATTGAAATCAACCTTCACAATTGAAATCTATTTTCAGCAATGATCAAACATAAAACTCATCTTGAAAAATCACACATAATTGATAATTAAAGGCATGTCTTCATAATTTAAATGTACAGAACTATTGAACAATAATGTAACATCAAAATCTTAATACCAGTGAATAAACCATAGGGAGTCGGCCATGAGACAGGAACTGCACATACGAAAGGCAGACATGAGTGATGCACCGACAAAGGTTTAGCTGTAGTGCGGTCAGGGGAGTGAAACGTCCAAGGTTCAAATCTAAGGTCTGAACCTGGTTATGCTCGGTCCATCCATCCACTGACCACTAAAGACCAATCCAAGCCAGGCCAAGTTCACAAGCACACATCCCCTCTCATTTCTACATCTGATTATGAGTATGACCTTTTGATCCCTCAGAAAACCGATATAACCATTCAATGGCCTCAAATAATTTTTAACCACATGAATTATGTTCCAATGATTTTTAATAACATGAGTTATGTTTAAAAGATTTTTAAACCACATGATTTGTTCTCTTAGTAAATTAATCAAATTGTAGACCCAGGGTACCCGATGGAGGGCTGTATGAATCCGGGGAGGACCGCTAATGGTTCAAAATAAATATGAAATTTAGAAAATTTACGTCAGGGCTAGGGGTTAGTGAGGCTATGGTTAGCAGATTTATGGTTAGGGTTAGGGGCTAGTCTGGGGTTAATTGCAACTAGGTATATAGATAAAAACGAGTTTCACCCTCATTAATTCCACCCTCATTAGCATATGCGATCTGATTGGCCAAAGCTTACCTGGCCGTATCTTTTGAAGCGGAGGTCCGATGTGCACATATCTGGTATCGTTGGATTCAGGAAGCTGTCGTCTTTCAGGCAGCGTGGATGTATGGAAGAAAGGATGTTGCTTTCAAATCCAATGTGACCGTACAACAGTCTAAAGTCTGACAAAAAGGAAGTCAGTCATCGGTAAAGGCAAAAAATACATCCAAATGAAATAACCTGTGAAATCAATGGTCTTTTTAGCAAGAAGGTATTAGTTTGTGTGTGTGAGTGCGTGTGTGTGATTGTGCACATGTGTGTGTGAGAGTGCACAGGCATGTGTGTGTGTGTGTGTGTGTGTGAGAGAGAGAGAGTGCATCATTAGAAGTTAGACTTGGAAGATGTCTTTGAATAAAGTCAGCTGCTCAAGAGCTCCCCCTGGAGTGTTTATTTCTGCTAAAATGTTGGAATCCTTAGCAGTTTCTTACACATGGCTATTCACAGTTTTATCCAGGAGAGGGCGACTGAGAAGCCAAGGGTTAGGAAAGAAGAGAATTTCCCAGGTTAGGACCCTGGGGGTCTGCGCACGGTCCATCACTCCACTGGTCATCCCCCAGTTCCCACAAAGACCAAAAGAGGCCACCGTAGCCTGACTGTAAAGGGCTATTCATAGGGCTGTTGAGGCCAGGGCTGTAAAGTTTAAGTTTGGTTAAGTTTAGGTTTGTCTAGGATGGGCCTGTAAAATTCAGGTGTGAATCCCGGAGTGTCTGGTAGGTTTAGGTTGTGGTATGGTGAGTCGGTTAGGTATATAGATAAAAATGAGTTTCACCCTCATTAATTCCACCCTCATTAGCATATGCGATCGGATTGGCCAAAGCTTACCTGGCCGTATCTTTTGAAGCGGAGGTCCGATGTGCACATAACTGTTATTGTTGGATTCAGGAAGCTGTCGTCTTTCAGGTAGTGTGGATGTATGGAAGAAAAGATGTTGCTTTCAAGTCCAATGTGTCCGTACAACAGTCTAAAGTGTGACAAAAAGGAAGTCAGTCATCGGTAAAGGCAACAAAAAACATCCAAATGAAATAACCTGTGAAATCAATGGTCTTTTTAGCAATAAGGTATTACAATCCTGTATAAATACAGTTTTCCAGCCAGTTTGTGTGTTTGTGTGAGTGTGCAGAGGTGTTTGTGAGAGTGCACAGGCATGTGTTTGTGTGTGTGTGTGTGTGTGTGTGTGTGAGAGAGAGAGAGAGCGAGAGAGATTGAAAGAGAGTGCATCATTAGAAGTCAAACTTAAACAATTTGAGATAAAACAGCAGGTAGGCTTGAGCAATTTAGACTATTGAACATGTAAAGGAAGAACATATTGTCGCAGCCCTTGGCTTCCTTAATATGAGGCAGAGAGTCTCTAAGATGTGCAATCGTTTTTTATTCTTCTGGAATGAGCATAAGCACGGTGAAAACTAAAAGTAAACACACAAATAGCTGGTTAATATGCCTTTGGCATAACAAAAATGTATAATTAAATCCTTTACACCTTTTACAGTGCATCATCATGCATTTGTATATATGCAATGCACATTAAATTACCTTTAAAGCCATTTAAAATAACAACACATAAACAATAATTTGCTCAGTTAACACTTTAACCTTTCCTGGTACAAGTGGCACAACAAAACAATTTCCAGAAACATTCAATGTAGACATTTTACATCATTAAAGATTTCGGTCTTTTAAACACTGAACTAAAAAAAAAAAAATACACACCTCGCTCCGCTCACCAAGGGTGCAAACTTTAAACTTGCTGCTTCCTGAGTTAGCCGCTAGCTTGATGGTATCTGTGCTAAACAGCACACAAATGTGTAGACATAAGACAAAGCAGCTTAACAAAACAATGTGAAAAAAGGGAATTATATAATACATATGTCACTGAGCTTCTGACATGAGAGAAATCTGACGAGTGTAACTGCTGATCGACAATACAGGTTTCTGGGCTCACAGCCTCAAACCCAATCACATAAATGACCTGAATGTGAATGAATTACCTCTAGCGACCTCTAGTGGTCACTTACACATATTGTTCCCCTCAAAGGTTGTGTTAAGTGTTAGGTGCTGGTGTGGATAGATAGATAGATAGATAGATAGATAGATAGATAGATAGATAGATAGATAGATAGATAGATAGATAGATAGATAGATAGATAGATAGATAGATAGATAGAGATTAGTTTTATGTTTTTTCTGTACAGAATTTGATGAAGTTTTGCGTTAATGAAGATTTATTGAGCCTAGGGCTAGCATGTTTAAAGTTTTTGTGGTCAGGGGTTAGTGGGTTATGGCTAGTGGTTAGTGAGGCCAGGGCTAGCAGTTTATGGTTAGGGTTAGGGGCTAGTCTGGGGTTAATTGCAACTAGGGTATATAGATAAAAACGAGTTTCACCCTCATTAATTCCACCCTCATTAGCATATGCGATCTGATTGGCCAAAGCTTACCTGGCCATATCTTTTGAAGCGGAGGTCCGATGTGCACATAACTGGTATCGTTGGATTCAGGAAGCTGTCGTCTTTCAGGTAGCGCGGATGTATGGAAGAAAGGATGTTGCTTTCAAATCCAATGTGACCTTACAACAGTCTAAAGTGTGACAAAAAGGAAGTCAGTCATCGGCAAAGGCAAAAATACATCCAAATGAAATAACCTGTGAAATCAATAGTCTTTTAGGAAGAAGGTATTAGTTTGTGTGTGTGAGTACGTGTGTGTGATTGTGCACAGGTGTGTGTGAGAGTGCACAGGCATTTGTGTGTGTGTGTGTGTGTGTGTGTGAGTGCACAGACGTGTGTGTGTTTGTGTGTGTGTGCATGTGAGTGAGTGTGCACAGGTGTGTGTGAGAGTGCACAGACGTCAGTGTGTGTGTGTGTGTGTGTGTGTGTGTGTGTGTGTGTGCACAGGTGTGTGTGAGAGTGCACAGGCGTGTGGGTGTGTGTGTGTGCATGTGAGTGTGCATAGGTGTGTGTGAGAGTGCACAGCCATGTGTGTATGTGTGTGTGTGTGTGTGTGTGTGTGTGTGAGAGAGAGAAAGAGAGGGGGAGAGAGAGAGAGAGAGAGAGAGCGAGAGAGAGAAGGTATCATTAGAAGTCAGACTTAAACAATTTGAGATAAAACAGCAGGTAGGCTTGAGCAATTTAGACTATTGAACATGTAAAGGAAGAACATATCGTTCCCTTCAAAGGTTATGTTAAGTGTTAGGTGCTGGTGTGGATAGATAGATAGATAGAGATTAGTTTTATGTTTTTTCTGTACAGAATTTGATGAAGTTTTGCGTTAATGAAGATTTATTGAGCCTAGGGCTAGCATGTTTAAAGTTTTTGTGGTTAGGTTAGGTTAGGGTTAGGGTTAGGGTTAGGGTTAGGTATATAGATAAAAACGAGTTTCACCCTCATTAATTCCACCCTCATTAGCATATGCGATCTGATTGGCCAAAGCTTACCTGGCCGTATCTTTTGAAGCGGAGGTCCGATGTGCACATATCTGGTATCGTTGGATTCAGGAAGCTGTCGTCTTTCAGGCAGCGTGGATGTATGGAAGAAAGGATGTTGCTTTCAAATCCAATGTGACCGTACAACAGTCTAAAGTCTGACAAAAAGGAAGTCAGTCATCGGTAAAGGCAAAAAATACATCCAAATGAAATAACCTGTGAAATCAATGGTCTTTTTAGCAAGAAGGTATTAGTTTGTGTGTGTGAGTGCGTGTGTGTGATTGTGCACATGTGTGTGTGAGAGTGCACAGGCATGTGTGTGTGTGTGTGTGTGTGTGAGAGAGAGAGAGTGCATCATTAGAAGTTAGACTTGGAAGATGTCTTTGAATAAAGTCAGCTGCTCAAGAGCTCCCCCTGGAGTGTTTATTTCTGCTAAAATGTTGGAATCCTTAGCAGTTTCTTACACATGGCTATTCACAGTTTTATCCAGGAGAGGGCGACTGAGAAGCCAAGGGTTAGGAAAGAAGAGAATTTCCCAGGTTAGGACCCTGGGGGTCTGCGCACGGTCCATCACTCCACTGGTCATCCCCCAGTTCCCACAAAGACCAAAAGAGGCCACCGTAGCCTGACTGTAAAGGGCTATTCATAGGGCTGTTGAGGCCAGGGCTGTAAAGTTTAAGTTTGGTTAAGTTTAGGTTTGTCTAGGATGGGCCTGTAAAATTCAGGTGTGAATCCCGGAGTGTCTGGTAGGTTTAGGTTGTGGTATGGTGAGTCGGTTAGGTATATAGATAAAAATGAGTTTCACCCTCATTAATTCCACCCTCATTAGCATATGCGATCGGATTGGCCAAAGCTTACCTGGCCGTATCTTTTGAAGCGGAGGTCCGATGTGCACATAACTGTTATTGTTGGATTCAGGAAGCTGTCGTCTTTCAGGTAGTGTGGATGTATGGAAGAAAAGATGTTGCTTTCAAGTCCAATGTGTCCGTACAACAGTCTAAAGTGTGACAAAAAGGAAGTCAGTCATCGGTAAAGGCAACAAAAAACATCCAAATGAAATAACCTGTGAAATCAATGGTCTTTTTAGCAATAAGGTATTACAATCCTGTATAAATACAGTTTTCCAGCCAGTTTGTGTGTTTGTGTGAGTGTGCAGAGGTGTTTGTGAGAGTGCACAGGCATGTGTTTGTGTGTGTGTGTGTGTGTGTGTGTGTGAGAGAGAGAGAGAGCGAGAGAGATTGAAAGAGAGTGCATCATTAGAAGTCAAACTTAAACAATTTGAGATAAAACAGCAGGTAGGCTTGAGCAATTTAGACTATTGAACATGTAAAGGAAGAACATATTGTCGCAGCCCTTGGCTTCCTTAATATGAGGCAGAGAGTCTCTAAGATGTGCAATCGTTTTTTATTCTTCTGGAATGAGCATAAGCACGGTGAAAACTAAAAGTAAACACACAAATAGCTGGTTAATATGCCTTTGGCATAACAAAAATGTATAATTAAATCCTTTACACCTTTTACAGTGCATCATCATGCATTTGTATATATGCAATGCACATTAAATTACCTTTAAAGCCATTTAAAATAACAACACATAAACAATAATTTGCTCAGTTAACACTTTAACCTTTCCTGGTACAAGTGGCACAACAAAACAATTTCCAGAAACATTCAATGTAGACATTTTACATCATTAAAGATTTCGGTCTTTTAAACACTGAACTAAAAAAAAAAAAATACACACCTCGCTCCGCTCACCAAGGGTGCAAACTTTAAACTTGCTGCTTCCTGAGTTAGCCGCTAGCTTGATGGTATCTGTGCTAAACAGCACACAAATGTGTAGACATAAGACAAAGCAGCTTAACAAAACAATGTGAAAAAAGGGAATTATATAATACATATGTCACTGAGCTTCTGACATGAGAGAAATCTGACGAGTGTAACTGCTGATCGACAATACAGGTTTCTGGGCTCACAGCCTCAAACCCAATCACATAAATGACCTGAATGTGAATGAATTACCTCTAGCGACCTCTAGTGGTCACTTACACATATTGTTCCCCTCAAAGGTTGTGTTAAGTGTTAGGTGCTGGTGTGGATAGATAGATAGATAGATAGATAGATAGATAGATAGATAGATAGATAGATAGATAGATAGATAGATAGATAGATAGATAGATAGATAGATAGATAGATAGAGATTAGTTTTATGTTTTTTCTGTACAGAATTTGATGAAGTTTTGCGTTAATGAAGATTTATTGAGCCTAGGGCTAGCATGTTTAAAGTTTTTGTGGTCAGGGGTTAGTGGGTTATGGCTAGTGGTTAGTGAGGCCAGGGCTAGCAGTTTATGGTTAGGGTTAGGGGCTAGTCTGGGGTTAATTGCAACTAGGGTATATAGATAAAAACGAGTTTCACCCTCATTAATTCCACCCTCATTAGCATATGCGATCTGATTGGCCAAAGCTTACCTGGCCATATCTTTTGAAGCGGAGGTCCGATGTGCACATAACTGGTATCGTTGGATTCAGGAAGCTGTCGTCTTTCAGGTAGCGCGGATGTATGGAAGAAAGGATGTTGCTTTCAAATCCAATGTGACCTTACAACAGTCTAAAGTGTGACAAAAAGGAAGTCAGTCATCGGCAAAGGCAAAAATACATCCAAATGAAATAACCTGTGAAATCAATAGTCTTTTAGGAAGAAGGTATTAGTTTGTG
>CM045033.1:0-15000 GCA_024542945.1 allo-octoploid hybrid of Carassius auratus x Cyprinus carpio
GATAAAATATTACATTTTGTGTGAACCATCCCTTTAAATGTCTCGGTTTGATCTGAAGTGTGCATACACATAACATATATGATTTGCATGCGGGTATATTTTTAGAAGCACATTTGTGTATTTGCGCTCAGGTGTGACCGAGCAGATTTAAACACGTGGGTTCGTCAGATTTCCATGATCTGAATCAATTACTAAAATGTGAGTGAAAGTAACTCTCTCACACCCTGAAGCAGATAGCATGCAAACACACGTCCATATTTCCTCTTCTGCTGATATTTATAGCCTGCAGCAGGTCCTCCTGATCTCGCAGATTGCTGTGTATAAGTGTGTTATGAATTTATCACATGCAGGTGTGCTGAGCTCTAATGAGCGATAAAGTGCCACACAGGAAACAGAATCTGATGATTCCTCTGGTGCAGCCGTGGGCTGAGCTCTGATTGGCTGACAGAACGACATCACATGTGCATGAGTATATGAAGATAAACCACGTCTGCACTCTGACCCTACAGAAACCACAGGCACTAAGCTGTTTTAAGACATTAAGATTGATAAATAAAAAATGATGCATGGAGATGTTTACTCAGTTTCCAGATTTTCTTTCTAAATGCTTAAATAAAATATTTTAAAAGTGACTTAAATTATACTGAGTGCAATACTAGTACTGCATTTATACAGGGTTCTTACAGGCTACATGAAGGTCAAGTTAAGACTTTTTTTGAGAGCATGTTTTAAAGAAAATGTAAATGAAAGGAAACACAACAATGTTCTCTACACAATGAGTTTGATTCTAAATACAATCCGTGATGTTTTAGTATCGAGCTACTATTACATTTTGTATTAATATTTTGAATACATTTTTATTTTGCTATCTGTTTTTGTTTGAGTTAAAATGCAAGTAATTTTGTTGTTTTTTAGCTTTTTAAATTTCTATATAGTTTTATTAATTTCTATATCCGTTTTTGTTTAGTTGATTTAGTGCATCAAATTAAAATGCTGAAAATTAAAAATGGTTAAAAATATATTTTGCATCTCACATAAATGCATATTGATTTAATTTGGAACAAGAGGATTGATTGAAAACAAAAAAGGATTCATCTTAATTTGTATTAAAAAACAAGAAAAATTATTTATTTAAAATGCATAATAATTATATTCTTTTTCTTTTTTTTCCTTTTTTTTTTTTTTGCAAAATGCAAAATTTACATCCTAGCTTTATAAATTAAAACAACTTCCTGATCCAATCTAAGACCTTTTTTTAAAATAATAAATTGAAAGAGTTGCATTTATTCACTGTTATAACACAGTTATTTCATTAAAAAAATTCACAAACTTTGCAGTATAATTTGTGTACCTTTAGATTCTATGTATTAATCTGGATTTTTGTCTTTTTTAATTTGATTAACTTTAATTGTATATTCTAATAATGACTAATATAATGAACAACATGCAGCATGCTAATTTAATTAAGCTGTTTCAGTGTTGCATCGCAGCCGAATCTCATATCAGCGCAGCAAAGCTTCAGGACACACAACTAAAGCTTAAACGCTAACATATGTCACTGATTCTTCACACACTGACCTTAATCTTCTGGAGAGGATTAGTGTCCTTCAGTAACGACATTATCAAAGAACCTGAAACACTATGTGTCTGCATGGGTCATGTCTTGTGATATATCTAGTTGAATGCATGAGATGCATAACTTAAATGCAAGTTGCTTGATTATTATTATTGTTTTTTTTACACTTCAAAGCATAAAACTTAATTTAAAAATGCAAAATAATTCATTCCTATTTGCTAGCCTTAATTTAAGCTAATTAATATTTTATTAAAATAGTATATATTGCATAACATTTCAATAAAATATTTCAATATTTTTTTTTTTATAAAAATATTTTTGCTCTAATAATTTATATTAAAACAGTGCTTTTCCCCATGCATACTGTTTCAAATAGAAAGGTAAAATGCAATAATGTGAAAAATGTAATATGCATGATGTTTTGCTGCTAAAGTATTTGCAGGAAAAGACAACAAAATATTGATTATTATTGAAATGTTGATGCATGTGTTGCAGTAAAGATCTGAGCAGGACGTGAAGATGTGATTATTAACTTAACATGCACACAATCAGAGTTACAGTAACACACACAGAGTGTTGTGATGAGGCAGTAATGATCAGTGCTCTCGTGATTAAAGCCTTTTTATAACCCTCCTCTCCTCAGACACACACTGCCTTTCATATTCCTGACCTCTCCTTCAACTCGCAGTGTCCATTACTGACTCATGCACACACACACACACACACACACATGCATTATCTTATCCACACATCCCCCACATGCAGTGTCATTACATGCACATGTTCACAACACACACGCTTTATTTATTCATCATTTCCTCTACAAAACTAAATCTGAACAAAGATCAAGTCACAGAAGACTTGCGAGGCTTTCAAACCAAAGCAATATCCACTGCAGTAAAATCTACAATAACCAGTCTCATATGCAGTTTAATATGCATTTACAGTAAATCATTACACAATTATAGTAGATAAAAGCACATTAATGAGACTCAGCATCCTGTGTGTCAGCTGGTAACTCAACTAAAGCTTCCTTTATCTCAACAGATGCCATAAACAAACTACAGATGAATAAATCATCGCACCTTCACTGACACAGAGACTGAAATTGAATTATTCCACACTGGAAACATCTGCTGGATCCCATTAGCTGTCTGCATCATTCAGCTGTGAACACTGCCTTTCCTGGACATTTTAAAAGGTTTTTAAAAGCCTGTGCATGTGAGTTGTTTAACAGATTATGAAAACGAATATGAAATCACATTCCATTTAAATCTACTGTCAGGTGCAAAAATGCTGTATGAGGAATTATACATTATTACAACATTTCCTTTTTTACTGTAGCATTAATGCTGACTATATTAACACTTTCAACTATTATAATCAGAGCTTGATTTGGTTGGGGTTAGTATTCTCGGCAAAACTTGCTGTAAACAATCACAATCAAACAGCGCCACCTATCGGCAGAACGACAGATACGGCTGGAATCTAAAAAAAATAAATAAAACAAACATAATCACAAAGAGCCAGTCAACAATGCCTGTAGTAAGTTACACAATGCTAAATATTACCTAGATTAGCCTACTACTCAAGCTAGAGCAGAAGAGGAACGCAAAGAAAAAGATTTTGAAATGAAGTTATTGTATGATGTAAGTTACCTTTGTTGTTCAAGTTGACTTGTTTTGAAGTATAAAGACGTATGTCCAGTGTATTTGGAAGTCTTCTTAATCTCCAGACAGATCTGCTGAGTGATTAACCGTTATTTTGGCGGCAAACTGAACATTCAAATTCCTCACTGGCAACCGCCGCTAATCACAGAAAAACTACATTACAAAACATTACTGTATTCATATATGTTTTCATTTCTCCCAGATGGAGGCATTTCCCATGATCCATGGGCTTCTACACTTTTGGTTCAGTCATAAAATGAGCCAGGCAGCAGGTGAGTGAGTGATGTGTACAGGTGCATCTAAAAAATGAGAATATTGTGGAAAGGTATTTTTGTTTTGTTTTGTAACTTATTTATTTTCATATACACTAGATTCATTACATGTAAAGTCAAACATTTCAAAAGTTTTTTGTTGTTGATGTTTTAATTTTGATGATTAGAGCAGCTCATTAAAATGTCAAACATTCGGTATCTCAAAATATTATATATTAAAATATTAAATGAACATCCCTTCTGTATAAATTCCGAGTATCTCTTGTTCTTTGAAACCACAATAATTGGAAAGACATCTGACTTGGCAATGGTCCAGAAGAAGATCACCGTCTTCACCCTATAGGGTAAAGGTCGATGCACACTGCTAAATTTTTGCATGCGTTTTTCCTATTTTTCTCGCATTCATCATCCATTCCAATATGAAAATGCATGCTACGTATGCGACAACACAGCAAACTGAACCTGGTCCAAATTTTTTTAATGACGGATGAAAGTTTCCAAGGCAGTGTGTAAACTTGATTGACACAACATGAGGTTGTATTTATTTTTTTAATAAAAATTTTGGATAAAAATTTCACACTCAAATTCCACTCAAATTTCACACAAACTTCACATTGAGCAGCTAGTGTGCAATGAACTTAAGTCACAAAAGGTCGTAACTGAAAGGGCTGGCTGTTCACAGAGTGCTGTATCAAAGCATATTAAATGTAAAGTTGACTGGAATGAAGAAATTGGGTAGGAAAAGGTGCACAAGCAACAGAGATGCCCGCAAACTTACGAATACTGTAAAGCAAAGCCGATTCAAACACTTGGGAGAGCTCAGATGTCTTCAGGAAAAGAGCTACCGATCCACTTCTGGCCTCAGGAAACAAAGAACTAGACTAATGCTCAGTGCTCCAAAGTCCTCTCTTCAGATGAAAGTCAGTTTTACATTTCATTTGTCAATCACACATTATTAGAGTGAAATATAAACAGAATCTGGAGCATAAGTTTTTTCAACAGATGACTTCTCTGTATTAGTGAGGATGTTTGATGTCCTGGAGGTTTGAAATGAAAGCACTTGTTAATTTAGCATTATAGATTTGTCCGTTAGTGTCAAATAGAGCTTGTACTGTATATGCAAATCAGACACTTGAATAAATGAATAATATTGCTAATAAACTTCTGCTTGGCATTGCTGTGTTCATAAGTCTCAATGAAAATAATTATTGAAAGTTTTTCAGTCATTATCAGTATGTATCCTGCTGATAGACACATCGCAGAAAATTCTAATGGTTTCCACTAAAAATACCATTACAAACCATCAACTTTTAAATACTGAAACCATTAAAAATGGTTTTCTGTAGTGTGTTTTTGGTCATGTTTCTTAAGGATTTATTGCTTTTAAGAAGTCACCGATAGAAGGTTACCAATTACCAGTAGAGACCCACAGGCACCTTTACAGTTTCCATTAAAACCAATATGACCAGTACAACACATTCTGTGACGGTGTCTATTCTTGAAATTATATTTATATCATGATGCCTTATCACTTCTCCCTCGATCTTATTTGTTGTACATAATATTGATGTGTGAATGTGAAAATATTTTTATAGTATGTTTTATTTTTTATTTACGCGTATTTGTCACTGTATAAATATAAATACGAAAGCGCATACATCTTCAGATTGTTTCTGAAAAAAATAAACGTCGTTTAGCTGCAGACACTTACTGTAATACCAATAAAATGTATATAATTCATATTAATCCACATGTAACCATAGACATCATATAATGATGTCTATGCATGTAACCGTTTTTTTCTTAAATCCACGTGATTTTTTATTTTCTAAACGCGCTCCCCGTCGGCAGGTGGCGCTGAGCGCGTATGATGCGTCGTGACGCACCAAATCTTCTTGAGAGACGCATGGACGTTCACTGACGTCAAAGCGGTGCTGCATGTGGCAGAAGGCTCAGACCTTCATTAAACTCTCTAGTTTACGCATATATCATTATAGTTATATTTATTTCATCGTAACCCCACGCTGACTACGCGAACGCGCCGCAGTCATGGTGAAGGAGCAGTTTAGAGAGACGGATGTGGCCAAAAAGATGTAAGTTGGAGTCTTGCATGGAGTATAAACAGAACTCGGCCCACGAATATGTTAGCTGACTAACTGACTGTGCATGTGTGTATATGACTGTGTTCATGCATGCTCCAGCTCTGTTGATGTCTGTTTCTCTTGTTTGATCAGAAGTCACATCTGTTTTGGCATGAAGTCAGCAGAGCAGATGAGACAGCAGGCTCACATGCAGGTGGTCAGTAAGAACCTGTACAGCCAAGACACGAGCCACACACCGCTGCAGCATGGAGTCCTGGACCACCGCATGGTGACTGAGAAGATATCAATGTTTGCAATAGTAAAACAGAAGGATGACTGATTAAAAGAGGCCTAATCATGTATGTGGTTTTCAGGGAACCAGTGAGAAGGACAGACCGTGTGAGACCTGCGGGAAGAACCTGGCCGACTGTCTCGGTCACTACGGCTATCTGGACCTGGAGCTGCCCTGCTTCCACGTGGGATACTTCAAAGCCATTATTGGGATCCTGCAGGTGAGCACAGAATGAGTCCGAACCGCCGAGAAGCTGTCAGATTCAATATAGCATGGCTCAGTGGTAGAGCATTGCATTAGCAGCGCAAGGTCGTGGGTTCGATTCCCAGGGAACACACATTAGGTAAAATTTTTTTTAGCCTGAATGCACTTTAAGTTGCTTTGGATTAAAGCTCTGCTAAATGCATTAATTTTAATTTAAATAAATACGGCCAGATCTTTGTTTTATATTAACATGCTATATTATCTCTATGTTAGGATTTATATTATGCAATTTGTTATTTTATTTGATTGACATAAAGTATTATAAACGTAGTGTGTGGATAGTATATGATTATTTTTAATAAGCAGAAATGTAATATTAATATATAATACAGTAGGAATCTGTGTAAAATTAGCAATTATAATTATAAATGTAATTTTTTTAAATAAATTTGATTATTTTTTTTAATTAATGTTTTATTTTAAATTATATTTTATATTAAATGCCACAAAAACTATAATACAATATGAAATTATTTATAGTACTATATAAAATGTGTGAATAATATAATATTCTTTAATAAACGAAATGTAATATTAATATACAATTCAGTATAAATCATAATATAAAATTATTTATATTCATATTTTATTAAATATATTAATTATTTTCATTTTAAATTATATTGTTTTAAATCAAATGCCCCAAAACTAGAAAAAATATTTTATATTTTATTTTAAATTATACTATATTTTATATAACAAAAAAGCTAAAATATATATATTATATTTTCTTGTTTTAAAATATATTATACTTTTTATATAAAATGCCACACAAATTGAAATAATAATAATAATACAATGTAAATCATAAGAATATAATTTTGTTTTTTCAAATCATTACATATTTTATCATTTAAACTGTATTAAGTTAGTTTATATTATAGATTTATAATAATAGGAATGTGCTATATATAAAGTATAAAAATACAAATAAATATTTTCTCAGATTGTTATTAGACATTTCAGTCACAGTATACGTCTTTATTCTTTTAATACCATGTTATAGCATTTTTTTTATACCGTATAATTGCATATTACAACGCCATATGCAATATTTGTATTTTTGTTTATTCAGATGATCTGTAAGACGTGTTCTCACATCCTCCTCACCAAAGAGGAAAAGCTTCAGTTTCTGGATCACTTGCGTAGACCCGGACTGGTGTATCTTCAGAAGCGCGGCCTCAAGAAGAAGATCTCCGACAAATGCAGGAAGAAGACCACGTGTGTGCATTGCAATGCATTTAATGGTAAAACAGCGGATGCATCAATGCCACATTGATGATTTCGTACAGTGTGATGTTATAATGCGTCGGATGTCTTTCAGGCCCTGTGAAGAAATGTGGCTTGCTGAAGATCATTCATGAGAAGTACAAGACCACAAAGAAGGTGGTCGACCCCATGGTGTCAGATTTCCTCCAGTCGTTTGATATCGCCATCGAGCACAATAAAGAAGTCGAGGCTCTTCTGACCAGAGCACAGGTTAATATCCACCAATCAGAGCACTTAGTGGGTTTTAGATCAACCCTTTCTCAACCCTATCTGATATCTTACTCCAGGAAAACCTCAATCCTCTGGTGGCGTTGAATCTTTTCCGGAGGATTCCCAACGAGGACATTCCTCTTCTGCTGATGAATCCAGAATCCGGGAAACCCGCTGACCTCATCCTGACCCGTCTGTTAGTGCCGCCCCTCTGCATCCGGCCCTCCGTCGTCAGCGACCTCAAATCAGGCACAAACGAGGACGATCTGACCATGAAGTTAACGGAAATCATCTTCCTCAATGATGTCATCAAGAAGGTACAGTCATGTGATCTAAATGAGGAAAACCAGCTCCAAAGCCCAACGATCCCGCTAATCATGAGCTGTGTCCACACATAAATGAGAGATTTAATACTGTGTCGCAATTATTAATCAATTTATTGGTTTTATCATTTAGTTGCAAAGCTTTGTTGCCATTAAAGTGGCTGGATTTGTGATCTCATGTTCTCTGTAATCGCACAAAAATCTCTTTTCCATTGTTTGATAATTAAATGAAGGCATTTGTAGGTCGCTTTAAATTAAAGCAGCTGCTAGTGAAGTAATTACATGATTCAGATCAAAAGATTAATCAAGAAGTTAATTTAAAAAAAAAATGAATGCTTTTTGTAATCTAAAACAAACCTTGTGAACAATAAATAAAGCCTTGAGCAATTACGTCCTTGGGAAAT
This sequence comes from allo-octoploid hybrid of Carassius auratus x Cyprinus carpio, assembly GCA_024542945.1. Lineage (NCBI taxonomy): Eukaryota > Metazoa > Chordata > Actinopteri > Cypriniformes > allo-octoploid hybrid of Carassius auratus x Cyprinus carpio. The sequence goes on from CM045033.1 coordinate 8,362, forward strand.
CTGCATTGTCATTAAATATAAATATTTGAGTGAAAATCAGGAGGTTATTAACCCTGTAACACAAAACAGATTGAATAATGGTCAGAAAAACATATTTTTTTAGTTTATTGTACTTTTAAACAAACTAGTTATTTATATACTGACTCAAAATGAGCTAAAATATGCAATTTGATGAACATGTTGATATTCATATGCACAAAAAGCGGTGTTGTAATGTAAATCAATTAGTTATTTACAACAGTAGAGCAGGCACTGACATAAAATGGTCTAAACATTAACATTACCGTCTCCAGCCGCCAGAGGGCGCTCTATGTCTTCAGTGTATACTACAGGAGAACTGAGCAGCAAAGAGCGCCCTCTGGCGGCTGGAGACGGTAATGATTTAAATTGGTTCATGTCTCTCGGTTCATGTCAAATTCATTTTGATAAATAAATCGCAGGACCAGCCGAACTATGAAAAAAAGTGCAACTTATAGTCTGGAAAATAAGGTAACACCGTGACTGAGAGCTGAATAAATCAAGGCACCTCAGAAGATGTGAGATGTTTCTCACTGCACGCATGTGTAAAGAAACCCTTTGTGTTGGCCCACAGCACCGCATGACAGGAGCCAAGACACAGATGATCATGGAGGACTGGGACTTCCTGCAGCTGCAGTGCGCTCTCTACATCAACAGCGAGCTGTCGGGCATCCCGCTCAATATGGCCCCCAAGAAATGGACCCGAGGCTTCGTTCAGAGACTCAAGGGGAAGCAGGGTACGTCTGCGGGGAGCTGGAGGGGGTTATATTGGGCTGCTTTCACATCAGATGTCTCCTTGTTCTGCTGTGTTCAGGGCGGTTTCGTGGGAACCTGTCTGGAAAGAGAGTGGATTTCTCCGGCAGAACCGTCATCTCTCCCGACCCCAACCTGAGGATCGATGAGGTCGCTGTCCCGGTGCACGTGGCCAAAATCCTCACCTACCCCGAGAAGGTCAGAGCGGTGGAAATAATACTGACACATACTTATTTCACTTGTGAGAAATGATGCTTCCTTCATGTGGGGCGCTATAAAATCTTCTGTGTTTTCCCAAAATTTTCCTAGATAGATAGATAGTTTTTCTGGATTCTAGTCAAATAATAAACAAAAATAGTGCTTTAAAATGATTAATCGCTATTAATTGCATCTAAAAATAAAAAGTTTTTGTGTTTACATAATATAGGTGTGCGTGTATTGTGTATATTTATTATGTATATATAAATGCACTAATGCATTTAGTTTATGTATTTATTATGTATTATGTATTAATATATTCATATTGCAATATTTTATATAAATATATTAAATGTATATAAAAACTATATATATATATATATATATATATATATATATATATATATATATATATATATATTAGTAAATCTATTATTATTATTCTATTTTTTTTTTTTTTTATTCTCCAAATTCTGTTTTCCATATACATTTTTAATCAATGGTTTAATTAATCCGATTAAATGAAAATAGGATATGTTCAATCAAATTTATAAAACTTTATTTAATTATTTATTTTTACACAATAATGGAGCCCTATGAAATGTTTTATTTCTCAGAAATTATATTGTCATCTGTATTAATTCTTCTAGATTAATTAATGCATTAATTAAATTATTTTATTAATTTTATTATTTTTACATTAGTAAATAAATCTCTAAAAAGCTTTATTAATTACATTTATTTTACTGTAATTATTTTTTTCTTTCTTTACATGCATGCAATGTAATTTTATTTATCAAAATATTTTATTTTTCCAGAAGTTCTGTAATATAAATGTATTTTCAAAACGAAGGCTAGGAAACACTAACCTTTTAATTAATCCTTTAAAATGTAATCGGATGTAAATCTTTTATTTTTTTTTTTTTTTTTGGCAAACATTGTTTCCTGTTAAATGAACCTGTAGTGTAGCTGTGGTGTAATGAAGCAGGTGTGATTTGTTTTCTCTCAGGTGAATAAAGCCAACATCGAGCTGTTGAGGAAGCTGGTGAGAAACGGTCCTGATCTTCACCCCGGAGCAAACTTCATTCAGCAGAGACACATGCAGATGAAGAGGTCAGATACACACTTCTCCGTCCTCTCGAAAACCAGCCAACCATCACCATTCTGTCAGCAGAAGTTTAACACAGGAGCAGATGTTTAGCAGAATGCTCATGCTGCTCTTCTGTGTTTCAGGTTTCTGAAGTACGGTAATCGTGAGAAGATGGCTCAGGAGCTGAAGTACGGTGACGTGGTTGAGAGACACATGATCGATGGAGACATCGTTCTGTTCAACAGACAGCCGTCTCTGCACAAACTCAGCATCATGGCTCATATCGTGAGCGATTTCTCATTTGCTTAAAAAAAAAAGAGAAGGGGGTTTAAAACCATATTGCATTAAATTCAATAACATTTTCCAGATCAGGGATGCACGGATAGGATTTTTGAGGGCTGATACTGATTTTAACAAACACTTATTGGCAAACAATATTTGTCACTTCCTCTCTTATTTGAAATTTTGTCATAAAAATTGTGTTTTGATCATGTTTTATGTAAAAAAAATATCACCTGCATTAAATTATACCAGCTGCATCATCAAATAATTTCTAATGAACATGGATCAGATCCATTTGACGTTCAGCAGAGCCACATAAATACAACAGAACAAAGACATTTAGTAAATAAACTGTTTTTTAGGAAGGTTTAACAGGAACAGAAATTAAGTAAACAAATGTGAATGCATATTAGTTCTTCATTGTAACAGAGTTTAGTATGATTAATCTTCTGATTTGTTTTGGTATACATTTTAATATTTTTCACAAGTATGTATGAGATTGTTTTTCCTAAGGCGGGACTCTTATTTTGACGGGTTTTATAATAAGTCTTTTTTCAAAGTCCGATTGCATTAGAAATCATGGTTATAGGAAGCAAACTAAAACTGAAACCATAAAAAGTAGTTTTTTGTTACTTCAAATTGAATAATTGTTAACTGAAGTAAGATATTTCCAAAAGGTGCATTTATTTTAACATTTACACGGAAGCATTTAATTAAACTTGTATTTAAAATGACTCGATGTAAAACTGAACTAGAATTAGTTATTAGAAATTACCAAAACATTCAATTAAATTAAGATAAAAATTAAAAGTGAAAAAAAAAGAAAATGCATAAAATTCTAATTAATTTTTTTATAATAACAACAGCAATATTTTTTTTTTTTATTGTAATTTTTTTTTTTTTTTGGTTGATTATATCTAAAATCTTCTGTATGATTTACAGTAGTAGTTGAGAAATTGTTTTATTTTAAACATTTACACAAAAGCATTTAATTAACTTGTAATTATAATGACTAAACGTAAAACTGAACTAAAAATTTGTTATTAAAAATGATCAAAACTTTAAATAAAATTAAAATAAAAATGAAAAGTGAAAAAATGTAATGAAAGCAAACCACAGCCAGTGTTGAGATGTTTAATTTTTAACAAATTTCATTAGAAATCAGGGTTAATATAGCAAGCAAACTAAAACTGAAACCATAAAAAATAGTTTTTTGTTACTTCAAATTTAATAATTGTTAACAGAAGTAAAATATTACCAAAAGGTGCATTTATTTTAACATTTACACGGAAGCATTTAATTAAACCTGTATTTAAAATGATATACCAAAACTTTAAATAAAATAAAAATGAAAAAACATAAATGCATTAAATTAAATTTTTTTTTTTAATGTGATGAAAACAATAATAGTTTCTCAATTCCTAAAGTAAACAATTATGTCATTACAAGTCTGATGCAATTTAAATGTTGGCATAGATTTTTAAAATCTTTAAAATCTTCTGTATGATTTACAATAGATGTTGGGAAATTGTTTTCCATCATAAAATTCCGGAAATGTTCAAACCGGATTGGAAAGGAATGAATCAAGAGCTTGTGAATCTCAGATTGTTTGTGCTTGCTTTATAATTGCAGGCGCGTGTGAAACCTCATCGCACGTTTCGTTTTAACGAGTGTGTTTGCACGCCGTACAACGCTGACTTTGACGGAGACGAGATGAACCTCCACCTGCCGCAGACGGAGGAGGCCAAAGCTGAAGCGCTCGTGCTCATGGGGGTGAGAGAGAGAGAGACAAACCACGTCATCACTGCATCTGAACGCCGTCAGATCATGACCTAACGCTCTTCCTGTGTCCCTCTCACAGACCAAGGCTAATCTGGTCACTCCTCGAAACGGTGAGCCGCTGATCGCAGCCATCCAGGACTTCCTGACAGGTGAGAGCTGCTCCTGCATCTGATGTGTGGCCTGTAGATGGCGCTGTTCGGCTGCTGATGCTCAGGTGTGTTTCGTGTGACAGGTGCGTACCTGCTCACGCTCAGAGACACGTTCTTCGACCGAACCAAAGCCTGTCAGATCGTCGCCTCCATCCTGGTGGGAAAAGATGAGAAGATCAAGATCTCCCTCCCGCCGCCTGCCATTCTGAAGGTGAGGAGCACCTCTTTCTCCTTTCTTTCTGTCATAAAGATTAATTTTGTTTTAGACAGACTATTTTCAAATTAAATCTCTTTTGTCTTTTAAAGGTTATTTGTGGAGTTTAACTTTAATTATTAGATTGTTTTCCTTCCTATCGTATTCAATTTTGTTTGATAAACAGGAAGTGACATCACTTTGGAGCTTTTCTACAGACGAGCAATCAAAGTTGTTCTCTTTCCAAGCTTCTCTAAAACCTTAATCAAACACACTTTAGTGACTGCAGCAACCTCAACTACTCAAACTTGATACTATTTCTATTTGTTTGTTTATTATTGTGCTTTTAATTGTTTGTGAGCACTATAAGGTTATCAATAACTGCTAGTCTCCTCCTCAGTGACATTTATTGAAATTGATATTACTTAAAAATAACCACAATTATCATTAGTAATGATAATTATAATAATATTTATTATTATTATAAGAAGTAATTATTTGGAATAACACCGATAATAAACACATTTATTTTTATATGTATTATATTCAATGCAGAAAACTAAACAGAAAAAAAGTTGATGTCAAAAAATTAAGAAAAATAAATGAATCCTGAAAAATGTAAAGTAAAAAACATTTCAAGTGAACATTAATTAAAATCATTTAGATTTTTTTAAAAAAATGTGATTGCAATGGATGAGAAAAATAATGACAATTATCTTTAATAATGCTAATTATAATAATATTTATTATTATTAGAAGTTATTATTTGAAATAACACCAAAAATATGCATTATATTTTCTGTATTGTAAGTTTATTTTTATTGATTATTAAAATATTAATTATTATTAAATGACTTCAGTGTTTATAGTTAGAAAACAGCATTTTATTCTTTATTCAGACGTCCAAATTTTTTCTCAGCAGGGTTGCAAAAATGTATTTTAATTTAAATATTTTAGATATTAAAATATAAGTTATTATTATTTTACTATCATGTTCATAGTTGGAAAATAACATTTTAATCCTTTTTCAACAGGGTTGCAAAACCATGTATACAATAATTAGACAATAAAAATGTTACTTCTTTAGATTTTTAAGGTGGAGGAGTAGCATTTCCTGAAGATGCTGCACTATATTTAGTAAATGAGTTGATGTGTGTGTGTGTGACGTCTGTGTTGTTCTGCTGAAGCCCATCAGGCTGTGGACGGGGAAGCAGATCTTCAGTCTGATACTCAAGCCCAGTAAAAGCTGTCCGGTGAAGGCCAACCTGCGCACCAAAGGCAAACAGTACTGCGGGAAAGGAGAGGATCTGTGTCACAATGATTCCTGTGAGTGAGCCGGGAAAACCTGGACCGGATCATTGAATCCAGAACTGACTGTCTGACGCAGAATGTTCGGCAAATGCCAAAATAAACATTTGGTTAGGAGTACTTAAAGGGTTAATCTTGAAGTCAACTTTTTTTTTTTAAGTAGTAGTAGTAATAATAAATATTTAAAAACCTCATGAATATCACACAATTTATTTTAAATTTTAAGTCTGAACCCTTCTTTTATTTTAATAAATATACTTTAAGAGATGCTTTACATTTTTTTTAATTGTGTTAAATCATTAAACCAGAAAAAAGAAACTGGGCCCTAAAAATTTAGTTTTTTTTTTTAAACTTTTAATAAGTTATTGAAAAAATTGTATATGTGATTTTTAAATAATTGGACTTGCTTTTTAATCACAATATTAATTTACCATTAAACAGGAATACAGAAAAAAATGTATGAAAACAATGCAGAAAAATGTTAATTTAATGCAAAAATATTAAAAAGAAAAAAAAAATGAATCCTGAAAAATGTAAATTATGAAAACATTAATGTTAAATGCTAAAATTAAAACATTTCAATGAGTAAGCGGTGTGTTTCCGTGCAGTTGTGGTGATCCAGAACAGTGAGCTGATGTGTGGCAGCATGGATAAAGGAACTCTGGGATCCGGATCCAAGAACAACATCTTCTACATCCTGCTGCGAGACTGGGGTCAACAGGAGGCCGCCGATGCCATGTCACGCCTCGCCCGACTGGCCCCCGTTTACCTCTGTGAGTGTGTGTGTGTGTGTGTGTGTGTGTGTGAGAGAGAGAGACAGAGAGAGAGTGTGTGTGTGTGTGTGTGTGTGTGCATGTCTCCGGTCT